>CM034154.1:589671387-590271387 GCA_019776745.2 Taxus chinensis | reverse complement strand
CAATCTCCATTTTGCAATTGCTAAAACAGCTAAGGAGTGTAAAAATTAGTGAATTTTCTAGGAGGTTAAGTCCCCTTGGTTGTAATCCTTGAAATTGTCCTATGAACATCCTTTTTTAAACAAAACAAATTAGTCGCATTAATCGGTTCTAAGTGTTTTGTTGAAGTCTTCTTTCGTAGAACGTCAATTTGTGCAAAATAGGCGTTAGCTAAAAGTTAAACCTTTATGGTAGCACAATTATTTTATCCAATATAAAGATTCATAGTTTAATAATTAATTAAAAAATTTGGCCACCGCATTCCATCTATGTCTTATTTTTTTTTTACGCATGGGTTGTTTAAAATTTCTTAACTTCAGCAGTTAATTTAGGGTCATATCTATGACCTTGCATCACTTCAAAGTTCAATTATTTTGAGGTGATAAGGTTCATTGGATCAATGGAAGGTGGAGAGACTAATCATAAAGCGTACAAGCTTTAGGGGCTCATAAGGGATTTGTGGACACCTGTGTAACAATGCGCATGAAATGAGCAGACTTTATAATGAAGGTGGATTTGAGCGTAGTTCGGTAATGGATTGGAGACAATAGATGTAGAAAGTAGAGGGATTATACTGTAAGTTGGCGGGTAATGAGTGCAAAACAAACCATGTAGAATTAAGCATGAAAACGAGCAACAAAATTAGTTATTGTATCAGGTTTTTTACATACATTGTAACACTTTCGTCACTATATCATGTTTCTTAAAACTATTCAGTGAATGTTATCCTATGAGTGTAGGGAAACCTTATTCATGTATCCTTGAGTTATAAAAACCTCACTCATTTTGTTTTGAATTCACTGTCGGGGATCAACTGAGACTTTGCTCTCCTGCCTTGAGTGATCTAATATGTGACCACATGTATTTACCTTGCAAAACAATAAAATATGTTAAATTTATTGGAGGCCTACATTATCCTTCCATGTATTATCACAGTCCCTGCGAAATTTTGTATAGACTTGCCTGAAAAACTAGCACACAAAGGTATAATGCAATCGTGCACAAATCAATCTAGTGTGGTTACAACTCTTGAAATCATATTCACTATGCTCTAGATGATGGCTGCATTCACATACACATTTAGGACCAATTGCTCAGTTCACTCAGTCTCTAAATCTCTTGAGATATATTTTTAAGAGGACGTCAATAATAATTAACCATGTAGAGCATCTCCTTATTTATATCCTACATATTATTCTCTTATCATACTGAATTCTTGTTCTTAAATACATTAATGCTGGAGGATATGTTTTGTACACAAAAGTATCAATACAGGGATTAGTCATTATCAAATTATTTTGACGCTAATCCCATTAATAAAAAACTAGTAACTGGAAATATCTCACCCATCTAAAAGGCTACTCAGGTTTAATGTCAACGCTTACATTGGCATACATTGCATTATTCATATGTAAGAGAGCTTCTCCAATTGATTTGGAATTTTACTCTGGGAACTTCCTTAAGTGATGATAGGGGCTTAATTATTACTATTTATTGTATACATTTTTTTATTGAGTATATATTTTCATTATAAATCCATTTGAAATTTCAAATTATGGTAAGGGATACAATTTTATAGAGCAATGTATAATTAGTAATTTCAATTTTAAAATAAAAATAAAATTATAGTCTCTTTAAAAATGTATCAATTAATATTATAATCAAGACATATATCTATGTGAGTTTAAAACTAGCAATCACGATGTTTGATGAGATGTGAACGCCGAACGGTATATGTTATTTGATGTCAGAGGTAGAGTTATTGACTTTTGTAGTTGATGTTGATAAGGGGTGATGATTGACAGAATACTGATCCTTCTATTAAAGTCAGAACAAATGTCTGCGAAATACATTAGAACTCGATTTTGTTGGCGATAAAACACTATCATCTTGCATTGTAATATTTGTCATGGCAAATTGCACAGTGAGACATGTAAGATTTGCTAATGTTTCTCGTACTCTCAAGAATTGTAGTGAATGTGAAGCTGTTTTAGTTCAAAGTGTAATGACCACAACATCTGACAAGAATGACTCTAGTGCTTTATACATATATGGATCTCTCCATGACCCTATGAAAATGAGATCAGAATATGGCACATTATAGATAGGATGTTGACAAAGGTTGTGAAATTTAGCTTTAAATGGTACCAATTCCACATTTTCTTTAAATTACCTCAACGAGTTTGAGTTCATCAAATGTTAGAGCTATTTTGTGCATATAACCTGACAATCAATAGCATTCCATGAGACCACATTTCTTTGAGGCATTTTGTGAAGTATACATCTAACAAAAAAAATCTCTTCCATTATTCTTTGTTAGTTGTCCATGCCCTTCTCCAAAGTTCCCACTTTGACAGACTTTGGGAGGATGCTGGAAAAGGTTGTGAAGTCTAGCTTTACAAGTTTACACCAACTAATTGAATTTTCTTGAAAGTTTCCAAGGCCTTTTCAACGAACTTCTTTTTCTCAAATCCTACAATCATTGCAATCCATGAGACCACATTATTTTCAAGAAGTTTTTTGAGGAGTTCAAATGCTTCCACTAGTGGTCCCATTGAAAAATGAAGCTTGTTAAAAATTATTGGCTTAAATGCAACCCATAACCTCACCCAGAGTGAAAAAACTATCTGGACATTGGTGGCTGTGAGTGTGGGTTGTAGAGAAAATACTATCCTATTTATATATTTCAAACATTCAAGTATGGGTGCTCAAAAGGTACATGTGTATTCAAACTTACGCAAGCACCTGCATGCCTAAAAATATACCTGAAATCAAATATTGTACCATTTTTTTTCCCATCTGTTTAGCCAATTATTAACATATTTTTAAGGATTTACATGACAAAAAAAATCATTATTACTGTGCAACCAAAATAATTCAACAATTTAGTAAGAATTTGATAAACAAGAAGGCCTTAATATTAGAAAAAAACTATTATTATTGACGAATGAAGATGGTTAAGCTGTAACTAGATAAGAAATATACTTATGATGTAAGGTCGCAGGGAAGGGAAGACATGAGAGGAATCCAATCCATGCATGTTGTAAGTGAAGGGTAAAATAGATCCACTTACTCACAGGGAACGACAGATTGGACATGTATGTCAATGATGGGACAGAATCTATGCATTTCCCAAAATTTTGACACCTACACACTTACATGTTGTTATGCCATATTAATTCAGTGGATAGTGTTACATTTATTAGTATAGCATTGTGTGTGATTCTTTAAATCATCGCCAGTTTATTAGAACTTAAGGATTTGATATTGAAATTTCATGGGGAGGTCACATTAAAAAATGAAGCTCCTCTACGTAGAAAAGAGATCACAGAGGAAACTGTACAATTTAATGGAGGCCATGGATTGTAATCTGTGATGAAGTGGTGATTTTCTTTGTATATTTTGACTAATGACCAAGATATCACAGAAGACTCAAGTCTCACAGGTGTAGGAAAATTAATGAGCAGTTAGTTCCTGTAACACCCGGTAGAAAACTACTCGCACGAGGCCCAAAATACAACCCAAGTTTAGAGAGCAAAAATTATGAAATAATTTTTTTGTTTATTAGGTTCTGATTATAAGAGGACAGTTGTGAGGCGTCGGAGATGTTTATCGATCCATAAGATCACCTCAGAAATTCAACTTCAATACTGTATCTTCGTTTCTTTCCCCAATAAGGTTATAAAGTTTTATTTAAGAGACTTCATTAGCCTTCCAACATGACTCCATTAATCCCAGTTGGATTAAATTATTTAAAGACCCTTAACTAAAAATTAAAATTTAATAATGCAAAGACCTAAAGTCTTGTAGTCCAAGGTCGTACAAATAAAATAGTTAATTACTTGCTTAGAGGGTCAAGTGTGCACAACTTTTGCTAAATTCTCCCCCCCTTTTATTTCTATTTTTTTTTTTTTCATTCCCACCAAAAGAAACCCATCACTTAAGTGGTGTAGGATATATCCTCCACCATTGGATGTATTATTTCCCCCACCCTTAGATCTAGGTTGGGTAAGGAAACCCTAGAAATCCTTATGGATTGCCTTATGTTTTTATCCTTTTATTTAATTTCCTTTCTACAACCCGAAGCTCTCATTTCATTTTATTTTTTTTTACTTGCAGGTTAAGGGAGAAGGAGGAAGGAGGTCATGATATGGAGGCCATTTCAGCCATGGAAGCTTAACTAAATCTATCTTCAGACTTAGAGCTTTAATGGATGGATTTTTCTTGAAGGATCTGCCCTGGTTTTGGTTTGTTTGGTTACCCAAAACCCTAGGCACACGGATTTTGAGTGTGTGTGTGTGTGTGTCTATATATATATATATATATATGTAGAGAATAATATATAATATTGGCTGTGTAAAGACCGTGGGAGGGGGCCGAATACACTGGCCGCGCACAGATCTGCGCATGTAATGGCCTTTTTTTTTGGTTATTTTAGTTTTCGCTATATAAAGCTCAGGGAATAGTGTAAATGGGGGGGGGGGAAAGGGTGCCGACCCCATATAGCGCCTAGGATAATGTATATGGGTTAGGGGTGGGGTCGGCGACCCCATCCCCCCCCCAATCCGTGGTACAGTTATGGTATACAAGTTGTGGCCTACGCACAGGCCAGCTGTATTTTTTTTGTTTCAAAACCATTTTAATTTAATCATAATTTCTTTTATATTTTTTTTTTTCGTATATACATATGTACATTTACATACATATATATATATATATATATATATATATATATACACACACATATATACACATGTGTGAGAATGGCACAACAAGTTTTTTTTTTTTTTGAAAATAAATAACAGAAATTTACAGTTTGTTAAAATTAATATATTTT
Organism: Taxus chinensis; assembly: GCA_019776745.2. Taxonomy (NCBI): domain Eukaryota; kingdom Viridiplantae; phylum Streptophyta; class Pinopsida; order Cupressales; family Taxaceae; genus Taxus; species Taxus chinensis. The sequence goes on along the minus strand of CM034154.1, from coordinate 590,266,513 downwards.
AATAATAACTTATCTTATCATTATTAAAATATTTTCATTATTGAGAGTATTAAATATTACCATTTTTTATCAAGATAATAATAAACATAGAAGGAAATATTGACAAGTTATACACTTGTTTTTATCCTCTTTTCTCTTACAATTTGATAATTGTTGCATATAAGGTAGAAACAAGTAATATTTCATTTCTTTAACCAATGTTGAAATAATTTGCAATGAGATCCAAATAAGAAACCCTTACTGGGTCAAAGCATATAACTGTGTCCGACTTTTTTGTATTTTTTTTACTTTCAACAAACTATGTCTGACAACCATTACATGACCAAACACATATAAAATGACCAAACATGCATTTTTAAGAGGCTATAAATACCAAGGTGCAGGGCATCCAGAATTTACCTGATTTCTTTAAACCAATTTTATAGTATTTTTTAATTATTTATTTACTAGTCAGATTTTAAAATATTTATGGCCACAAAGTGGGACACACTTGTTTGCTTTGACCCTACTACAATTTAATATTTAGTCTACTTGTTGTCCAAAGTAGAAGTAATTGTGTTTCAAATTTCTATCTATCAACAAGAAGGAAGCTAGCTTTTACTACACATATCACTTGATTAATACAATGAAATAAAACCAACATTTCACAAGAAGGTATTTACAACCAATCTCCCTATTAGTATATTCACAAGATTATCACAAGCCTTTTTGTATATATCATTTCTTTATTTCCTTAAAATATTTTCAATAATGTAAACAATCCTTGCAAGTAAAATTTCCATTCAACCATGTGAATTTTGGTGCAAATATAGATTACAATGTCCTTTATTTTTGAAGTGAACACAAGATGATACAACTTTCTTTCACATACACATTTACAACAAAATAATGTATATAAGGGAAATGGAAAGAGTCTTCACAAACTCCAAGGTGTTCTTCATCCATGCTCCAAGTTCCAAGTAGCTCAAATCACAACCAAGATAGGGGGAGAGGCAACACTCTCCTCCCAACCAAAAACTCAATGGAGAAGAGAAGCAATCTCCTCCATTGACCCCCGAGCCCCAAATACAACACAATGAAAGGGTGGTCTCCAACTCAAGGCAACAATACTTGCTTCCACAATACAATTTCTTCACAACATTCAAGGCTAAAATAAAAGAAACAAAGAGACACACAAATAACACAAACATTTCACAACAAGGCTTTCATCCAAGCCAACAAGAGAAGGAACTATGGGAAAGTTTACCTTATGCCTCCCCATTGAAATGAGATGCCCATCCAAAACCCTCCATAATAAAATTCAAGCCTCTATGACTCTTATGCCTCCCTCAAGTACCCCTTTTTCCTCCCATACTCTTATGCCTCCCTCCTCTTATGGCTCCCTCAAGAACAAGGTAAGAATGTGAACATTCTTACCCAATATGGGCATCCCTCTCAAACTCCCTCCACAATATCCTATTCTACTCTTATGCCTCCCTCATGAGTTTTCCCATAGACCTCTCCTACACTACACATTAAGCACTCTATCCATTTTTCCACAATACACAAAAGTAAACATACATTATTCTACAAATTTAAGCATAGAAGCAACAACAATAAGAAAGCAAAAAAAGAGAAGGTTTCCTACCTCTCCATTGGAGAAGCCTAAACCAAGAAGCTTTGACACAAGCTCCCTCCAAAAGCAATCCCAAGCATGCAAGTCCAAGATCCCTCTTTTCTCTTTCTCCCAATTCTTTTCTCTCCCAAAATAAAAAAGAACTTTTCAACAAAAAACCCTCCAACCCCCTCAACAAGAGAGGAAGTTTCCATAAATAGACAAAAGGGAAGGGGGTGAGGATGATGTGGCTCCATGTAGGATGCCACATCACACATCCTCAAACCACCTCCCATAGTCAACTCAAATCCCAAAACACCATAAATGGGTGGTTGGGTTGAATGACAACTCTTTTCCACATCCATCCCTTTCCATGTGTCCTAAGGCACAATTAAATGCAAATGGAAGAAAAGTGCACTCCAAAGTCACATTTCCCTTCCCAAAACAATAAATAATCCCCTTTTTGGCTTCCCAACCCATAGATATGGTTGGTAAAGGGTTTTGGGAAGTGTGGGACAAGTTTAACTTGTCCCACAAGTCTCCCAAAATTGCCCTAAATCTCAAATTCGAGATTCAAAGATTTGGAGTGGTCAACACTCAAAACAAGCATTCAATACAAGAGGAGAGCACAAGGCTCAAGGAGCCAACCATCAAAATTAATTACACCTACTAGACTTCCCTCCAAAACTTAAAAATTAAAACAAGGTGTTAAATTAACCTAAACATACTTAGCAAAAGTAATTTAAAAAAAGACATCACAAATGAAATCATCTACTAAAGTAAGTTAAAACAAGTAAATAAAATTCTTAACTCCCTTGGTCACATTAGAAAATTTCCCCCTCATGGAAATTTTTCTTAACAACATACAAGAATAAGGTAACACAATACAATTTTACTAGTTGCCTTGACGACCAAAAGTTGTAACCACCCCGACATCCTGTTGTGTTTGGTTCCCAATCCCCCTCATGGTTGTGATCATGCTGTGTTTCCTACAAAATACAAAATACCTCGTTCGGCCTTGCGGCCATGTCAAAATGTCCAAAATAACCATATGCATGAAATTTATTAACATCTATACGTAATTCAATCATCATTATTTCTAGGTTTAAATCACAACTTAATTATGCATTCCATCATTATCCAAAGTTATAGTAATGTAAATTCAACAACTACATTCTACTCATCATGGCGAAGAAATCCAATGTTAGAACACATGCAATATATCCATATAAAAATAATATCGGTATCCAATAGTCTGTCCATGAGTCAGTGTAGATCATACTGAAAACAAAATCCAATCCTAATCCAAATGCATCTAGTCACAAAACATCATGCTAATCAACGTAAGTATAAGTCATGTCCATATCCAAAGTCTGCATAACTCAAAATGATAATCAACTAAGTTTCATAGGGAAGTGGGCATTACATCCCCTTCCCCTTAGACTAAACTTCCTCCTGCCATTTCACTGAAATAAGTGTGGAATTTGAGCTCGCAATGATGGTAGCATCCTCCCAAGTGCAGTAAATGGTACCTTTGCAACAAACCTGATCAATTTTCTTTATTAAGGCCCATTTTGCATGCACTCAAGAATACGTTTATCATCACCTGTCCCTTGTTTGTACCTGCAATGAGGAATCTAGTTGAGAAGGATCTGCTACATTTTTCCTAAGAAAGACACATGAAACACGTCATGGACGGACAAGCTAGGTTATTGGTGTAATGATAGGTTAAGGGGATATTGTGAGTAGGGGAATCTCAAGGGACACCACAAACCTAGGAGCAACCTTATTTTTTAAACCTTTCTCGTATTTATAGTGCTAACATTATGCGGCCTGACACGAAGAAACACCTTCGACCCCACCTAGGTCAAACTTCGATTGTGGTTCTATGTTGGTACACATACTTCTTCTGTCTATCCAGTGCCTCCTATAATCTCTGAGATCAAGGTAACTTGCTGCTCCATGTCCTGTATATAATGCTGGAATCCAAGGGAAACCCTGTCCTCAATTTGTCCCAACTAAGAGGTGTCCTGCTCATTCGAGCCATATAATGCCTGAAAAGGAGCCATCCCTAACAAGAAGCTATTATTGTCAGGCAAATTCCACCAAATACAGATATTTCACCATCTAGGGCTGATGATCCATCACCACCGCTACATCCAAGCATGTCCTCCAAGACAAAGGTTGCCTCTCTCATTATGTCATTGTTGTCTCAGGGTGAAATATAGAGCTCTGAAATTAGCGTCACCATGAGTAAGAACACGACCTACATGTGATTTTGAATTTATCTCAAACCTTAGGTTTTTTGTTTTAGTGATTTAGAATCCGTGGTATTTAGAACTATGGGAATATCATTTGGGTAGTGTGTTAAGATCCATTTGATAAAGTTTTTCCCACACTGAATAATTTGCGGTTGATTAGGTGAGTCTTGATCTAGAAAAAAGCACAGTTGTCATTGTTTTGTAGATGGTTTGCATAGAGTCTATCTACATTAGGTTTCAATAAATGTAAGAAATTGGTCCTTTGCACTTTCACTGAGGACAATATGGGTTGATTGAGGCTTTATCTGAAAAAGTGGCATTGATATATATTTTTGCAAAGCTATGTTAGGATTTATGACGAATTTAGCTGGATTAGAATGTAATAATTTTAAAATCTCTGATGTCTGAGTGAGATGCATTGGACATTGTAGGCATCAAGCCTTAGCTTTATTAACATTGGTAGGATTAGGTCAAATTTAGATGCATATTTTATCCTGAACATTTATGGATCTGTAAAGGTATGCAAATATTTTTTGTGTACAATGACCTGTGATTAAGTGACTATCTAAGGTTTTTTTGATGGTTCAGGTGAACTATTTTTCAGCTTGGAAGCTCTGAATCCCTAGGATTTGGTGTCACTTTGGGGAGTCACAACATGCTAGAGGAGAAAGACTATTTTTGATCATATGTTGGTAAATCGTTACAATTAATATAGAATAAGACATATTTTTGTTATTTTATTTGTAAGTCATACTAATATTATCCTAGGTTAGGGAGAAAGTTATATTTCCATCACTGAAGGGACATTCATATTGTTTAATTTATAGAAGCTAGAGTTTTTGGGTTCCTTTTTTATCTTAACAAATGATTTGTTGAATTATGGATTTCAAGTGTCTATTTTGGGCTTTCTTAAGATGTTTGAAAATTTGCGGGTTTGAGTGTTCATTTGCATTATATAGATTTTTTGGTAGGACCAAAAGAAGAAAAAAAACATATGATTTTGCAGTATTTTTTTAAGGAATTTGTCCCAAACACGCCCATGGTATGCTAAACCCCAGCATACCATGACATGTACCTATTTCTGAATCTTGTCAGGGGCGTACCTTGCGTTACCTGGTAAAAATTTTTATCTAACAATTCAAAATACTAAATCATTGCTCACTTCACAGCTTGTGGTTGTAAGTGTGAGGCAGAAAAATGAAGCAAAGCTATGAGAAATAGCAGAGATAGAATTTATCTCATATTATTCTGAAGAGATACAAAGCACACGTACAGTATTATATAGGACAGAAAACTGTACTGACTTCCTAAATGGACTGGAGAAGATCCACAATATCAGCAGAGAATGATGTGAATACTGGAAGAGATAAGAGATAAGAATAGACACCTAAGCTAAATTATCAACGTATCCTAACATTCCCCCCCTTATTACATTATTCTTGCAAATGTGACCTCTGAAAGATTCAAATTTCACTTTTCCAAGAGATTTAGTGAGAATGTCAGCAACTTGTGCTTCAGTAGGACAGTACTGGAGCTGAATTTGATGGTTCAAGACGTGCTCTCGAATGAAATGGCAGTCAATTTCAATATGCTTTGTTCGTTCATGAAAGACTGGATTCTACACGAGCTTCAACACACTCTGATTGTCGCAATAGAGAATAGGTGACTGTTTTTCAGGAATTCCCAGGTCATCCATAATGCGACGTATCCATATCACTTCGCACACAGCTCCTCATGCGGCGTGATATTCTGCTTCTGTGGATGAGATAGAAACAACATTCTGCTTCTTTCTTATCCACGAGATAGGTCCAGATCCGAGATGAAATATGTATCCTGTAGTTGACTTCCTATCATCAACAGATCCAGCATGGTCCGAGTCGACATATCCCTGTAGGAAGAATTGATCATTCTTTTTATATTCCAGACCATAATTAGTTGTTCCTCGGACATATCTCAAAACATGCTTTGCTGCATTCCAGTGACATTTCTTTGGCTCCTGCATGAACCTGGAAAGATAGCTGACAGCATAGCAGAGATCTGGTCTGGTGTATGTCAAATAGATGAGCCCTCCAATCAATTGCCTGTAGAGAGTAGCATCTACTTGAGGTGAGTCCTGGAATCTTGAAAGTTGCAAGCCTTTTTCCATGGGAGTGGATATAGGTTTACAGTCAGACATTCTATACTTTTCCAGGAGTGTCTTGGCGTACTTTGTCTGGGAGACAAAGATGTGATGCTCCTTTTGCCATATTTCCAAGCCAAGACAGTAATGTAGTAGCCCCAAATCTGTCATGTCGAAGGTTCTTTTGAGATCATTCTTTACAATATCAACCTGATCTTCTGAACTACCAGTGATCACAAGATCATCTACATAAACAACCAGAATGATAATTTCTTTGCCTACCTTCTTTATATACAAATTTGAATATGAGGGGCTATGAGTGAACCCATGCTGCAAAAGGTGATCGTTGATCTTGATATACCATGCCCTGGGAGCTTGTTTCAGTCCGTAAAGAGATTTGATGAGATGACATACCTTTTTAGGCTGATTTTCATCAACAAATCCTTCAGGTTGGGTCATGTATACTTCTTCTTTCAGATCACCATTTAGGAAAGCACTCTTGACGTCCATCTGCTGAAGTCTCCATCCTTTCTGTGCTGCAAGTGCGCAAACTACCCTGATGGTCTTCATCTTCGCAGTGGGTGCAAAGGTTTCTTCATAGTCGATGCCTTCTTTCTGAGCATATCCTTTGGCTACAAGTCGTGCTTTATGTTTTTCGATGGATCCATCTGCCTTATATTTTGTCTTGAAGACCCATTTGTAGCCTATGGGTTTCTTTCCTGTAGGCAGATCGACAAGTTCCCATGTCTGATTTTTCATGAGTGAGTCATATTCTGTTTCCATAGCTTCCTTCCACTGAGTTTGACTGAGTGCTTCACGAACATTATCTGGCTCGGAGCTATTCATCAGTGAACTCATGAGTGCAAAGTTTACCTCATTTCTTGTTTGACTCCTTGTTTTGACTCCTGATGATGTATCTGGGAGTTGTTGTAAATTTGAGTCCTTGATAGTTCTTTGTACCCACTTCGGATGAGAACTTGACTGCTTTTGAGAAGAACTGTGTCATTGCCGTGAGGATTGATGTGGAGTCACATTCTGCAGTTCTCCAAGGTCAACAAATAGTTCTCCTGGTAGCATTTCTTTTCTCTGAGTAGTCTCCTCCAGCTCATCATCTGATTCAGAGACTAATCGGTGAGATGTGTTTGGAAGTGGATCTTCTGTTGATACTATTGAGTCAAAGGATGACTCGTCACAAACCACATCCCGACTCTCGTATATTTTCTTTGTCTCAGGATCCATGAGACGATACGCCTTCGAGGTAGTACTGTAGCCAAGAAGGATACACGGGAGTGTTTTTGGCTCTACCTTCTTTCTCTTCTGAGCTGGGACATGCATGTATGCTGTGCAACCAAATACTCGCAAATGAGAAATTGATGGTTTTTTACCACTCCATACCTCTTCTGGCGTCTTGTTCAGTAGAATATTTGTTGGTGCCCTGTTGAGAAGATATACAGCCGTTTGTACTGCTTCAGCCCAATAGCGTTCTCCTAGCTTTGCAGTTGATAGCATGCAGCGAGCCATCTCCATCACTGTGCGATTGCGACGCTCAACAATGCCATTTTGCTGGGGCGTGTAGGGAGCAGTCAGGTGCTGCTTAATGCCGTGATGGTTTAGGAAGGCCAAGAACTTCTTTGATGTGAATTCCCCCCCTCGATCTGAGTGGAGTAGAAGAAGTGGTTGTCCAGACTCTTTGAAAACACGATGATAGAAGTTCTGAAAGTGTTGAAGAGCCTCACTTTTCTGCTTTAGGAAATATACCCACATCTTGCGAGAGTGGTCATCCACGAACAACTGGAAGTATTTGTATCCTGAAAACGAAGCAGGTAATGGGCCGTTCAGATCGGTATGAACTACCTCCAGACACTTCTTGGCATGGAAGGTGCTCGCTTGAAACGGATCTCTATGTTGTTTTCCTGCAAGACAACCAGGGCAAATAGGCAAGGAACTGGACAATTTGGGTAGTCCACGGACCATTGCTTTTGAACTCATCTGGTGCAGTGAACCGATCGAGCAAGTGTCCATATCTATAATGCCATAAGGCAGTTGATTCTATTGTTGAAGCAGATAAAGCTACTGCAGAAGATGAAACAGTATCTAAAGCAAATAACTTATCTTTTACAAAGGCTTTAGCAAGAACCATACCTTGTCGGGAGATTAAGAATGATTTAATGCCATTTTGAACAAGAAATTCAACCTTAAGGTGATGATTCAAGAGCTGAGTAACTGACAAAAGGTTGCTAGTCAAGCCAGGAACATATAGTACCTTTGTAAGTGTACATTTTCGTGGCCCCAGAGGAATGGTCACATTCCCTATTCCTTCTGCAATGTACTCTTTGTCATCCGCTATCCTAACTCAATCTCCAGTTGGCTCTTCTGTAGTGAATCAAACAGCTTCTTGTCACCTGACATATGTTTGCTTGCACCAGAGTCTATCAACCAGACTTTCTTCGTGGGCTGAGAAGTTTGAGAGACGAGTACAAGATTCTTACTACAATGGGCTCCTTCTGATGTCTCCTCATCAGATTCATCATCCTCTTGTTGGGCTGTAAGATGTCCTTATTGCTTTCTCCAGCGGGGACGTCGTTTAGACTTTTGAAAATCTTCGCGCCCGGATGTGCTTGTATGGCTTGAAGACCCTTGTTTCAAGCTGTTGTGCCAGCAGTGATCAGTGTCGTGAGTATTGGTTCTGACAAATGTGACACCATCTCTTTGACTTTTGATCTTTGTTGTTTGGATTGCGCTGGATTTTTCTTCTCTGGGGGACCTTTCCGATTCTTCTGGCCACGATTAGGCTTTGAGAACAAGGCTTTGTCCTGAGACTCCCCATGCGATGAAGTGATGGCTTCTTCCTGCTGCAGCAAATTCACAAGCTCTTCGAATGTCACTGTTTGTTTAGACACATTCAGTGTTGTAACAAACACTCGAAATTGAGAAGGGAGTGCTCTCAAGGTGATTGGGACGAGTAGTTTATTGTCTACCGTTTCACTGAGCGCTAATAACTCTGATCTCAACTCAGCCACGCGACGCAGGAATTCCTCCACTTTCTCGTCAGATCCCATAGAGAGGGTGTGCAGCTTCGACTGAAGATGAAGAATCTTTGTCTAATTTTTGGCTTCATAAATGGTTGCCAACTTGTCCCATGCCTCCTTGGGTTTCTCCGCATTCCGAACATGCGGTTGCACGTCATCACTGATACTGAGCATTATCAACATCAAGGCTTTAGCACTAGCCATGTCATATTTTATTAGTTCATCGGGGGCTGTGGGAGCAGGCACAGATCCTGTGACAATTCCCCATAATCCTTCAAACTGAAGGATTGTCTTCATTTTTGTCTTCCAGGTCGCAAAATTAGGCCCTTTGAGCAACTGAGCATCAGACAGAAGTAACTTCGGAGCAGACATTGTAATAAAAAAATATTTATTTATTTGAAAAAGTTATTACAATTTGGACTCACTGTCGAGAATGACTGGCTTGTAGATGCTCGCGATATTCACGTGCTGTGAGACGGTGACGCTTTGCAGGGCGTTCTTCTTCGTCGTCACAATCTGCGTCATATCCGGCTTCTAATTCTTCCCGTACTCGCTTTGCTTGGCAGCTGATGTCGAAAAGAAAGTATTCAAGGAGTCCTTCTCGAACAAGTTTGTCGAATGCAAGATTGCCGCAATTTCATGGAGCTCGTTCAGCAAGGCAAAGTAGAACCTGGAGCTCTCAGGAGCTTCTCCACAGTGTTCTTTGGCTGGCGAGTTGATGTTGTGGCTTTCAGCTGTGGCGACCGTGTTGTTGACGCTTTCAATCGAGTTGTCTACACTCGACATTCGATGTAGTGTAGAAGAGACTGTTGTAGACTCAAAATTACCTCGAAAAACATGCACGTGCTGCCTTCCTTCAGCAGGTGACTGAGTAACTCTCCACGTGGCAGCAAGATTGTTTTCACCTCCACGCAGCACACTCTTCCACGCAGCAGCAACTGTCTCCACGCAACAGCAGCTGTCGGCGTTGTAAAAGCTTTAGGTTTCACTACAGGCTTTGGCTCCAAGTTCTGGGACGTGGTCTCAAAAGAATATCGGCAGCTACACTCCACGCCAAAAACACAGGCTTCTCCTCGCAGCAGCAAGAAAAACAACACAGGAGAAAGACGTTACACTCCTTCACGTCCTCCCAGATCTCTGCCACGTACGATGGATTGGAGTCACGCCATTCAAGGCTTCATAAAGTTTTCCCGAACCAGGAGACAAGTTCAAAAAAAATGCAAATGAAACGATTCGTATTGCTCAGTGGTACAGGTCGTAATATATGCTTCAGGTCCGCAAGGTTTCAGGTCTCCTTTACATGTCCAGGAGCAAAGACTCTGTTTCATTAACGCAGTTACATTCTTACAGGTGCCAAAACTGCAAGATGGTCAAAGAACCATCACATTTGCACACAATCCTTTCTGGTCACGTTGCAAAGGGAAACATGTACTGGAAAAGAACTGCACAAGCTAAAAAAGATTGTATTCCAATGGTGAACTACAAGCTCATATTGAAGCTAAGACTTCATTGACGCTTCTCGTTATTACGCTTGGTCGTGGTGTTTCTATTTATACAAATGGACATTTCGGTGACATGATGGGAAGGATGGCCTAAACATTAATCGTAATGTCCTACGATGACAACTTTCTAGCAACTTTCTGACATCAATCAAATGAATCCTCTAACTGAACGTTTTCTGGATAGTTCAAACTGAAGCAAAGCTATGAGAAATAGCAGAGATAGAATTTATCTCATGACATTCTGAAGAGAACAAAGCACACGTACAGTTTATATAGGACAGAAAACCAAACTGACTTCCTAACTGGACTGAGAAGATCCACAATATCAACAGAGAATGATGTGATAAGAGATAAGAGATAAGAATAGACAAGGTGCTAAGCTAAAAACCAACGTACACTGAAGAACCTAGCGAAGGTGCTCCTTGTGCTCTTCACGCATGCGTGAGTAAAATAGAATGTCATCAAGTAATATGAGCATGAAGTGATCAAGGAAAGTCCTGAATAACCCATTCATCAAACTCATAAACACTGCGGGGGCATTCTTCAAACCAAAAGGTACGACTGTGAACTCGTAGTGGCCATATATCGTATAGAATGCGGTCTTATGAATATCTATCTCTGTAATCCTAAGCTGATGGTACCCTTACTTAAGATCTATCTTGGAGAAAATGGTAGCCCCCTTCATCTGATCAAATAAATCATCAATGCGTGGAAGGGGTAACAATTCTTTATCGTTACCTTATTCAGCTGACGGTAGTCAATACAAAACCGAAGAGATCCATCCTTCTTCTTCACGAAGATCACTAGTGCACCCCAAGGGGATACATTAGGGTGGATTAAGACCTTATCCAAAAGGCCCTCGAGCTGCAACTTGAGCTCACATAGCCCAGGAGTAGTCATCTGATAGGGTGCTCGTGATATAGGCTCTACTCCCGGAACTAGATCTATATGAAAAATCTATCTCACATGGGGGAGGTAACCCCGGTAACTCCCCTGGAAACACATCAGAAAACTCCCTCAAGATGGGATGGTCATCAAGGGATGGTCCATTAGACTCATTCTCTGACCTATCACTAACTATAACAGCATACAACTGACAACCCCGTCGTGCACACCATTTAAGTTGCATAGCGGAGATGGTGCAAATAGAAATGAGTCTCCTAACCCATGATATCACTAAATCCACTCCAATATCATCTATGCAAGTAATAGTCTTATGGTAACAATCCACTCTAGCTCTGTGAGCAGACAACCCGTCCATACCCAAAATGACGCCATAAGTTCCTAATGGAAGGATTCGAAGATCTGATGTAGTGGTGAAGGGTCCCAAATCCACAACACACTCCTTAACTAAGGAGTCTAAAAAAATTTTGGCTCTAGAAGCCATCTCAACATCCCAAATACAGCCTTTCCTAATTGCCACCAACCTATAATTCTCTACTAAGGATTGTGTAATAAATGAATCAGAAGAACCGGAATCAAATAATATAGAGGTGAAAATACCACTAATACTACCTGTCGTCTCAATCACAGTACTCTGGTGCTTAGCCTGGAAGTTCTCAATCACTACGTATATCTGATGAATCCATTCCATATCTCCAACAGTAGGCTCTGAGATCTGCATCTTACCCTTGTTATGGTTCTGTGGGCAATCTCTCCAATGATGTCCAACAACACCACAACCATAACAACTACCTGGTCCTCTCCAGTGGGAAGTAACTCCAGCTGGTACACTAGATGTCTGAGCTACAGATACTGATGATCCAGCTGTGGACTACTGAGCTCTCTGCTGATGACCTCCTACTGATTGAGCTCTTGGCGCACCCTGTGTCCTGGTGGGACCCCTAGGAAGAGGCCCCATACTCCGTCCTCTCTGCACATCAAATCTCTGAGGGGGTCGGTAAGATGGGTGGGTCTACTATTATTGTGGCTACTATGGTGGCCTGAATGAAGCCTACCTTGAACTCTGTCCACCCCATGGACGAGGAACTGACCCTTTCGACATACCATCCTACATCTGCTGGATACGGCTCCAAACTCTGTCTCTAGCCTGTTGCGTCTTCCCTGGTGTCTCCTCTGTAATATAGGCCTTCTCCATAGCCTCTGCTAACATCTTTGGGTAGTGAATGCACACCGTGCCACCCAAATCCAATTTTAGGCCCTAGATGAACCTATGAATTTATACCTCCTCATCCTACATATAGTCGACGTACTGGAGTAGGTCCAAAAATTGACTCTCATATTCAGCTACTGTCATTGATGCCTGACAAAGGTCATGAAACTTGTCTATCCACTGCTGTATGAACCTCCAGGGTAAATACCTGCTCTTGAAATGCTCCTCAAATATCTCCCAGGTAACCGTCTCTGAGTCAACATGAAGTTTTTCTCCTCGGTCCTCCACCAGACTCCTGCTCCAACCCTCATAAGATGGATCGCAACGCAAGCTTTTGTGTTGCTAGTACAAGGACAGAGCTTGAAGCACTAGCTCAAGCTCACCAACCAGGCCTCTGCCTGAAAACCACCTGTATCACCTGAATAGTGAGATGGTCGTAGCTTCAGGATCTCCCTGATATGGTCTACAGCTAACGTATGATGAATCCTAGGTCTATCTGTAAGCTTATCCCTATGTCTAGGGCTCCGAGACCTGTCTCTATGTCCTAAGATCCTATCCCCATGTCCTCTCTATGGTGACTTTGCCCTAGCCAACTCCACACATAAATTCTCTTCCCTATGCTCCTCGATGTGTCGAAGGGATACCTGGGCATCTAATGATGGCTCCAAACTATGTCTGAAAATTCATCCTCCCAAGGGCTCTCCGCGTATAGTGGCATTGACATCCTGTAGTGTCTGTAAGATCTGAGGTAGAATGACTGCTATAGCCTGCTCTGGTAGTGGTATATCTAGGTCTATATGAAAATACCCCTCACCTAATCCGCACCTCCTACACAGATCAAGGAAAGAGTTATTTCATTGTTGTTGGTCTCGTTTCAGTTTTCTAAGTTTTCTATTTAATACAATTTTAAGACATTGTGATTTTCATAGATTTAAAAGAGTCAACTTTGCACTAGGTTATATGTTCATGTTTCATGTTTTCTAAGTGTGCCAAAGGGTCCAAGATTTTAACCCAAGCTCTGATACCAAGTGTAATGCCAGCTAAAATGCTCGCACGAGGTCCAAGAACAACCTAGGTTTAGTGAGAAAAATTATGAAATATTTTTTTTCTTTTCTTGAAGGGTTCTAAGGTTTTATTCCATAGGAAAACTTCATTAGCTGTACAAAACATGACTCCATTAATCCCAATTAAATTAAATTATTTAAAGACCCTAAATTTAATTTTAAAATTTAATCAGGCAAGACCCAAAATCTTATAGCTCAAAGTCATACATATAAAATAATTAGTTACTTTCATAAAGGGTCAAGTGTGCACAACTTTTTCTAGTACTCCCCCCGTCCATCTAACATTACACACCCCTTTTATTTCTATTTTTCATTCCCACCTAAAAAACCCATCACTCAAGTGATGTAGGGTACATCCTCCACCATTGGATCTAATATCTCCTAGCCCTTAGATTTAGGTTGACAAAGAAACCCTAGAAATCCTTATAGATTGTCATATATTATTTTTTCTAAACCAAATCTCTCATTTCTTTTGATTCTTTTTTTTTTACTTGTAGGTTAAGGGAGAAAGGAGGAGGAGGTCAAGCCATGGAGGTCATTATAGTCATGGAAGCTTTACTTGGTAAAATTTTGGGCTTAAGACTTTGTTGGAAGAATTTATTTTTTCTTGCAGGTTCAATGTGTGTATGTATGGATCTCCACCGATTTAATTCATTATAGAATACCTGAATCCCATGCACCAGGATATATATATATATATATATATATGTATGTATGTAGGTATGTATGTGTATATATATAGGTATGTATATATATGTATATATGTATATATATATGTATATATATATTAAGCCCTACTGTGCATACTATTTTTTTTAGATCCGTTTTCAAAAAAAATGAACCCAGAGACCTCCAAAAATGTGGCCATTGATATTTGGTTCGACCTTTTACGGCCTGGCACTTTTGTAGTGCCAGGCTATAAAAGTTCGAACCAGATATCAATGGCCACATTTTTGGAGGTCTCTGGGTTTGTTTTATTTTAAAATAGATCTAAAAAAAATAGTATGTGCAGTGGGGGTTAATAATAATGGGGTGGAGGGGCGCCAACCGTTACCCCCACCTCGTAAGAATACGGGTTGGGGGTGGGGTCGGCGCCCCTCCCCCTGCAACCATTAAAATATCCTGTAACCTAAGTGGCCGCGGCCAGCAATCTAATCCGGTCCCTTTTTTAAAAAAAAATTGTTTTCTTATTTTTATTTTAATTTTTATATAAATATCACACTAATAAATATTATATATATATATATATATATATATATATATATATATATATATATATATATATATACATATACATATATATACATATACATATAAATATATATATATATATATATATATATATATATATATATATATATACACACACGTTGTGATAATAGTATTTTTTTTTATAATAATATTAATAGTATATTAATTTTAATATATTTTAATAATAATATTTCTCATTAATATTAAAATATTTCATTATTAATGATATTTAAAATATTACTATTACTATCAAAATAATAATGAAATATAGGTAGTAATATTGACAAGTTAAAAACTTGCTTTAACACTTTCTGCTCTGACAATTTGATAAATATTGTATATAAGGTAGAAGCAAGTAAAATTTCATTTCCCTTAACAATGTTGTAATAACTTGCAATAAGTCCCAAATAAGAATTACATGCTATAATTTAACGATTAGACTACTATGTTGACCAAATTAAAAGTAATTGTGTTTTAAGTTCCTTTCTATCAACAAGAAGGAAACTAACTTTTGCAATACATGCCATTCAATTAACACAATGAAATGTAATATTTCTTAATATAAGTTTCAAACATTTCCAATAGTACATTTACAATATTATCACAAGACCCCCCCCCCCTTTTTTTTGCACATTTTGTTTCTTTATTTCCTTACAATAACTCTTAAAATAAAGTAAACACATTTCAAGTAAAACTTGCATTCAACCATGTAACTTTTTGGTGCAAATATAATTTACAATATCCCTTTCTTTTGAGTTGTGGAATAAGATAATACAACTTCTTTTCACATAAAATTTACAAAAAAATTATATATCAAGGAAATGGAAATAGTCTTCACAAGCTCCAAGGTATTCTTCATCCAAGCTCTAAGTTCCAAGTAGCTCAAATCACAACCAAGATAGGGGGAGAGGAAACACTCTCCTCCCAACCAAAATACTCAATGGAGAAGAGAAGCAATCTCCTCCATTGACCCCCAAGCCCAAAACACAACACAATGAAAGGGTGGTCTCCAACTCAAGGAAACTACACTTGCTTCCACAATACATATTTCTTTCACAACATTGAAGAATAAAAGAAAACACAAACAACACAAATCATTTCACAACAAAGCTTTTATCCAAGCCAACAAGAGAAGGAACTATGGGAAAGTTTTCCTTATGCCTCCCCATTGAAATGAGATGCCCATCCAAACCCTCCACAATAAATCTCAAGCCCCTATGACTCTTATGCCTCCATCAAGTACTCCTTATACCTCCCTTCTATTATGGCTCCCTCAATGACAAGGTAAGAATGCAAGAATTCTTACCCAAGATGGGCATCCCTCCCAAAATCCCTCCACAAATACCTATTCTACTCTTATGCCTCCCTCATGATTTTCCCATAGACCTCTCCGACACCATTCCTTAAGCATTCTACCCATTTTTTCCCACAACACAAGAAACAAACATTTTCTACCCATTTAAGCATAATAACAACAAACAACAAGAAAGCAAAAAGAAAGAAGGGTCCCTACCTCTCCATTGAAGAATCCTAACCCAAGGATCTTTGTCCAAGCTCCTCCAAACAATCCAAAGCATGCAAGTCCAAGCTCCTTTACTCCCCAAAAATTTTTCTCCTCTAAAAGAAAAAGTTCTTAAACAAAAACCTCCAACCCCCCAAACAAGAGAAGAAATTTCAATAAATAGACAAAAAGGGAAGGATGAGGTTGATGTGGCTCCATGTAGGATGCCACATCACACATCCTCAAGACCACCTCCCTTAGTCAACTCAACCCCAAAAGCACAATAAATGGGTGGTTGGGTTGAATGACATCTCTTTTCCACACTCCATCCCTACCAATGTGCCTTAAGGGCACAATTAAATGCAAATGGAAGATAAGTGCACTCCAAAGTCACATTTCTCTTCCCAAAATAATAAATAATCCTCTTTTTGGCTTCCCAACCCATAGATAGGGTTGGCAAGGGGTTTTGGGAAATGTGGGACAAGTTTAACTTGTCCCACAAGCCCCCTAAAATTGTCCTCAATCTCAAATTCGAGATTCAAAAGACTTGGAGTGGTCAACACTCAAAACAAGCATGTAATCCAAAAATAAAACACAAGGCTCAAGGAGCCAACCGTCAAAATTAATTACTCCCACTAGGCTTCCCTTAAAACTTAAAACTTAAAATAAGATGCTAAATTAATCCAAACATATTCAGAAAAAGTAATTTAAAAAAAGAGAGACATCACAAATTTATAAAATCACATACTAAATTAAATTGAAACATGTAAATAAAATTCTTAACCGATTGGTCACCATTAGAAAATTAACCCCCCCCCCATGGGAATTTTCCTAACAACATAAAAAAACAATAACAACACAATACAATTCACAAGTTGCCTTGACGACCAAAAGTTGTAACCACCCGACATCCTATTGTGTTTGGTTCCCAATCCCCCTTTAGGTTGTGATCATGTAGTGTTTCCTGCAAAATAAAAAATACCTCCTTCGGCCTTGTGGCCATGTCAAAACATCCAAAATAACCATATGCATGAAATTTATTAACATCTATACGTAATTCAATCATCCATTATTTCGAGGTCTAAATCACAACTTAATTATACATTTCATCATTATCCAAAATTATAGTAATGTAAATTCAACAACTAAATTCTACTTATCATGGTGAAGAAATCCAAAGTTAGAACACATGCAATATATCCATATCATAAAAAAAATATTAGTATCCAATAGTATATCCACGAGTCTGCGTAAATCATACTGAAAGTAAAATCCAATCATAATCCAAATGCATCTACTCACAAAACATCATGTTAATCAACGTAAGTATAAGTCATGTCCATATCCATAAGTCTTCATAACTCAAAATGATAGTCAACTAAGTGTCATAGGGAAGCGGGCATTACAGTTCCAGTGGTTTTAGAGCCCCACATGGTATGGGTTGCCACGTTTCACATTAATGTAGAATTGAAGTAACCAAAGGATATTCCCAAAGCTGGAGACATTCGAGAACCTTCGATGATATTTTAAAATAGATTTTTGTAACTGTTTGGAGGTTGATTGGTTGATCACATTTATTTTTGTATGAGAGACTTTCATGTTGGACGGTAGGAGAAAAATCTCAAATGATCCTTTGTATATCAGAAATGGAAAATAGAGTGGCTTGAAGGAACTTAGCTTGGAGAGAGAGGGGAAATTATCATTGTAAAGTCTATAACACATTATCAATCCACGAATAAAATGTGAGTGTGTAATAAATAGTTAGGGAAAGAGTTATCTTGTAATGTATGTATCCTTCATTAACTCAATTTAATAAAGATAGTTGTTCTTATTGTTGTTTTTGTGTAACTCTTAAGTTTGTATAATATAAGGTAGTTGTTCACTTGACCTTTTAACTATCACTACATAAAATTGTATCAAAACATAGAAGATAACTCCTTGTAAAAAAAATAGAAAGAAAAGCGGAGAGATTATGAAAAGTTTTGTTTTCTAAAAAACAAGATGTGGATAGAATATAGAGATGAAGTGAGGAAAGAGTTATTGAGAGTGTATACACATATTCTAACTTTGGAATATAGCATTTGGGTAGAAGATGTTAGGAGTGATTGTCGTTAGTTGTGAAAAGAGTGAGGATCAATGGTGGTATTGCAACCATAATAAGCATTGAATGGGCACTGTGGTTTCATTAACTAAGTGGTATACTACCATGTCCATTCATATTGAGGTATTAAAAATGGCCAAAAAATAGTTGAATATACCGGTATGCGAATGGGGGTGGGAAGGTTTAATTTTTTAGTATTTCAAATTAGGTATTGGGGATCAAGTACAGAGGCAGGAGCTAGGAGGGGAGGCAAAGTCACAGCAAAGGTTTCTCATCTGGATGTCATTCTAGGAGCTAGGAGGAGAGGCAGGCATCAGGAGCAAGACTTGGCTAGAATGCTCATTTGGAACTTAATCCCTATGTTTTTAAGCTGAGAGATTAAGAAGAGGATTAGCCTATGGATGGACTTGTTGGATGCTAATTTCCACTCTTGGAAGGACTGGAATTTCTTAGCCCCTGATTTTACCCTTTTCTTGGCTGATCGACCCACTATATTGGAGATTCAGAACCTCATCCCACTGGAGAATCATTTTAAGATGAATATTGATATGAGTGGGCCCATTTGGTTAGATTCGAGATGTAGCTTTGGTCACCTCTTAGCTTAATATGACACCCGTTGTGTCTACTCCATTATTCATCAATGCAGTGATTTTGGTCTTGTTCTTAGTGTATATGGGTGTCTTGCAATGCTGAAGCTTTGTCAATTCTTCAGATACATGGTGTATGGTCGGTGAAGGTTTTGTAAAAGATACGGGTTTTTCCTTATTTTTGATCTATCAAGGGTTTCGTTTCAAGGATGCTATGCTCAAGACGGGCCTTTCTGATGGTCATTTCCTTATCTACCATAGTCTAGAAATGGTCAAGCAACTCTTCTGGGACTACTCCTTTGTGAGATCTTATTGGGAGCTTATTCAGTCTGAGCTAGTAGCCATCCTACAGGGAAGCCTTCACTAGTGGGTAGTCCTTTTTGGTGACTCCATATATTATTGTGTGGATTTCATACCATTGGATGATTCACTGTTGCTTGGAAAAGGCTTGTCTCAACTTGGTGGTAAGGAATCTAGAGGTTATTGTAAGTACTCTTGTAGGATTGATACCAGTGGTTCAATATATGTGTAAATTTCCTAATCTCATAGTGAATACAAAGTGATTGTATGCTCAGTGATAAGTTTTTGAGTGGTAATGTATTGATCTTGTGTTAACAGTCTTTGCACTTGACTAACCATGTAAAAGTGCTGCATATCTTTGTATGATTTGAGAAGTATGACTTACAAGTTGTGTGCATCATGTTAGATGATGAACTTCAAGCTAGTAAGTGGTTGAGTCAACATACATCTCATAGATATGCATTTGGTACCTCTACATGAATGTGGCTTGCATAACAGTGAAGAAAATTTGTGATCTCTCACTTTGTGGGAATGTGCAAGGATTATTTTGTAGTGAAATGAATATTTGAGAGTGAATAAACAAATGCATGGGGTTGAAAATATCTAACTATGATCTTATTGTAAGATTAGGGGTTTTGAGAAGAATCCTAAATTGAGACTATCCTCTTGTAAGATGAACCAAAGTAAAAACTTTTATTTGGCACTGCATACAATAAGAAAGGTTTGGAAACATTGAGTTGAGTATAGGAGAAAGTAACTCAAATAAAAAAAGAATATTTTCTTCATTCTAGGTCCCCAATTTGCAAACTATGAAGTGATATTGTCTTTGACATGCACGGTAGAAGGATTTTCTTGGATAAGAGGATATGCTTGTTGTCATGAACATATACTAAAAGGAAAATAAGAGAAATGATGCCACAGACCCTAGGGAAAATTTTGAGGTTCTAAATCCATCTAGGAATAAAGTTGCAATTAAATTCATCCTCTCAGGCTAGACTGTGTTCTGTAGGCAGAGGTTAGCTAGGGCTTACAAATTGGAGTAGAAAATGAAAACATTTTGCCTTTAAATTTCTCAGATAATATTTTGATAGCATAGGCAAGGATATTATGAAGAAAATTTACAAATCACATGGTGGAATTTGAAGGAAAATCTAACAGTCCTTGACTAAGACAGTGTGGTACAGTTTGGATCTAATTTAGAAGGGAAATTTAATAAGGAGCTAGGGTTTAAACATAGAGTTGTTTCTTAAAACTTGTAACAAACTAAGAAGTCCCTAATGGGTGCCTAAATATTCCTTTAATTCATCTTGAAAGATCATATGTTTGAAAGTTATATGTGACAGTCCTAATGTAGACCTAGTCCAGGGTTTAGATGGCAAATTGCAAAGATTCAATATTTTGCAGGATGGCGAACATTGAAGGAATAAAGTAAAAAACCATTTTCAGATAGAATGGTAATTTATAAGTTAGATGGCATTGACAAGAAGGTGAGCTATATTAACAACATTGTAGGTTAAAGTGTTCAAGATTAAACAATCCATAATGTCAAGAAACCACAAATTCTAGATTGATTGTGTAAAATGCTTGAAAATATCGATGTTACAAACCACACTTTTTGAATCATCATCATATTAATTGCATGTGTCTACCCTTATATTAGGATAACAAGTAGACCATTTCAACAATGGTTCAAGAAGCACCCTTCTGAATAGTTGATTATGGTTTTTTTGTTTGTTGTTTATTAGTTATGCCTTTATGTTCTTTAGTCAAGGTTTGAGAAGCCCTTTGCCATGCTTCAGAGGGGGACATTGTAAGGGTTGGATGTGGTACAGGAGGACAGTGTGTCTGACCGTGTGTGTTGCTGTACATTTGGTTAATTTCATAAACTTTTGCACCATAGCAAATGGAGCGTATATGATAACTCCCATTTTTTATGGTTGTCTTCTTACATTGCTTTTAGTCAGTATATTGCCTTTTATGGATGGTATACATTTTAAAAAGGTTCTGTAAGTTCTGTTTCCTGTCATTTATGTAACTGAAGCACTATGGTTGCATAACAGTACAGAATCCTTGAGATGGGAGATTAAAATATTTTTGTTCTTATTGCTTTTGAGTTGTTAATACATAACGGGGGATCTTGTGTGCTTTTAGAAAATGCTGATGAATATAATGTGATCTCATGGTTATTTTTAGCAATTCATTTCCATTCCTTATACCCCTTTACCCACACCATTTCATTACTATAGTACTCCGGAACTCATTTGAGTGTTGGTGATACTATTGCATATTTTTTTCTTCAGATTCTGCATTCCTTCATTAACTCCTTGCCTTTATTTGAATTTTTGCAATTCCACCAGAAGACAAGGGATTTTTAATACTTCAAAGTTACGTATGACTATGGTGCTGGTCTATAATGATGACATGGTTTTGCGGCTTTTGCCAATGCTAACACTGAATCAAACATGATATTGTTGTCTAGTGGGGAATTCCATTCATCACAATGAGAGTGTGCACCTCCTTTCCTCAAGAGGAAGTGAGTTTCTTTGACCAACTTTATTTTTGAAGCCTCCATCAGGAAAACTGCAGTGGCATGCTAGCAAAAAATTCATATGGCACAGGCAGCAGATGATAGATAACTTGCTATGGTATTTGTTAGACATTAAGATGCCTATTGACAAATATCAACAATGGGAAATTATTTATCAATTAACGGAGTATATTGCTTTAATATGTCCAAGAAAACACAGTAATCTCCAAACACCATCATGTAACAGGCCTTGGTACATAATATAAGCAATGCTTCACCTTCAATTTGTCATTATTGTCACTACGGAGGCTGAGAGGTTTGGGATGTTATCAGCATTTATTCAGATAGATGGAAGAGAGTTTGTGGCATGCAGGGAAAGAGGAGGGCGGTGATAAAAGCAAAATTAAGAGTGCCTATTTACATCATTAGCGTCTATTTTTAAGAATGTTGGTTAGTAAAAGGTGAAGGTAAAAGTAGTTTTTTGAAGCCTTTGTAAATTTACATATGCAATTCATGGAAAATATATTTTGGACAATTATTGATGTTACCAAGTTTTGTTCCAGCGAAGGTATGGCAGTCCCTCCTTTCTTGGGAGCATGGCATCATTCCATTCACATGCACAATGACATGGTTCAACAAAAATATTCATGGGTTTTATGGCAATTTAAAAAAATGATATGATATTCATGAAAATAGCGAAATGCTTGATTTTATTATTTCATTCCAAATAGGGTACGGCATCTCAAAGATTGGGCATTTTTAA
This sequence comes from Taxus chinensis, assembly GCA_019776745.2. Classification (NCBI taxonomy): domain Eukaryota; kingdom Viridiplantae; phylum Streptophyta; class Pinopsida; order Cupressales; family Taxaceae; genus Taxus; species Taxus chinensis. The sequence continues at coordinate 590,243,801 of CM034154.1, read as the reverse complement.
AGAACTGTGGGTTTACTACACCCTGCAATTACTTGTGTTCTTTTAGCATAAGTAATGCTACTATGATTTGAAGTGGAACCAAAGCCTGCTGTGTGATGATGTTTTGTAATTTAGTGGATATTGCATAGTTAATTCTTCAAACGCGAATATTATGATCATTCCTAACAAGCTAGATTGCTGTAATTTTCTCCACAAGTACTAGACAAACAGATACTGACTGTGCTTAGAATTGCATTAAAAATTAGTTTAGTTGTAAAGGAAAACTGAATTAAAACATGGAGCAAGCAAGCTAATGCAATTGTACAGAAAACAAAGATTCAAAGGAGACAATATTATCTTGGAGAAAACCCAATGTGGGAAAACTCCATGATAGAGATTTCCTCCTATTCATTATCTCGTTCTGCAACTACCCATGTATTACCTTCAAGGTGCCCTTATGGACATTCTTTACAATAACAATATGTCCAGTACTTGTATATTGCTCCACAACTTGTTGCAACTCACACTCGTTCACACACTCCCAACATCCCAAGCAAGACACCACCAAGAACTGCCAGGAATCAACAATTACACATATACCATAGGCATTTCTTTGGGTATTATAGGCATTCCTTTATGCTGAAAAGACCAAATTATTATATAAAGAATAATTGATCAACAGTTGAACTGCACATGATGACCATTGCTTCTCTCTAGACTGTTCATCTCTCTCTTTTTAATAGGTAAGGGCATTCTATATTGAGGCATAGTCGTGGAGGTACATGTGCATTCTCTATGGTCCAGTGTCCATTTATGGATGTCCACACAAAAACTTATCTTAATGTCGAAAGGAATTATACAACTAGCCAAAGTCGTCACGGAGAAACAGATCAATGGCGAGCAGTTTTACTGTACGGAGGGATGACCATCCAACCGATCACAGCCACTTGACTCATCCCACTACTATTCACTGTGTGATTTTAATGTTGGTAGGTGACATGTACAGGGGAAAACAGGTGCTGAAAATTAAATTATCAAAAATAGAGATTTGCGCAATATAGGAAAAGTTTCATGTACTACACTGCTATATTGGTATTCTTTTTGGCGTTTGAATATATGAAAAGATACAAGTGCTGGTAAACAGACGTTCAACCGTTCAAACTGCACCATCACTGTTCATTGTGCCATTTTAATATTGGTAAATTTTCACAGTCATTTTGCAACATTCATACCACTTCCTTTTCACAGTTATTGAGTATTAATGTATAATTAATACATAAGTATCCTCACAGATGCAAATATTACTAGTTGGTATGTGAAATGAAGTGGAAGCCATTACGAGTTTATGGCTGATCATTATTTTCTTGTTCAATTCTATTCATGTAAGTTGTTGCCAAATGCAAGCTAACATATAATATCATAGACAAAATGGACATAGGAGAATCACAAGATATCTCCATGAATCATGTTGAGAATATGAATAATGAAAGCAGTTATTTCTATAACAGATTATGATTTTCATGATTTCTATGACAAGGGTCAAACTCCCCACATTTTTGAAGCAGGACAGATTTCGGTCATCTACTATGAACATGATAAAATGCCTGGCTTCTATGCTTGTATTGTCAAAGTTGTTTCAGTTGAAGATTTCAAGGTTAAAATGATGTAGCTTGATCCTCTACTAAAAAAAAGTTCTTGAAAGACTCTGTGTCCTCTAAAATTTATGAAGTTTGTGGGGGATTTCAGAGCTACAAATGTAGTCTATATTAAATGGGTAAATATATTTTCTCATATGGTGACATGGGAGAAAATCCCCAAAGTAGCCATCAGAATTGTTCCCCAACAAGGCGATATTTGGGTTGTGTATAGAGAATGGAGCTATGCTTGGTATGAGTTTATTCCTTTGGTAGAATAAATACATAGATATGAAATGGTGAGCCTTTTGAGTGATTTTTTTGAAGAAAATGGGGTGGTGGTCTATGCCCTCATCAAAGTAGAAGGCTTCAAATTTGTTTTCCAGAAAACAGAGGTGGTAAAGTTAATTCCTAGAAATGAACTTGCTAGGTTTTCTCATCCAGTTCCAGCGAAGAAGCTTTTGGGTTACGAGGCCCCTAATTTGCCCAATAATTGTTGGGAGCCGGATCCTTCTGCAACTCCTCGTGATGAAGACAATGGTATTATTTTCTCTGTATTTTAGTTATTATAGGGTATTATATAGGAACTACACCCAATATTTACAAATCTTTGTTCCTTTAATATTACTTTTGGGGCCTTATAAATACAAGAAGTACTGCAGATATCTTTAATATATGTATTTGGAAAAACACCTTGAGAGATGTCAATCTTAATGCACTTATATTGGGCTGCTTATGTTACGCTTTGAATGAACATCCCATTCACAAGTTTTTGAATTCACCATTTATTAGTGACAAACAATCTCAATCGAGCTAGCAGAAAATCTATAATATGAACAGTGAGATTCAATGAATTGGCTAGCACATTTCAGTTTTTTAAAGTCTCTGTGTTTTGAACCTTGGATTGATAGCCGATTTGTTGAAAACAGAGGTCTGTAAGATAGTTTTATCTAAGCAAGGGGTTTATTAATTTAGTTTCATGAGATGGATCCTTTGGATGGAGTGAGGTAAGTGTTTTTTATGGCCACCCACAACCACAATTTTAATGCAGGTCTGCAATACTTGAAGATATGTGGAATAAACTATAGGGGTTCACAGCGGTGGAGAGGCCATTAGTGTGCAAGGTTTTAGATTTAGTAACCACATTCACCGAATTTCAATGCTTAAATTTGAAATTCGGTGAATCTCAAAGTACAAAAAAAAAATTCACCAGAAATAGTGAATTTATTTGGATGACAAATTTCATTAAGATTTGTTTATAAAATTCGTTGAAATTTTTGTGAAAGTTGTTGAACTTCGTGTTTAGGGTTCGCTGCTGTTAGGGTTTTCATTTTTGTCGATTTTTGGGTGTATATTCACCCCTGTTACCATTTAAGAGTTATACACTCTTTGTTGCCTCAGTTGTGTATGCATCAATTGAGGTAGCGTGAATTTGAAGCTTGAATAAACAAATAGGATTGAATTGGAAAAGGAGCCTGTGGAAAGCCTGTATAAGAGATCAGAGCCATCGCCTTAAGGACTATCCAAAGGACTAAAACAGTCTATAGCTGCCATCGTTGTTGAATGCCTAAAGCCATTCCAAGACATTAGGCAGTCGAAGATGACTCCAAGCTTATTAAAACTAAAAGTTAGGCATTAATTTTTTAATTATTTAATGTTTGTATTAACTATTTTGTTAAGTTTTAAAATTATATGTAAATAACATAAATCTACAAGCTTATTAAAACTTAAACTTAGGCATTTTATTATTTTTTAATGTTTATTTGTAACATTGTAGATTATAAATTATTTTAATAAGTTTTAAATTAATGTATAGATAACATAAATTATTAACTATTATGTTATTTAAATGTAAACGTGTATTTCTTTTAGTCGAATTTAATCATGAATTTTATTGTTGATTTTTTAAACAATTTTTTCACGAATTTCATGCTTGGCGAATATGAACACGAAGTTGAATGTGGCAACTTAGGTTTTAGATATCTGCAAAAAAATACTTAATATGTCAAAACTTGGGACTACTATGACTGTACACAAAGAACCCATTTTTATTTGTCTATTTCTGCTACTATTGATTACGAGTTGTCTAATAGATATCAATAGATATTTGGTACTCCTGCCTCAAATGGAATTTAATTCTATTCCATTTTTTTGTGTTTTCTTAAGAAATTGTTGGCAGCAATTCCTCCATCTGTCAAGTGGAAACTCTTTGAATTTACTATTTATTCAATATTTATGGGTGGAATATTTTGAAGTAGCTTTAATTGATGGAAAGAAGTTCTAGAGATCAAAGCCCATAAGGTTAAAGTTCATACAATAAATAGAAATATGTCGTCTTTAAATTTGACATGATCATTATCAGACAGTTTTTCTTCTTAGTTGAAGGAGGTCATTGAATTACTGTGGAGTTTGTACTTCAGTTTCCCCTAAAATATGTTTTTGAGTCCAACGTAGTGGTGCAACTAGATTGAAAGCCGCACCAACTACAAGGAAACCCATGGGTAGTTGATCCCAATAATTCAAATTTCTAGGTTTCAATCTGGTTTTCTTAGTTTCCATTTCACGTGAGATTGATTGAAGTCTAAACCATTGACCTCTGTAAAGAAATGGAAACTCAAAATTGATTTACCTTTACATGTAGACCATTACAGACAAGTGCACTACAAGTACAAAAGGGAACGCTTTCTGAGTATAATATGATCTCTGAAATGTAACGACATGTTGGAAGATCATGCATTCTCAGATATGATTTACAATGTCCTATTGAGGGTTCATTTTAGTATAACACAAGCCCGAGAGGGAAAAATTGCAGTTTTCCATGATATACTGAGCTTTAAGATTGAAAAAAAGGGACAATAAAATCTTACCACATAATATTTTTTCCCTTAGTAAATAGTCTAGCCACAAGATTTCTTGGATCCTCTAAATGCTTCATCAATATCTCTAGAAATATGCATGGATAGATATGTTAGCAATTCATTAGATGAATTGCAGTTGTGGTTTGTCTTGTAATGTGTAAAAGTGTTTTCTAATGCAGGTGTGTGTGATTATGATATCACAACCGTCAAGTTGATTGAAATTGTACTTTCCAATAAAAAATCATATTTCATCTTTTGATTTTTTGTCCAAAATGTTATTTGTAACTTGATACTTCTCCAGATTGGCTGCAGATGCTGAAAAATCTCAGTAAAACACCTCAATGGGGAAGACTTGACATGGAACAACTTGAGCACACTATGCTGGGTGATTGGATCTATCTCAGGTTCTATGATGGAAGACCAAGTATATTATTGTATGCAGTCTAATGATAGAATATTTGTATATTGGGATTGGATTACGATTGATGGGTTTGTAAGTGTTACAAATTACCTGTTATGTTTTGATATATATGCATTTCTCCCATTTTATATTATAATATTCATTGTCTAGACAAGTTTTCCCTACACTTAGTTAATCGTGTCACATTTTAATATGCATATAACTGATAATTTCTCTTTACACATGTTAATGGTGGTGGTGAAGTGTAATGGTGTAAGATGTCAATAAAAATGGACAATATTATATTGAAGGTCCATATAACTTTCATGGAGCAATATTTATGTTTTCTTGTAGTGATAACAAATTATGTCCTAGTCTGTGGGAAATGTGTGGAGAAGGTAATGGAGTTGTTAATCAATGCGGAACTCTTGAATGAGTGAAATTGTTTAACAATTCCAAGATAGGTGCCTAGAGATTGAAAAATTACTTCATTTTTCAAATAAATGTATTTAAGATGTTTACTAGTTAATATTTTAGGATGTTCCACTGAGGTTTCAAAATTTAATCGCATTTCACTGTTAAAAGTGTTCAGAAGAAAATGGGATACTTACGCCACAATGTAGTTGGTGTGCAAACTATACTATTAGTAAGATAATTTGTCTTTTCAACATCGTATAAACTTGATTTTTTTTTCATAATTTCTTTGTAAGTTTGAAAAACTAGAGTTTTTGCCCATTAATAAGAGAACTACTAGCAAATGTGTTGGCTAGATTTTTTGCATAGCTAAAAACCTAGGCAGTCATGAGATAAATATCCCTCATTTACCGGTGAGGGTCCCATGTAAGATTTGTCGATAAAATATGCTAATATCTATTTAGGGGTTTTACTTTAACCATGCAGCTCATGAAACATAGTTGTATAGTTTTGCAGCAAGTAAGCAACTATTTACAGAAATGAAATATTTAAAGAAGAAGGAAATAATAAACACAGGGAAGAAATAGGGAAGATGTGCAACCTAATAAATAGATAACAGAGTTGATTACATGCACATAGACGGAACCAATATATATTAATACACAAAATTATAAGCAAAGGTAGCTTTCAAATCTAGATCTAGAATAACACAAATTTTATAAGTAGATCTAAGACAAAAAGCTAGAAGCAAAATGTACCGTGACAAAAAATTCTCTTGAAATCTACTCCTTTCTATTCCTTTTCTTCAAATAGCTATTAGGGGTTTCAACATAAAGTCTGGAACACAAGAATGTTGCTTACAAATTCTGATGATTCCTTAACCCGAAGGTTCTTCCTCTTCTTATAGAATGTAGAGGGGCAATTACAAGTCAGAAGCTTTTAGTTAAACTGACACATGTGGAAGTGGGAAAGGAAACAACTGGCAATCTCCCCCCTGGAATTCCTCTTTGCATGATATGAATGATTTGCAACTAAAAATAGAACCTTCTATTTTGCATGTTTGCCAGCTATTTCTAAGTAGTTGACTTCTTCAAGTAATGGCTCTTAAACCAATCACTTAATTTTTATAATTTAATAGATCGCTCAATTACTTTGTTAGAGGAAAGAACAAGGGAGAGGAAAGTTACGGTCTTGTTCTTTTTTCTTATTCTGCATGCAGTTGATTATTTTTCGCTTGATTCTCACCATACTGGATCTGGAAATAGCTAGAAGCGGATGGATCTGGAATTTTGAATGGGTGTTGCCTTTGCCTTGTCTTCCCTCTTATCATTGAAGATTTTGCAGCTCTTCTCCAGTACATGCATCAGTGCATTCTAATGGGTGTTGCCTTTTCAACTAGTAAATAACTCTTCCCTTTATTTTTAATCATATGAAGATTTTGCAGCTCTTCTCCAGTACATGCATCAGTGCATTGTTTGCCGTAAATAACTCATAATTTTTATTTTTAATTGCATAAGGTCCTGGAAGGAATTCTCATGAACTGACTTCTTCACTCTGGGTGAATGCAAATTCAATTAAGGCTTCAACTAGAAGATAGGGAGAACATGCATAAGGTCCTAGAAGAAATTCTCCATGAACTAACTTCTTCACGGGTTGTTAATTCAAAACAAGAGGATAAATCCTTTGCAATTATGGATCTGGATATGTAACGACCCAAAAAATTCACACACGAACAACACATTGAAATACAAGAAAACTTGATACAAGGATGGCCATAAAGGCAGCAAATGTTCACACCTACGGAAATGTTCACACCTAACATGATGCAACATGTTGTCACCAAGGATACAACTAACACTGAGGACAACTTGATACAAGGATGGCCATAAAGGCAGCACGGAAATGTTCACACCCAGCCACGGAAATGAAATATTCTTGAAGGACAATACATTTCTTTTTTTTTATTTTTGAAAAGACAACATAGAAGTCCAACCACAAAACACACTTACATTTAGGGCCAACCACAATGAAATATTCTTGAGGGTTATTTATTTTTTAAAAAAAATACATCTTGGAATTCTTAGCTTACGTTTTCAAGGAGACTCAAGATATGATTCATACAATTCATCTTACCAAGTTAAATTTATTCTTTTTACACAGAGTAATTATCTTTAAATCTTCTCTATTATGACCTTTATTTGCTTAATTCGTTTATCAAGAAAAAGGAGAATTTTAATTCCACAAGGCCATCTGCTCATCACTAATGCTACTAAGATTCGTTCTTGCCCACAAGACAACATGGTTTAAGTTCAACACACTTAAGAGAAGAGATACAAGGTGCCTTGGAAAAGGGTTAGAGGGAGAAGGTCAAGATGAAACATCTTTAGGACCTCATTAGTTATTGCCAGTATTTAATTGAAACTAGGGCTCTTAACCAGAATTATCAACAACCTTAGTTAGGCTTTGCTAAAAGTATTAACAAGGAGTAAAAATTTACTTTCCAAATGGCTGAGAGATAGATTGTGTAGTTTCAAAATTGTTTTCTCCTGTTTATTAAATCTTATTATCTTCTAGAACTAACCATAGATTTCCTTTAAGTTCGTTTAAGAATTCCACCATGAAAGGGATAGTGTTCATTAATGTCGCTAGGGGTATCAAGTTATAAAGTTTACCTGCAATGATGGTCTTGCCCTTGGTTACTTAAAGAATTTCTTGTTCTCAAGTTGGTGACCCCTACGTTACTTTATTTGAATACAACTTTTAATTTAACTTCCTGAAGTATTAAACAATCCCATGTTAGTTTACTTATGACACTTTATTACTAAGTCATGTCCAGGTTTAACTCAAAATTTATTCTCAAGGCAAGGTTGTAGCAACACTCATTTACAAGAACAAAACAAGATTACATCAATTCTTAAAATACTAATACTCCAACAAGGTCACTCAACAACAATAACCAAATTTTCTTATAATTTCAATGATGGTCAAACAATACAAGGTTTCTAAAGTTCAAATGACAAAGTCCACCATACATTATACTAAGACATTAATCCTCTTTTAAACTTTCCACTGGACGTTAACAAAAGTTGAACAACATACAAAGGTTTCGAGCAAAGGAACTTCTCAACTGAGGTTTATGACAACAGTCTACAATTCTATCCCTCATCTACACGCAAAATCCATCTGCAGCAAATTTTCTACAAGAGTCAGTTCACGAGAACTGAGCAAGATAAGGCTACACAAAACCACCATAACTGTTATCTAACAATATCATGAAAAGAAGCACTTTATTACAAGAATTTGGGTCAAACCTCTAACCACTACGAGCACATCAAGTTATAATAAGCCCTATAACATGTCAATCAAAGAAGGAGAAGACCTTGTACTTCAGTTAGGTGCAAATGCAACGAAAGTAACAATCATATGAGAATGGCCCTTGGCCCTATAAGGAGAAAAAAAAACAATCTAGCAGAAAATAGAATTCCCATCAAGTAAGTAATTAAACAATAATTACAAGATTGAGATATGATATAAATAGACCAACCATCTAGAATTTTATCAAAGATACCAACGCATAGGCTAAAATAATATATTTCTAAAAATACAAAAGTTGATCGGCCCAAGAAATGGGAAACACGGGTTCCAAAATTTTAACACAAAAATTCATGTATAAATGAGTTTCAAACCGGAAATCACTTAGAGTATACACACAACATAAGTTTCGAAGCGAAGGCATAGTATACTAGTTTTGACCATTAACTACAAAGAGATCTACCAATCATCCAGGAAGGGTAAAAGTCTCACAGACTAGTAGAAAACACGTGAGAGAAGAAGGGGGTTCCGTCCAACAAGAGTATACAATAATGTCATCAACAAATTTTTATAACACTAAAGGTTTGCAAACTTCCACAACAATTCTAATGTTTGATTAATTTAAAATAAATTGTCCATTTCCCGAAACAACCATATTTTAAGGCAACCCTTGGTAACACAGTCAACCGTCACACAAAGATACAAACATAACTTCTAAGAAACATTATCAAAACAAAACCTTATGTTATTAATCCATAAGATTATCAAATGAAAGCTGAGTTTTTCCCGAAGGTTAATCACATTTAACGAAATTTCCATCACAAACTATTACGGTAATTACGTGCATAAAAACCGACCAATATTAATTAATAGCGTTAACATTACAAGGGAGCAAATAATGCAAGTTAGGAAAAATAGAAGAGCGCCACCAGCAATAATTCTGAGAGGGGGAATTAGACCAACTATTCTAGTGTCAACGAGGTACTGGATTCGCACAATGAACCCTCCAGCTTAGTTGATTCGAAAAGCTAGTAATGGTTCAAGTTGATAGGGATGGTCAAGGTACTTCTTGAGGATGGCCTTAAAAGCCTAGAAACAAGATGAAAGATAGTATAAGAGTCTAAACATGCGAGACGGCAAAACACGTTGCACACAAACCATTTTATTCTACCAGTTTTAATACCACAACTCTAAGCTGGCTAGCCCACGCATTGCTCACACAATCCTACAACCTTTCTTTCTCGATGCCAAAAGGTTATCAAAGGGACTTGCGAAGGAGCTAACAAAAACATCAAAAGACAACTTGGGTGCTAGGGAGGAGCTTCATAGTTATTGTAAACTTACTTCCATGATATCGAAAATACTAGTTAATCAACATAGCAACTTGCAACTCAATCACAGAGAAGAATTAATACAGAAACAAATAGACGAAGGTCTATCATTCGAGTAAGAGAAACATAACATTCAAAGGAGAGGGAACACACATCCTTTCGACCCACATACTGCCAACGATAAAAGCTAAAACAAGACGACACAAGCAGGAAGGGAAATCTCCCATCATGACATCCAACTGACAAATCAATGCAAGGAAAGGTGGTTCGATTTCACAATATTTTTAAATAAAATAACAGTAGAAAAGTGTAGAAATATCTTTCCTATTTCTCTAGCTTCAACAGGTCGTACAGACTCCACACGGGCCAGCAAAAAAAAAATAGCATGAGTCAAGGATGTGAGTACTGCCGCTGGCGATGTCAAAGGGCCAAATGTGATAACTGGATAGACAGATGGGGCAGAAAATTTAACAGTTGAGTCCTTTCACAAATCCACCTCACACCGCCTCGTAGTACGCTTCTGCACTGGAAACAACTCGAGGAGATTGTCTTCCATCTTCCCTCGCTTCAGCAGTCCTATGAGATCATCAAGGCTGTTATCAACCAAGTACTCCTTGAAAAATTCTGTGATGAATAAAAGTATGATGCCCTTGGCCATAAGACAACCCAATTAATCTAGAGAAAAAGACCATACAGAATGAAAAATTCAGAGAAAAGAAATATCAAGAGATGCTCTCCTCGTAGTCTCCTAGCATTGGATTTACTGCAGGCTCTTTCTCACATTTCCTGTTCTGCCCAAGTAGCTTTCCATTTCCTTCAAGCAGTACTCTCCTACTTTTCCCAATCTCCACCTACTCTTCTTCTTGCTTTTCATCTCAGAGATGCATACCATACATCAGATTTGATGAAGTAAACAGCATAGTCCAGTCCTCTTAACACTCAGAAAAGAATACTTTTTCGAAAGTGAAAATAAAGTTTGCTTCCTTCTTATCGCTGCAAGTTTCATATGATGCACCTTGTTATAGTGCAAATGTGCAGCCCATTGCTTACAGCTTGCTTCACTTAGCAGAACCATTAATCTCCATAAGAACATTGTCATTGTTTAAGATGAGAGAGCTGGATTGCATTACCCACAACAATTTCTCTAGCAATATAATCTTGGGGATAAACTTGGTTGCAGTGTGGCAGCCAACATCTGCTAGAAGGCTCTTTTGAACTTAATATAACAAAGTGTTTCTCCACCATGTTTGTGCCACAGAGACTCGATATCATCATTTCATCTTTTTCCAATGAATTTTCTGGCTTTGCTTCTACCTCATCTCCAAGTCCAGGCTTCTAAAAACATGCAGAGGAGTCCAGGGCTTTTGGTGCACTTATATCTATGCTGCTCTCATTCAACTCGTGAACAGTGTGTGTGGTTTCAAAGTCATCTGCTGCACCTTCCATTCCATCATGGTACAAAACCTCAGAACTCTATAGCACTCCCAAAGGACTCTTTTGGACATAGTCAACATGTTCCATGTGTTCCTTTTGGGTGTCAAGTTCCATCTTTTCTGGTTCCACAACAGATTTATGCCTTGCTTGCAATATGCAATCCGATTCATGCCCTGCAATCACTTGAAGGAGAATCCCAAATTTGAGGATGCAGTTGATACTGAACAGAAAACAACCTAGTTGGACAGCCTGCCTGTTGGAGGTGCTCACAAAGGCTTCTACCAAACTGTAGCATGCCCGTTGCCTGGCTATTTACTGCTGCAGGCAGTTGCTACGGATCCCCAACAAGAACACACCTTACAGCTCCCAAGACATTTTCTCCAACATTGCATAGATTCCCTGTGCCTGTGGGTGCAATCTGTCACCAAATCTGGGTCAAGCTCATGGCAGAAACAATAAAATACAAGCACAAAACGCAGCCTCAAGATTTGATCGAGCTTCTCCCATGTTAAATTCACCACCTGGATGGAAGCGACTTTCCAAATGAAAAGGAAAGATAGCTCAACTAAAACTTTACCTCGTTCTTCTACTACAGCTGCAAGATTCTGCAACAACTGATCTCAACTGTGGTCGCGTGCAACCAGAACATCAGGATCAACACCAATGGTTCCTTGGGCTCGCCCTGCAGTAGCTGTCGCACTTAACTCTCTCTGGAGGCCACTGATTTTCTGGGATAAGTTTACTTCTCTACCCTGTAGCTGCTGCATAAAGCCAATCACTTCCTCACGGCACTCCTAGGAGAATTTCAGTTCTACGCTCCACTGAGACTGCCTGTATAGCATGATTTTGAGACCCACACCCACCCACGCAACATCAGGGCGATAGACCTTCATTTCACCATCAATGAATCCACTATCCAGAACACGCCAAGAAGGTGCAGGGGGGTTTTTAATGCAATGGCAGGTGTCAGGGTATAAGTCAAGGTAGGTTGATGAACAAGTAAGCCTGTCAAACAAAGAAGATAGTTGGTGGAGGCGCCCAACCACACACCACTTGCCAAAAAGGACAAAACAACACTCATGGAACAACTTCTCTCTCACGCCAGGCAGGTCGCAGAGATGGCCATAAAGGATGGCAGTGGGGGGGGTAGGTGGAAAAGGAGCTGATGTCCAGTAGGGCATTACATTCTCCTCCCCTTAAGAAAGCATCGTCCTCGATGCGACATAACACAAAGGAAAAGAAATTGTAAGCAATAAGGATCAGATAAGGGTGAAGGTACACTCTAAGTTTAATATTTCAGATGCAAAAGCATGACCATGGGGTAGCCTAGGGAACATTTGGCAGAAATTTTAACTGTTAAGGTTCTGTGAAGATTGGCAGTTCTTTCTTGTTCATCATTTCATTTGTCTCTTTCCAATAGCACTATTCTTAGTTTAATTTCTTTTAAAATTTCATCATTGTAGAGTTTTGGTTTATTCTTTATTGTGGGTGCCCAACATGAACTGCTAACACAACACCCTATCGGTTCACAAGACACTACAGATTCACAAGCACGCAAGTATATACTTCAAGATTGTATTACACCACAAAAGGTTACACAAATACGGAATAGAATAGGCACACTCCACATAACATAGTACTCGTCACACATCAATGACTGACATACAAAATACTCAAACAAAAGAGTACTACAATCCACCAGACATTTCCTCAATTTGCATCAATGAAAACTCACATAACACCAAACCATGCTACAGGTACATAGTGTCCACAAGGGAATCAATGACATATCTACAACATCACAACACATATCCATCTGACATGAGTAACACATACATCAAAGGACCACTACCAAAACATCACAATAACTCAACATATATCCCAGAACATCAACCATACACACAAATATCATATGCCTCCCTCAAACTCTTATGCCTCCCTCAAACTCTTCTGCCTCCCTCAAGTCTCTTATGCCTCCATCAAGTCTCTTATGCCTCCCTCAAACTCTTATGCCTCCCTCAAGACTCTTATGCCTCCATCAAGTCTCTTATGCCTCCCTCAAACTCTTATGCCTCCCTCAAGGAGGCCGGTTGACCCTATGGTCCAAGACACATAGAGTTCGAACACTCCTAACCCAAGTGACATAATAACGCGTGGTTCAACAACCCGCTAGTTATATGTACTCCTTGGGGCGTACCCCCATACAACGAAGCGGGTCCATAGGTCCAACCAGTCCATGGTGCATCCTATGACCCTATTCCACACATCACGACAATAGAACCAGCACAACAATCCAATCCAAAGTGCCAAGTGGCAAAGTACAAGCCTTGGGCAAGGCGGTAAAAAAATTCCAAATTTAAAAGAAAACCCAAAATCAAGCAAAATAAATGGCCAAATAGCCAAAGTTAGTATCAAAATCCCCATGTTAGTGCCACAAACCAAGGAAATGCCCAAAATTGTAAAGCATTGAAATCAAGAAAAGTTGCTGGTCCTTACAAAATAAAGTAAAAAGCTCAATTTACGAATAAAATCAACTTATAATAATGTCACATTACGATAACTGTGTGGCCTTATCTAGCCACCAAGGGGTACTCAACGAGTTGCTAGCACTCAGACATCGAGCCTCAGCTCATAAAATACATATCAATAATACAACTGTCATCACCTCCATCTGAATCATCCTGCCACCACTTCGACAAGGCTAAACATAGTCATAGTTGCACTTAGGTTGCGTACATACAACCACATAAGGAGAGAGGAAAGAATCACATGTTATCTACTAAACCAAGTTTTGGCTCGAGTTATTGACCCATGGTACACCATTCCTCACTCTCAACATACACTTCTACCGATTTCCCTCAGGATCGGTTAGCGTAAGGTTCACAACATAACATACAACAACATCACTAACATAACGGTGGCACACACATAACTACCATAATGTCTTACATATGGTACATATACAGGGTAGATCACGATCATACATTCACTGCGTGTAACACATCACTTTACCACATTCTGCACCCAAAGTGCAAGCACCATACGATAGGGTTCATACACTCACCATATGACCCAAAATCACAACATGAAGCATTACATATTTGCACAGTCATACATACGATGAACATAGTACATCTCAACATAACATCTACTGCTGCATAACAAGGTGGTACACACATTTCTTCAAAACATGGTAAAAACATCATGATACAACTCATTTCTTTTAACATCAATCTAGTCATACAACACATTGATACACCCACATATCACAATATGTCACAATGCTCTAACACTATGTCATCCACTTTATAATTCTTTTCACACATCACAAGCAGTAATTCACCCGTGAACTCTTCATACAATCCACAAGAAGGAGAGAGAATACTCCCATCCCCAACATATCAACATGATCACAAACACGCACAAGGTGACATACACATCATGTGCGTTCACAATATCACAATTACGACAATAATCACATCCAATTTAAAGCACATTACTCTTCCAATGTCTACCACCATCATGCAACATCATCATCATCATGCAGTATCATCATGTAACACCACCACCACCATGTAACATCATCATACAACACCAATCCGGCCCATAGGTTTGAGAGCATGAACCTATGCTCTGATACCAAGTGTAACGACCCAAAAAATCCACACACGAATAACACAGTGAAATACAGGATAATTTTTTTTTTGACTTGCTTGACACATAACATGACGCAACATGTCGTCACCAAGGATACAACTAACACTGAGGACAACTTGATACAAGGATGGCCATAAAGGCAGCACAGAAACGTTCACACCTATCAAGGACAATACATTTCTTTTTTTTTCTTTTACACAAGACAACATAGAAGTCCAACCACAAAACACACTTACAGTTAGGGCCAACCACAATGAAATATTCTTGAGGGTTATTTATTTTTAAAAAAAAATACATCTTGCAATTCTTAGCTTACGTTTTCAAGGAGACTCAGGATATGATTCATACAATTCATCTTACCAAGTTAAATTTATTCTTTTTACACAGAGTAATTATCTTTAAATCTTCTCTATTATGACCTTTATTTGCTTAATTCGTTTATCAAGAAAAAGGAGAATTTCAATTCCACAAGGCCATCTGCTCATCACTAATGCTACTAAGATTCATTCTTGCCCACAAGACAACATGGTTTAAGTTCAACACACTTAACAGAAGAGATACAAGGTGCCTTGGAAAAGGGTTAGAGGGAGAAGGTCGAGATGAAACATCTTTAGGACCTCATTAGTTATTGCCAGTATTTAATTGAAACTAGGGCTCTTAACCAGAATTATCAACAACCTTACTTAGGCTTCGCTAAAAGTATTAACAAGGAGTAAAAATTTACTTTCCAAATGGCTGAGAGATAGATTGTGTAGTTTCAAAATTGTTTTATCCTGTTTATTAAATCTTATTATCTTCCAGAACTAACCATATATTTCCTTTAAGTTCTTTTAAGAATTCCACCATGAAAGGGATAGTGTTCATTAATGTCGCTAGGGGTATCAAGTTATAAATTTACCTGCAATGATGGTCTTGCCCTTGGTTACTTAAAGAATTTCTTTTTCTCAAGTTGGTGACCCCTACGTTACTTTATTTGAATACAACTTTTAATTTAACTTCCCGAAGTATTAAACAATCCCATGTTAGTTTACTTATGACACTTTATTACTAATTCATGTCCAGGTTTAACTCAAAATTTATTCTCAAGGCAAGGTTGTAGCAACACTCATTTACAAGAACAAAACAAGATTACATCAATTCTTAAAATACTAATACTCCAACAAGGTCACTCAACAACAATAACCAAATTTTCTTATAATTTCAATGATGGTCAAACAATACAAGGTTTCTAAAGTTCAGATGACAAAGTCCACCATACTTTATACTAAGACATTAATCCTCTTTTAAACTTTCCACTGGACGTTAACAACAGTTGAACAACATACAAAGGTTTCGAGCAAAGGAACTTCTCAACTGAGGTTGATGACAACAGTCTACAATTCTATCCCTCATCTACATGCAAAATCCATCTGCAGTAAATTTTCTACAAGAGTCAGTTCACGAGAACTGAGCAAGATAAGGCTACACAAAACCACCAGTAACTATTATCTAACAATATCATGAAAAGAAGCACTTTATTACAAGAATTTGGGTCAAACCTCTAAACACTACGAGCACATCAAGTTATAATAAGGTCTATAACATGTCAATCAAAGAAGGAGAAGACCTTGTACTTCAGTCAGGAGCAAATGCAACGAAAGTAACAATCATATGAGAATGGCCCTTGGCCCTATAAGGAGAAAACAAACAATCTAGTAGAAAACAGAATCCCCATCAAGTAAGTAATTAAACAATAATTACAAGATTGAGATTTGATATAAATAGACCAACCATCTAGAATTTTATCAAAGATACCAACGCATAGGCTAAAATAATATATTTCTAAAAATACAAAAGTTGATCGGCCCAAGAAAGGGGAAACACGGGTTCCAAAATTTTAACACAAAAATTCATGTATAAATGAGTTTCAAACCGGAAATCAAATAAAGTATACACACAACATAAGTTTCGAAGTGAAGGCATAGTATACTAGTTTTGACCATTAACTACAAAGAGATCTACCAATCATCCAGGAAGGGTCAAAGTCTCACAGGCTAGTAGCAAACACGCGAGAGAAGAAGGGGGTTCCATCCAACAAGAGTATACAATAATGTCATCAACAAATTTTTATAACACTAAAGGTTTGCAAACTTCCACAACAATTCTAATGTTTGATTAATTTAAAATAAATTATCCATTTCCCGAAACAACCATATTTTAAGGCAACCCTTGGTAACACAGTCAACCGTCACACAAAGATACAAACATAACTTCTAAGTGACATTATCAAAACAAAACCTTCCGTTATGAATCCATAAGATTATCAAATGAAAGCTGAGTTTTTCCCGAAGGTTAATCACATTTAAGGAAATTTCCATCACAAACTATTACGGTAATTACGTGCATAAAAACCGACCAATATTAATTAATAGCGTTAACATTACAAGGGAGAAAATAATGCAAGTTAGGAAAAATAGAAGAGCGCCATCAGCAATAATTCTGAGAGGGGGATTAGACCAACTATTCTAGTGTCAACGAGGTACTGGATTCGCACAATGAACCCTCCAGCTTAGTTGATCCGAAAAGCTAGTTATGGTTCAAGTTGATAGGGATGGTCAAGGTACTTCCTGAGGATGGCCTTAAAAGCCTAGAAACAAGATGAAAGATAGTATAAGAGTCTAAACACATGAGACGGAAAAACACGTTGCACACAAACCCTTTTATTCTACCAGTTTTAATACCACAACTCTAAGCTGGCTAGCCCACGCATTGCTCACACAATCCTACAACCTTTCTTTCTCGATGCCAAAAGGTTATCAAAGGGACTTGCAAAGGAGCTAACAAAAACGTCAAAAGACAACTTGGGTGCTAGGGAGGAGCTTCATAGTTATCGTAAACTTACTTCCATGATATCGAAAATACTAGTTAATCAACATAACAACTTGCAACTCAATCACAGAGAAGAATTAATACAGAAACAAACAGACGAAGGTCTATCATTCGAGTAAGAGAAACATAACATTCAAAGGAGAGGGCACACGCATCCTTTCGACCCACATACTGCCAACGATAAAAGCTAAAACAAGACGACACAAGCAGGAAGGGAAATCTCCCATCATGACATCCAACTGACAAATCAATGCAAGGAAAGGTGGTTCGATTTCACAATATTTTTAAATAAAATAACAGTAGAAAAGTGTAGAAATATCTTTCCTGTTTCTCCAGCTTCAACAGGTCGTACAGACTCCACACGGGCCAGCAAAAAAACAATAGCATGAGACAAGGATGTGAGTACTGCCACTGGCGATGTCAAAGGGCCAAATGTGATAACTGGATAGACAGATGGGGCAGAAAATTTAACAGTTGAGTCCTTTCACAAATCCACCTCACACCGCCTCGTAGTACGCTTCTGCACTGGAAACAACTCGAGGAGATTGTCTTCCATCTTCCCTCGCTTCAGCAGTCCTATGAGATCATCAAGGCTGTTATCAACCAAGTACTCCTTGAAAAAGTCTGTGACGAATAAAAGTACGATGCCCTTGGCCACAAGACAACCCAATTAATCCAGAGAAAAAGACCATACAGAATGACAAAGTTGGAGAAAAGAAATATCAAGAGATGCTCTCCTCGTAGTCTCCTAGCATTGGATTTACTGCAGGCTCTTTCTCACATTTCCTGGTCTGCCTAAGTAGCTTTCCATTTCCTTCAAGCAGTACTCTCCTTCTTTTCCCAATCTCCACCTACTCTTCTTCTTGCTTTTCATCTCAGAGATGCATACCATACATCAGATTTGATGAAGTAAACAGCATAGTCCAGTCCTCTTAACACTCAGAAAAGAATACTTTTTCGAAAGTGAAAATAAAGTCTGCTTCCTTCTTATCGCTGCAAGTTTCATATGATGCACCTTGTTATAGTGCAAATGTGCAGCCCATTGCTTACAGCTTGCTTCACTTAGCAGCACCAGTAATCTCCATAAGAACATTGTCATTGTTTAAGATGAGAGAGCTGGATTGCATTACCCACAACAATTTCTCTAGCAATATAATCTTGGGGATAAACTTGGTTGCAGTGTGGCAGCCAACATCTGCTAGAAGGCTCTTTTGAACTTAATATAATAGAGTGTTTTTCCACCATGTTTGTGCCACAGAGACTCGATATCATCATTTCATCTTTGTCCAATGAATTTTCTGGCTTTGCTTCTGCCTCATCTCCAAGTCCAAGCTTCTGAAAACACGCAGAGGAATCCAGGGCTTTTGGTGCACTTATATCTATGCTGCTCTCATTCAACTCGTGAACAGTGTGTGTGGTTTCAGAGTCATCTGCTGCACCTTCCATTCCATCATGGTACAAAACCTCAGAACTCTATAGCACTCCCAAAGGACTCTTTTGGACAGAGTCAACATGTTCCATGTGTTCCTTTTGGGTGTCAAGTTCCATCTTTTCTGGTTCCACAGCAGATTTATGCCCTGCTTGCAATATGCAATCTGATTCATGCCCTGCAATCACTTGAAGGAGAATCCCGAATTTGAGGATGCAGTTGATACTGAACAGAAAACAACCTAGTTGGACAGCCTGCCTGTTGGAGGTGCTCACGAAGGCTTCTACCAAACTGTAGCATGCCCGTTGCCTGGCTATTTACTGCTGCAGGTAGTTGCTGTGGATCCCCAACAAGAACACACCTTACAGCTCCCAAGACATTTTCTCCAACATTGCATAGATTCCCTGTGCCTGTGGGTGTGATCTGTCACCAAATCTGGGTCAAGCTCATGGCAGAAACAATAAAATACAAGCACAAAACGCAGCCTCAAGATTTGATCGAGCTTCTCCCATGTTAAACTCACCACCTGGATGGAAGCGACTTTCCAAATGAAAAGGCAAGACAGCTCAACTAAAACTTTACCTCGTTCTTCTACTACAGCTGCAAGATTCTGCAACAACTGATCTCGACTGTGGTCGCGTGCAACCAGAACATCAGGATCAACACCAACGAATCCTTGGGATCGCCCTGCAGTAGCTGTCGCACTTAACTCTCTCTGGAGGCCACTGATTTTCTGGGATAAGTTTACTTCTCTACCCTGTAGCTGCTGCATAAAGCCAATCACTTCCTCACGGTACTCCTAGGAGAATTTCAGTTCTACGCTCCACTGAAACTGCCTGTACAGCATGATTTTGAGACCCACACCCACCCACGCAACATCAGGGCGATAGACCTTCATTTCACCATCAATGAATCCACTGTCCAGAACACGCCAAGAAGGTGCAGGGGGGTTTTTTAATGCAATGGCAGGTGTCAGGGTATAAGTCAAGGTAGGTTGATGAACAAGTAAGCCTGTCAAACAAAGAAGATAGTTGGTGGAGGCGCCCAACCACACACCACTTGCCAAAAAGGACAAAACAACACTCGTGGAACAACTTCTCTCTCACGCCAAGCAGGTCGCAGAGATGGCCATAAAGGATGGCAGTGGGGGGGCAGGTGGAAAAGGAGCCGATGTCTAGCGGGGAATTACAGGATCTGAATCTGGATCTGGATCTATGCATGATTCTACCGATATTTCTCATTCATCCCACTTTGCCTTGGCTAGAGTTATCTTTGTCTGAACAATTCTTTTTCTTTTTATTCAACCGAAATTCTTTACAACCAGTGCAGATCTGGAGATTTCTTCAGATTCAAAGGATATGTTCAATGTATTGGACATTGATTTGAGCTCCCTTTCTCTTCTAAAAGCACCTGTAATGAATTACTGCAATTAATTCAGACAAATATGGCAACCGGAACATGAACACTTGATTTTAATTATAAAAATCTGCATATATCAAGCCTGCTGCCCCAAAATTTGATGTTTTGTTTGCATGCAAAGCAAGCAAGAATTTTACCAATTTAACCTGAGCACTTGTACCACTGTGGAGACAATTATTCAGACACAAATCAAGCTCCTTCAAACCTAGGTGCCAAATTTTGAAGCTTACAACAGTAATTAAACCTTCTTCTGAGTAAAATTCCTCTTCAAATGGGGCGCCAAAATTGCCTGGGCTACACTTCCTTGCTAAATAATTAATTAATTCATCCTTATGGTAGCCCTTATATAACCCTCATCATTCTATAATTAAATATTGCCCCTCCAATTCCTGGCAATTAATTAATTAATTAATTAATAATTTTTTCTCTTCAAATGGGGCGCTTATTTTGTGTATGTTCATGGATGCCATTAAATAAATTAAATTTATTTAAGTTTAGCTCTCTACTTCTAGTTCACTTAAGCTTCACAGTATGCTTTGACCTCATCCACTAAAAATAGGAATTAATTATATCAAGTAATACTTTAAAAAGCATTATTCATCTTCCAAATGGGGCGCACTTTTTTACATGAAGGGGCTGCATTAAATAAATAATATTTATTTAATTTTAGAATTTCTAATTCTAATTTCGTTTATCCACTTTCCCTTTATTGACTTTTCCACATGCTTGGGCGCCAAATTTGGAGAAGGAATTAATTAATTTAATGCATTTAAAGCTACCCTTCTATCTCAAAAGGGGTCGCACTTTTTGACATGAAGACATTTCTATTTTTATAAGCCAATTTTCAATGGGATTATTCACCTTGCAACACAGCTCCAAAAATCACATGATCCACTTAAGTTGTTTGACTTTCATAATGAAATTATTTACCCTGCAAGGCAGTTAAGAAAATCCTATCAATGCCTTAAGTGATTTTTCTTTTATTTCACAATGGGAATTTTCACCCTGTAAGGCAGGTAAGAAATTCTCGTCTGCCTACTGCCTCTAATTTTCCCATTGTGACTTAAGTGGTGTTGCTTCCATGGGAAAAAGTACGTTGCTAGGTAGCTACAAAAATCCCACCTTCCTGTTGCTACCAAAAATCCCATTGTAGCTTTAAAGTCTTCTTTTTCCAAAAATGTGGTCTGCCCAAAAGAAGTTTTTTTGTGCATGACTTCGTCTTTTCAGAGAGAACCAGACCTCCTATGACAAATTCCTTCTAGCATAACATCCATAGGTGATCTTGAGAAACTCCAAGAAAGAAATCAGTTTAAACCAGCAAAGGAATTGACCTAGAAAAATTTCACAGAAAACAAAATGGGAAAACACCAAAAACACAAAACGTTGCAAGAAGCTATGTCACAAGGTTCGAGTTCGTGTTTGAGTTTGACTAGGATAAAAATCGGTTCAAGTTCGACAACTTGAATAAATTTCGAAAAAAAAATCGGCATTATATTCGGCCGATGCATGAAATAATAATAAAAATTTAAGATAAAATTATCAAATGTAATTACATTTTAAAACATTAAAAAAGAAATAATATAATTATTTTTTAAAAACTTAAAATTTTTATTGTATTAAATAGATTATTAATAATTTGAAAATAATAATTAACAAATCAAATCATAATACTTTCTAAATTCTTAAAAAATAAAAAAAATATAATACAACTACTAATAAAAACATACATAGAAAAGTTAAAAAAACATATATAAATAACATCTAACTTAAATCAATTAATATTTTTATTAGTTCAACATGCAATCATCTTTAAGTATATAATTTTATTTAATAAACATAAAATTAAAAACCTAACCTAAAACCTAAAATTCAATATAATAAAAAAATATAAGACACAAAGCTAAAATGAAAAGCAAAGAATGAGAAAATTATTGTCGACCCTTCCGTGACGGGCTTCACGCAAGTGACAGGGCTTCACGCAAGTGACAGAGCTTCACACAAGCTTTGAGTGCTTCGAGCAGGCTAAAGGACGCTGGCTTTGAGGGCTTCACGCAAGTTAAAGGATGCTCGTTATCACCGCCAAAACTCCCACAACCCAAACAAAAACCCTATAAAAAGGACTGCAAACTTGGACGAATTTTGGTGAATTTTTGGTAACTGTACAAAAATCAACGAATTTCGAATTTTTTCAGAAAAATTCGGCAAACCTTGTGACATAGGCCAGAAGTCATAGATAAAGCCCATGATTCATTCCTAGTTAAAACCCTACTAGTATATGGGAATATTGATATGTAAGATCACAACAGGGTTAAACTGGAGCATAATTTACCTCAAACGGGGTTCAAAATAATTAAATACAAATTTCCCATAGGTAAACCCCAGTGACAGAATATAACGATTTTGGGCATCTGGGTATTTGTCAAAATTGGCTTATATGGCTCCTTGGGAATATCTTGACACAACACAAACACTTTTTGGCAAGAAAAACACAAAATGACCCATTATTTTAAAAGTATGAAAATTTTTACATAGGGCAGTCTCAGATTTCAGGGAGAAATCTGGGGACACCAAAAGGTTTCTAATCTTCCTGTAATTTGTGAAAATGATTTGAATCAGTATTCAATGGTTAGACTTTATCATTCTACTGACTTGAAATATTTGGGCGTTGACAGGAAAATTGGTTCTTGGTGACAGTTATTCGAGATTTATTCAACCTATGCGAAATCACCAATGGAAAAGATAATAAAGCTGTATCTGCAAGTAACATCATGTAAGTGGCATTTCATTATGTAATTTGCATCATATCTATGCAATTTTTTAACTGATCCGACAATCTGGTGAATTGAACAAGTATGTATTGGGACAATACCTAAGGTTTTTAAGAGCCCACTGGAAGTTTTTGAAAACTGTTGTTAATATGCTTTTTGAATTCATGCATGAGACTCATCCTAGAGTACAGGGGAGAAAACATGTATTCAAACTGAAATAAATTTCTTGTGAATTATCAAATTTTATTTTGTGAAGTATACATTTCATGGAGCAAATAATTTGCATAGAAAATTGAGGTATCAGGGAAGGGATTTGCGGTAATATAGAATCACTGAACATTATAGAATCTTTGAACCGTCTAAAAAAAATACATTTATTGGAGTGCAGGACATCTATCTGCCTGTATTTTCTAGACAAGCAACACACAAAAGTATTAAGAATATATACATTAATGAGGTGCAACTATGTGAATGAACATTTGCGATTAGAGAAATTAAGTGCAGGTAGTATTGCTAATGCTGACATATAGAGTCTACCAATTCTTGAACTGGTTGGGTAAATCAAGTACATAAAGAAATATGTAGGAAATGGCTAAGCCAAAATTTTGATGGCCACACTTCAAGAATAGTGTGATCTCTCTAATCTAACTTATTGTCTTTGTGTTCACTCTTTTGAAGATCACCGTTTTTTCACATGTGTGCAATATGATATATTTTCAACTGGGAAACTAGATTTCAATGATATAGCTAGTAAGAGATGATTTTTTTATGTTCAGATGTATGAAATATTTGTACTCTTGGGTTTGAGTATTGGAGGTGTAGATATTAAGTCACCAAAGAATTAGATCACAATCTCCTTACAGACATGCATTCCCTTTTAGACATTTTTGCTAAAGTTATTCAAGCTCTCCAGATTGTGTAGTTTAATACAGACTTTTCTCATACTGGCCTACAAAAGCTCGTGGTCAAGTTATACTTAGAGGTGACTATACTCTTTGTTATGTGAGCTTGTATTATCAGAATAGCTTCAAGTATAAGTACAATGTTCTTATGTATTGTCTTTTCAAGTTACTCGTCACATTATGCAAAGGCTCAGCATAGGAATGCATTTTTATTAAAGATGGCCTTTCTTATGAAAGGTTGATGGTTTCTTGTTATATGTTTAATTCAACCTCAGTATTTTAATGAGATGTTTTTCGGTTATAAATTTTCAAGTGACAGTTGATAAACACAACAAGCCATTATAATTTTTGTTTTGATGTAGACTACAGATGAGTTGCTTGGTGCTATTGATAGTAGAGAATTATATCAAAGTTGAGACAATCAAAGCGAAGAACATGAAATGACGTCTTCTGCAAAAGAGACAGTTGCTCAAAATAAAAGTTCAGAAAAGAACCTCAAAGTAGCACCAGGGAAGCAGATTGATTGCTTGAAGCTGGTGGTGGAGAGGTGTTCATATTGTATGCGAAGGGACAATGACATTTAGGCACCCTTTTGCATTTTATCATTATATTTAAAGGGTTAATGGAATTTCGACACCCTTTTGTATTTTATCGTATTTGATATTAATAAAATGTTTGTGGACCCATTTGTTGGGCACAAGATTCAAATCAAATTGTTTTTAATTTAAATTATTAATTACTAGCCTATTTTGATAGCCATCGATTGCACTATATGATATTTGGTTATTATTTATTCTTGAAATTTAGATTTTTCATTCTTTAAATTCATATCGTCTCTAGAGAGACAATAAAAATTGAAATTAGTATAGTCTCTAGAGAGACAAATAACTAGTATTATGTATTGTCTCTAGGGAGACAATAATGATAGTCTCTAGAGAGACAACAATGATATTGTCTCTCAAGAGACAATATGTGTATCAATCTATAGTCTCTTGTGAGACAAAATTAGAGACACCCGCTTTGAGACAATAATAGAGGATATATACAACTTTTTTATTGTCTCTATTTGAGACAATTTGATCTAGTATTGTCTCTATTATTGTCTCAAAACACCCCCTCTTGTAGTAGTGAGTTATGGCCACAATTATAATTTTTTATGCTTAATATATTTTCGTAATTGTTCACAGTGTGGAAGGGAATAATTTTTTTTACTGTCGTTATATGTATGCAGCCTTGTATCTCTCCCTATGGTTAATAAAACCTTAGCTTAGGGGGTTTGGGTTGGAATCCTGCTGAAATGTGCAATTCCACACCTCTAGTACGAACAAGGGTATATCTATGATGTAGAGTATTAAAGTTACATGTATATTTATAAATGGCCAGGATAAGATATCATTGAGAATAATGTAATAATTAATGACTAGTATTATTTTATACCTGCATCTAATTGGTATTAGTGCTACCAGTATAGAGTTTGGCATGACCAGATATCATTGGTGTTGGTATATGAATTAAGGATTAATATTATTTGACATTTGTATTACTTGAGTGAAATTAAATTGATTGACCCCTATATAATCCTGGTTCCCTTAGGACGGTTTACTTAAATTATATTGATATAGGTTTAAGGGTAATTAAATTGATTGTATTGTAATTTAAATCTTTGTAATTGTGTTGACTTACTAAATATGGGTTATTTCCTTTATCATTCCAATTTGATTGTTGTACATAGCTTGGCAACATGATCAGATTTTTGAACTTTCCTTTTAAACTTACTCCGTATGTTCTTGGTAAGCAATTAGGTGTAGGATTGTTGTGGGGTAAATTTTCTTTGAAAGGGGTAAATAGTGGTTAGTATATGATGTGGGATTTCTAACCTTTAATCTTTGGACCCTAGGAAATTGTTAGGAAAAATTTGATGATGTTGGAGTATTGGATTTCAATCATATAATCTATGTGATTATATGATTGAAATCCCAATACGGTCGACACTTTGTTTCAGAATTATCGGGTCATGGACCCCTACTTGTTATATGTTGATTAAACTTTTGTCATACTTAAAATAATGTTCATATCAGATTCTTATGGCTCCCTTCTTAATTTTGACATGGTATATTTATAGCATGTGTAATGGCGTTGTTAGTATTTAGAACTTGGCATTCCCCCCCTTTCATTAAATAAAAGGTTATTTCTATGATATTGTTAATGGTAGAATTCTATTTCTATGTGTAGTCTTTATCATGCTCAGTTCCCGCGAACTGACTCAGGATAATAATTGTACAGATGGTTATTGCTGGTAAAAAAAAGAGAGAGAAAGTATTTCTATAAGTTGCTTCAGTTTTTCTGATAAAGTGTTATTGTATGAATGCTTAATGTGTAGTCGGACTTTAAAATGATAATTGTGGAGAAAATTTAGAAGGGAAATACCTTAGTATTTTTTTTATATTTGTGGAGTAGGTTTGCCATTATTGATTGAAGCTAAAACTTATGAAATATTATTGTGAATGAAATAAAATGATCAATGAATTAATATGAGCATATTTTTGTATGATTACAATGTTGAAAGATAGTTTATCCTTGATATGACCAATATTGTCTTACCTATTTAATCCTGAGTCAAAATACAATAGAATTTGTAGCCATCTTTCGATTGTGTGTCATATTTGATAGGAAATTATGTATCTGTGACTCGTTATCAAAAGGATAATGGTAAGCAAACTGATTTATAACCTTGAGTTAGTAAACCCTTGTAGATTGCGATAATAATGCAATACTAGGTATCATCGAGTGGTTTTGTAATCCATACAAAGGTTATACTGAAGAGAAAATATTATGATGTTGTTAACTTATAGACGAAGCAAAGAGTCTTAAAATGGAATAAAATGAAACTATCTTCTTGTGTTAAAAGAGGATGTACCTTATTACTCTTAATCTATACTAATAAATTATTCTTCGTGTTTATGGGATGTAAAATGATATTTAAATTTAAACCAATGTTTAGTAATTTATGAGGTTGCAAGGTTATGTTGAATGGGGATAAATGATCAAGAACCCATTAAAGCCAACTTATCTGTTATAAAACCTGATTTTAACTTTTTTTATGAATTTAATCAAGAGATGACTAGTCGATGCACTTGCTTAATACTTATTATTTTATAAGTCTCAAAAAACTTATGGTTAATGTCGAGTGAGATGATGAAGATGAATGCATACTTAACTTCATACCACTAACCCTTGTGAAGGTGCATTGTAATCCTTTCTTCATTAATTTAACTGTTATGATCCCTGCTCAAAGGAATTTTTAATTTTGAACCTAAATGGCATTTTGCCTTAGTTTGATCTTACGCTCGCCTCCTCATGCAATGGAGGTATGAGATAAGATATTGTAGCTTGTGTGTGGGTAAACGGACTTGTGTGTAATATTTTCCCTCTTAATAAAAGAACAAATCAAACAGGTACACAATTTAACTTCAATGAATCTTTTAAATGGGACTTACCGTAAGAATACATTATCAGATTAGAGGAATCCTAGCAACAGGAAACATGATTACTTGATTTGTATAACATGAATCTTCTAGATCGTAAAGTCAGGTCTTGAAAGAGATTTTTAGTACATACATAATCTTAAAATACTTTCACCATGGGATGCCCCTAACTATAAGTTTGTTATGTGGTTGGACTAGTATGTGATGTCATGTCGAAAAGAGAAAATTGATTTTTTCATGTTGGGTGTTGTATGTTTTCTTGTTTCCTATGTGGTCAACATTGTGTCAAGATTATTGAGATTCATTCGTAACCCCTTTCGGTCACCTGTGTTGATGTGTAAACTCTAAGTAAGTCAAAAAAAGTTATCCTAATTTTTTCATCGTTGTATCTATTTGTGTGTGTGATTGTACTTCTATATTGTTATTATTTCTCATTTATTTTACTTAAAGATATTTTTCTATGAATTTGTGGTTATGAATGGACTCTCACTAATGTAGTCATAGCTTCAAAGAGTTGGAGATGTAGGGATCAGATCTTTCACTTGTAAATAACAATTCGAAGTATATTGAATTTTTTCTCATAAACCAGTCCTTTGTTAAGCTCTTTCGTTTCTTCAATTAATATCTCTCTCTGGATCATGATTATTTTCAGTTAAACATATTTTTTTCTCTTTTTATATTTAAACACATCGCTACTCATCTTGACTCCAAGCATCACCCAATTTATTAAAACAAACTCTTATGATCGGACAAAACATCCCTGCTTTAAATTATAAATACCGACTATTATGATTAGATTAAATGTCCCTGCTTTAACTCATAAGTATAAATCTTTCATCTCCAAATTAAATATTAAAATAATCTATTGGGGGTAAGTTATATACATAAAAGACAAAGGAAAAAATATACAGTTAAATATTGTGTATATATATTTGTGTAACCATGGAATTTTTCCTGATTTTCTTTTCCATTACAGGATGGTTCTTATCATTGAAATGCATGGATTCAATGTCCTATGACCTTTTTTGTTGGTCAAAACTTCTTTTACATAAGCCTTTTAGAAATATTGCATCCCAATTTGGATCAACCCCACTTGACATCAACGACACTTGGGACCTGTATAAGTAAAACTACAGACCATGGCATCTTTTACACACTACCGCAGACACAAGACATGCTATACATGTTAGTTCTGACTATGAGGGTGAATGTAATATTCAACATGAAGTATTGCAAGAATGATAGGTCTTCATACAAATTCATCTGGGAAACAACATGGTTCTTGACAGTCTTGAAATTTTGGGTAAATGAGATATCGACATACACAATAATTGGAACATACATGACGTTCCGCATGATTTGTAGATAATTGGTTCATCATTCATCAAGAGAGAAAAGGAAGACATAAATAACACCAGCATGCAGGCCACACCACCATCTTCCACACTTCCTTTGTCTTCATAACAACAACTAGCTCTTGATACCATACCACACCATTTAGCAAACAAAACCCTTCTATCTCCACTAAGATTAAGAATTCAAGGAACAGATGGCACAGGAAAACCATTCCTGATAATTAAATTCTAAAATTCATTCACATCAACATCAACCACATCTCCATCACCTCTCCTTGTGCTCGCCCCTACCGGTGTTTCAGCATTCAAAATCTCTACATCCACAATCCATGCATCCCTTGGTATTCCAATCAAAGAACTGAAACCCTTTGAAGGCAGTGAATTATCGTCTTTTCAAGAGTTTTTGAAACATATATAATATGTTATTATTGATGAAATGAGTTTCATTGGCCCAAAGTTGTTAAGAAAAATTTACAGTAGGCTACACGAAGCTTTCCCAAACTCAAAAACCTCTATATTTGGGTACAAATCAGTCATCCTCATTGGTGACCTCGGTCAATTACCACCGGTTTTGGACAATACTCTTTATGCAAGTAATTCCTATAGAGCTAGCCTTTGGAAGGATTTCCATTCCTCCATTACATTGCAAACGATATTTTGACAACAAGGAACAACTAATGCATAGGTTTTCATTCCGGAATTTATTGCTCCACATGCTAGATTCAACTCCTCTTATTGGGGAATGGGACCTCCTAATGTCTCACATAGAAACACACCTAACTCAGCAAGAGCTCAAAATTTTAAGGATGCACCACATTTGTTTGCAAAAAAAGATCTCATGGACTCCCATAACCTTCAGATGTTGAAGGCATCGAACATTTCAATCACCCAATCCATTACTGAAAGTAACTGGTAGGCCTCAACATGAGATCCTGATAATGATCAGTTGGAACACAAAGTTCTATTGTGCAAACAACAAAAAATCATGCTTATTGCAAACTTATGGGTTGACGCAGGCCTCGTGAATGGTGCTACAAGAACAATCACCAACATTGTCTACGACGCATCAATGCCACTGCCATCATTACCTTTATTTGTTTTAGTCAAATTTGATAGATACAATGACCCATGTTGGGATACCTCCAACCCGCTATATATTTTGATACCCCCTTTTTGAAGAGGGAATCAAAGACAATTGCATATTAAAATGGTGAGGGGATTAACTATCCACAAGTCACAAGGACCTACTTTGCATAGAGCAACTGTCGACATTGGAACCACTGAAAGGTAAGGTCTGACATTCACAACTTTCTCTAGAGTTCTCTCGCTTCGAAATCTACGCATTTCACCTCCTTTTTCATTCGAAAGGTACTCAAAAATGGCACACGTACCAACACTTGGAGCAGGAAGAAAGGAGGAGTCAAGACTACCATCCCTCAACCCTTTGTAAATATAACCCTCTACTTTGATAGCACCTCCGCTACTACTTTACTCAACACTTATTTTATCGAAAGCGAAATTTTTGTTAGAGATGTATCAAATGTAATCATGTTTACTGAAAAAAAAAAATGCCCGCAAAAGGCTACATTTCATGATATAAATAGTGCAAATGTATACATGTTTCGTTATGTGTACGGAGGTATTCATGTATCTAATGTTGTGATATATGATTTACAACTTTATACTTACAAATTTGTAACAAAAGTAAATGTACACATACAACCTTTCAATGCAATGTTTCATCTATATTCCTACACTACCACTATCAATCACATGCCTTATTGAGTGTACAAAACATGTTTTTTCACCAAAAGACCAACCAAACAACCGATGCAACACTAACAAATTTACCCTAGAATTAATACTAACCACGTCAACTATAAAAATCATCCAGTGCAGCTAAATAGCAGTACTGCTTCAGCATCAGGTGCAACTCATGTTTTGGAGTCAGATGCGAAGTTTCAAATGATAAGAGTGAAATGTTTTAGGCCGGTTCATAGGTTAGGCCAGAATTCCTCCAATGGTGTTTTTGCACAAGTCTTTTACAGGCTTGCGCTGGGGGAACAGGTAAAGAGAATGATGGATCTCAGTGGAGCCGGAGCCTTGAACTTTGAGTTCCGGAGAGAAAGTGCAATTGCAGAGAAGCAAGAAGCCGCTGGGCAAGACCTTGATTTTACCTGCACCATCTTGGTTTTGGGGAAGACAGGAGTTTGTAAGAGCGCAACGGTGAATTCAATTTTTGACGAGATGAAGTGTTTTACAGATGCATTTGAGCTGGGAACAGAAGAGGTCCAGGAGATTATTGGAACAGTTGAGGGAATTAAAATTAGGGTAATCGATACTCCTGGCCTCATAGCTTCTTCTTCCGGTTCCCGTCACAACAAGATGATTCTTGAATCAGTCAAGAATTTCTTCCGGAGGAACCCCCCGGACATTGTTTTATATTTTGATCGGTTAGATATGCAGGACACGGACCACTATGGAGATTTGCTATTACTGCGCACAATTACAGAGACGTTTTCTCCAGCCGTCTGGATTAATACGATTGCAGTCCTCACCCACGCTGCAAGCCCACCGCCTGATGGTGCCAATGGGGATCCTCTGGACTATGACATGTTTGTAGCCCAGCGATCTAATGTGATGCAACAAGATATTCGCCAAGCTTCGGGAGACATGGAGCTTGAGACTCCTGTATGTTTGGTGGAGAATCACTCCGCATGCAAAACCAATAGTGCAGGGCAGAAAGTTTTGCCCAATGGACAGATTTGGAAGCCAGAACTGCTGCTAATATCTTTTTCCTGTAAGATCCTGGCTGAAGCAAGATCTCTACTCAAGTTTAAAGACACACCAATGGCCACTCGTCAAAGGATTCTACCTTTGCCCTATTTGCTTTCCCGTCTGCTGAAATCAAGAGCTCCTCCAGAGATCCTAAAACCGAAGCTTGTTCGCTCGAATCGTAGACGGGTGGTGACATTTGTTACAGACATTCGACCCCCATTCTATAGTGATAACTATCCTTGGCATAGGTATCCCAATCCTCGCGCTACTGCATTTATCATTAATGCTTCTCGTCGCCCTCGCTATTATCCTGCTCCTACTCCTTGGATCGTACGCCCTGTTCAGGTAGTTAATGTTTGGGATAATGACATTGGATGGGACGCGCTGAAAGTCGAAAAGATGTTTATGATTGGCAGCGAAATTCCTGTGGCAGTTTCAAGTGAAGTTACAAAAGACAAGAAGGAGACCGTTGTGAGAATGAAATGTCAGACATGCTTGAAGCTACAAGGGTTCAAATCCAAATACCTTGTGGGTGGACTCCATATTCATATTGTTGACAGAGAACAGAGTTACACATTGCGGAGTGAAACTGTGTTTCATAATTTTGAAAACAATAAAACCACAGCAGGAATTGCCATTACATCAATGGGCAGTGTCATAGCAGCTGGTATGAAGCTCGAGGATAAATTGAAGATTGGTGAAAAGTTTGAGCTCGAAGTAAATGCGGGCACCATTACTGGCGGTAAAGACGTAGAATATGGGGCAACTTTAAAAGCTACTTATATGAGAAACAACGACTTCCCATCTAGCTTGGCACTCTCTTTCATGGATAAGAGGCAGGGTGGATCACTCTCTGGTTCTTCTTCTATAATGGAAAAGAGTCGGGATCTTCATATCCTATGTCGCCTCCAATCTCAACTGTCGGTAGGACAGAATACAACCATAATCGCTAGTGCGAATTTGAATAATCGTGGTGCAGGGGTAATTCGTCTTAGCACACGTTGTTCAGAACATCATCAGCTAGTTCTGATTGGAATTGGAATTATACCACTTGTCAGGAGAGTTTTGATTCGAATTAAACCATTTTTCATTAAACTTAAAAAGAGCATCTTCAGCTAGTTTACCAAAATTCGGAGAAATTTTGATGGGAAATATAAAATTCTCAAGAACATTCTCATCTGGTTTTGATTCGAAATATGAAATGATGTAGTTTTGATTGGAACTACACCAATTGTAAGGAATGGACCGGGTCATTATAATCTAATTTGTTATTTTCTTGTTCGAATCATCGCTTTTGCCTACTATTTTGCAATTAAAAGTCGATACGATTCATCCACTAGTTTTATAGAGTGCGTGAGCTTCAATCCTTCAATCTATTATTAATGGCTAGAATTTTTATGAAATTAATGGAAATAAGTAAGGGGAAGACCCTCCTAAAGAAGGCATCATGCAAAGTGAGTTATTTTGGGTTTTAAAAGGACATTCCAAGGTGTATGAAATCTTTGGTTTCAATTGTTAGCAATTGAGTGAACATCCCCTTTTGGAAGCCATCACCATTCTCTCATGGCGAGGATTTGAGCTTTTCCAATAATTTTGATAGAAAAATAAACTTAAAATTTTAGTGAGAGTTTTAACAATGTTAAGATTGTGGAAGTTAATCTATTTTGATTTCTTTTTTCCTTTTTTGCTTTTTGCTTTTTGTTTTTGTTTTTTGTTTCTTGTTTTTTTTTGTTGGCTCTAAGGCTCTTTTTCAACAAGACAATTGCACAAAAGAAATTTCCAAAGCTTCTTACCTTTTACTTGCTTTCGATAGTCCATTTAGTACAAAGTGCAGCACAGCCTAGTGACCAATGTCCAATCGACCCAACACATTAATTTCTTTGGGAAGATAATAAAACTCTGACGAAATCTCTTTCCACGTTCATAACTAGACCATAAAATATCTCTCAACACCTTTTCAAAAAATTTAAAAGAGGCTTTTGTAGGCATTCTGCATAAATAATAGTAGGCCCTTTGGTGGCAATGAGAACTTTATAGAAATTTTTAACTTTACCTACCATAGAGAGGGGATCATGATCCAACATGCGAGATTTTCCCCAGTGTTCGATGATGTATTATCACAAAAGGGAAGGAGTATCTTGAAATTCAAATGGAATCCCTAAAAAGTGAAAAACTTCAACTATATTGAATCTTTTCCCACTCAAAATTTCTTAATTAAGGAGGTCGTGTCAAGAAAGACTATCTATAACTTCGATTTTCCTCATTGTATGCTAGAGCTAGATGTGAGGCAATAAATATCCAAGAAATTCATAGCTTATTTTATAATGAAAGAAAAGAATAATCAACAAAATGACCATTGACAATATGTGCAGGTGTTGAAGATTGCAATGTGATTCCTTTATCCAATCCCTAGTTTTTGGTGATTTCTAAAGATAATCAAAGCCCTCAGCAACAACACATATAATTTAGGAACTAAAGTGCAACCTTATTGAATTGAGTGAAACATACAAACTTTCTATGAGCTAACTCCATTAATTGGGAGGTAAGCCAACATATGCAAAAATAATTTGAATTTCTTGAAAAAAGTGAGGAACAAATTTTAAATCCTTTAAGGGAAATTCAATACAATCTACATAATCCTCAAAGTCAATCCTGATGAAAACACCTTAATGATTGGATGATATTCCTACTTGATGCCTTCTTGAATTACAATATTGTTTTCAAGAATATATCCAATTTAATAAATTTGATTTTCTATGGACTCACAATTGAACGAAGGATATGATGGATGCACAACATGAGGGATTCAGAAATGATCTTGTAAGAGACATTTAGCATATTAATTTTATGTTAATTGCCTATAATTTCATGATCTCCCATCTTGGCTATGAACTTGATGCGTCATTTATTGATAATTTGACCAAGGGGAATCGGTTCTAAATTCTTTTTGATACACTTGGTAGATTTCCTCTCCTGTTGTATCCCACAAGACCTCATAACATTCACATAGCAATGTAGACACCCCAAAGATATGCATTATGCATTATAACATTTTAAATCCATTAAACTCATATAACACTTGCATAACTAATTCAATTAATTATATTGCATTCATTATTCATTATACAACCCCTTGGATAATTTAATTAGTCATTTAAATAAATAAAATAAAGTATTTATTTATCCGCTATCCCATTAGCTAATTTAATATCGAATTAATTAAATAAATCCTCACCCATCCATTTCCACGTCATCTCTTATCCACTTCCTCAACTCAAGTTGAATAAAGTCATGACTAAAGCTAGAAAAATTTTATTAAATTCAAGAAGATGTGTATAAATTACATCAAATCATGCATTTCAGTTAACTAAACATATCTCACAAATCATGGCATTCCTAAATTAAACTAAATCACTTCCAAGCAAAACTAACGTCACTTTTATGGGTGAATAAAATAATACATGGAGTAATATTTAATTATAAGTTTAAATATTCAAAAGTATATGCAACCTTTTCCAACTCAATGATCACTCATCCAAATGGAAACTTAAAACAATAGTTCAACTCCACAATCAAATTAGAAAATAAAATAAAAAATACAATCATGTTTTGTTATCTTCTATTCAATCCAATCGAATCATGCCTTGAGTAATCTCCTTCCTCAGCTATAAATCAATGGTCTTGTTGGTGCTCGTCTTGATCTCGCACCATTTTCCCCTGATTTTCCTTTGATTTCTTCACAATCCGTGGGCTCTACCATTTATCCTATTTTTCCCCGACCATGGAAGATCTGTAAGCAGGAGCAGGAGATAGATACAGAACAGCACAAGAATAATATTCAATGTATTCTAATGCTTTTGTGTGATTACAAAGAAGAGAGCTGAGCTTTATAAAGGCTGCGGGTGGAGGGTGACAGTTATAACTGTCCACCATAACAATGTATTATATATTTAAACAATATTAAACTAATGCTAACATTCCCCCCCTTAATACATTGATCGTATAAATATACATTTCCTGATAATAGGTCCCCCCCTTAATGAGAACACCACAAAGAGGTTCTTCACACAAGCATGTGCCTACATGGTCTCACATGGTTTTTCTAAGGTTGACCAGAAACCTAGAGGGACAGGAACACTTTCCGACTGTTCACCTTGGTGGTTTTATAGGATTACCACGAACCAAAAGGATTTTACCTTGGTGGTTTTACAGGCATACCATGAACCCAAGAGGATGATACCTCGGTGGTTTTACAGGATTACCACGAACCCAGGGCAAGTACCATGTGCTGCTTTTAGTGCTTTTCTGTTCCCCACGACGCTCTTCAATTAGAAGGTCCCAAATAGGAAACTTCGTATCATTTGTACTTTATTGAATAACAAAACAATAGGAACACGACACAAAACTGAAACTAAAATAAACAAGTCAAAAATTGAGGAATAGGTCCTCAATACCTTATTCTGCCACAATCTCTGTCGGCGGCCTCGTCGCTTGCGGCTTGCAAGAGGTCGCTGGATTTCCTCCAGCCTCCGTTATCCTCCGTCCTCCTATATAGATGCTTACAATACTAGAGATGATGTGAAGCCAATCTCATCAACAGCTTCCTCACTCTCGTCAGAATCTTATGGATCTTCTATATGAGCAGTATTAGCTCCATTGTGTTTTATATTTCCTTATAGAACATCTCTTGCTCAGATATGACAGTTCCACATTGTATGACCTTTCTTCTGACAATAGTGACATTCAATCTCTTGTTTAGGCCTTAGTTTATTTTTATCTGATCTCCTGTGAAATTTTTTTGTTTGTGGAATAAAGTGCACTTACTTGTTGAGTATCACCTTCTGCAACATCGTCAGTTATGCATTTTTCCTTTGGGAGAAGAGCCGCGATCATGTCATCTAGAGATTTGGATTGAATTTGACTGAGCGTAAAAACAA
Source organism: Taxus chinensis (assembly GCA_019776745.2). NCBI lineage: Eukaryota > Viridiplantae > Streptophyta > Pinopsida > Cupressales > Taxaceae > Taxus > Taxus chinensis. Next base: position 590,206,841 of record CM034154.1, on the reverse strand, counting down.
CATTGCTGTATTTGGAAGATAGACTGTTTAATAGGATCGCTTTGGCATCCTCGTCTTCTATCACGGCTTTGACTTCTGCTAGTTGTTGGAGTAGAGACCGAAGATTATTAATGTGACTAGACATACAAACACTTTCTTCCATTTTGAATCTATATAATTGAAGTTTTAGGGAAAACTTCGCGTTCACTGCTTTCGCTCCAAATAATTGATTTAAATTATCCCACATGTCCTTGGAATATTTTTTGAGATCAACATGATGGAGTTCAAAATCGGAGAGAGCAAGGCCAATAATGGCTTTTGCTTTATCATCTCTGCACTGCCATTCTGCTAATTTGGCGACATCTATGGGCTTTTTCTCTTTCCCATCTACTATACCCCATAAGTTTTTATGCATAAGTTGCATTTGAATCTTCACCTTCCATGTATGAAAGTTTAACCCCGAGTATTTTTCCAAGTGAATGTCCATAATAACTACTAACGAAACGAAACAAAAAAAAAATGGTGAAGTAGGAAGTAAATTACCAGTCAGCCAAACATGAAACAAATTTGTCACGGTCTAAGACAAAATACAACCATACACCACTTGCCAATCATCGATTATGCGTCTTCTTCTTGAGAGTATTTGCAGAAAATGGTTGGAGACAGTTACAAGATGGTTGAAATCAAAATTTCAATAGTTTAAGTCTCCAACGCAGGTCTGGATTCTACGCAATGATCTTCTTTCTCCTATTGCGTGTCAGCCTTGTCTGTATTTTCTTTGACTTGGTTAGCAAGAAAATTCCAAACCACATGACTCAATAAACATTTGAAGGGGATCGAAAAACCAGAGAGCAGAGTCATGCCATTCCAAAAATGTAAGACCTGACACAGGTCATTGCCTTGCTCTGCGCGGTGGTCAGACACATCCTGTCATTGCGCTGTTGGACTTATGGTAAATGCAGCACACAGGTCACCAAGATTTTGGTCCATGCAACAGTTTGCTAGATTTTAATTGCCCTGAATTTCCTCCTCCAATGCACTGGATTGAAATACTAACATGCCAAAAATAGAAGCCAACTCCTCTTTCCTCGTGCTCACGCTGCTTCACACAGGCTGAAGATGTTGTTGCTCTGATACCAATGTAAGCAGGAGCAGGAGATAGATACAGAATAGCACATGAATAATATTCAATGTATTCTAATGTTTTTGTGTGATTACAAAGAAGAGAGCTGAGCCTTATAAAGGCTGCAGGTGGAGGGTGACAGTTATAACTTTCCACCATAACAATGTATTATATATTTAAACAATATTAAACTAATGCTAACAAGCTCAAGAATGATCAATTTGTATTTATATGCCTTTGAAAATCCAAATCCATGGTCAAAAGATGCTTGGGGACCATGATTCACTTGGTTTTGTTTTAAAATAAAATCATCCTTAGTGAAAAATCAAATTCTGGGCATGAATGGTGAAATTATGCATTTTTTACGATCTGGCAGGTGACTTTTTCCTATCAAAATTTTTCCTCAGCATTCGATGGTCACGTGAATTCTGTTGCTTGGTCAGAGGACGATGGGGAAAATGTTTTAACTTGTCACTTTTTGCCTTTTTGGCAAAAGGGAAAATTTGGTCCCGTAGCTCCATTCAATTCTGATTGGTTCTTTTTGGTACTTACGTGGCTTCTTCTAATTGGATCGAGCACAGAGGGTTTGTTTTTTGAACTTGTTCTTTTTGGCTACTTTGGAAAAAAAATTGAACCCGCCCCCATGGCCCTGCCAAGCTTTGATTAAAGAAAAATTTAAGCTGCAAGGAAAAAAGTCTTACTTTGACCCCACAGAAGGGCACGTCGCAAAGTTAAAGGCGGAGATGCAGGCCTTCGGAGGCAAGTTGGATATTTTTCCCTTTTGGAAAAATGGAGTAAAAATTCTAAAATGGAAGCGCGCCCCCACCAAATCATATTGAAGCCTTATAAGGTTCTTGAAGTTGCGCCATAAAGACACGTGGAGGTTTCTGCCGAGTCTTCTTTCCTTAGTTTTTTCAGCAAATTCCTAAAAGGCCTAAGACACATGGTGAGCCCGCACTCATTTAGGGTCTCTACTTTTGGGGACCATCTCAAGATGCACCATTAAGATGCGTGGCGGTTTGAAAAGTCAAGAGGTGGGGAGGTGGGCCATCGGGGGAAACTTGGAATTTTTGCCCCTTCATATTCGAAATACTAAAATCATAAAAATGATCCACAGACAGAAGTGCAGACTCTCAGGGGAAATTTGGAAAATTTTCCTTTTGGGAGAAAGGAGTTAAAAGTGAAAAAGGAAGCGTGGTTCTGCTGGGACCCACATTAGAAACTTGAAGTGGAAGGGAAAAGCTACGGGAAAAACTTGGAAAATTTTCCCTTTTTCTAAAAAAGAGGTGAAATAGCGGAATTTAGCCACAGTTCCTTTAGGACCCACATTGGGACACATGTCAGGCCCATTTTTCAAAGGGTAGAGGGGCGGAAGCAAATTGAGAAATTTTGAATTTTTTCCGAAAGGTGTAAAAGGTAAAAAGGAACCCCCAGGCCCATCTTAGCTCGGATCTTATAATGCCCCCAACCTACCTTGTCTCGGTCAGCTTTACCTCTTTCTTGGCGTGGGACCGGAGGGAATCCTTTTTTTATTGTTGTTAGGGGCCTCATTGTGCTGGCTGTCTGCATGGAGGGTGGATGCACTTCATTTATTAACCCTGATTTGCAAATCTTCCTTGTTCTGGTTGATTGTCATGTTTTTTCTACCTTGCGTGAGAAAGAGGGAGTCAGTGGAGGCCTGTTTTCTTCACCTAGATCTTTGTTTTGATCCTTTCATTCAATGCTTTGTGCACAGTCTGAATTGACGTACCAGCTAGTGAGATAGGCGTGGAAACCGCTGGAGAATACATGTTTTTTTTTTTTGTTTCCAGGATGCGTTTGGGGGAGAAAGGTGCGCTGTTTCCTTTTGCTGGCCACGCACAACTACCAGTGAGTGAAGTAGGCCCATTTCCTCCATTTCCTTGGGCGCTGTGAGGTGTTTTCTTATCGGTGATCCTCAGCAACAGCCGGCGACAGTAAGTAGCCATGGCAGCAGATAGGTTGCAGAGTAATAGAGGCATTTTTTAGCACTTCCAACAGGCAGGATGTTCAACTACGTTGCTTTCGGTTCAATATCAACTGCATCCTCAAATTCAGGGTTCTCCTTCAAGATATTTTTATCAAAATCAATTAAGTGATAGTAAGAGTGTTACTAGGGGACCTGACGAATCTTGTTGCAAAGTTTCTCTACTGAGACCTTGCTTGTTCTACGATGTAACTCATGGAAGAGGATCTCATAGGGGTGGATCTGTTTCATATCAGAATATTCCTGAACCACATTTTTCCTTGCAATTATGTGAACTTCTTCAATGAGTCACTAAGTTGGCAGGCATAAAGGTTTCTGTGGAATTATCACACCTTCAAGCTGCAGCTGAAATGCCTGCTTCATGAGCTAATGACTGGGGTTTTGTAGAGGGAGATGGCGATCGTATATGCTGAGTGACATGAAAAGCCAGTTTTCAGTGAATGGGAAACTAATATTTCACTTCATGGGTACATCAACATTCAGCCAGTACACTGTTGTACATGATGTGAGCATTGCAAAAGTGGACCCACAAGCTCCTTTAGAGAAGATTTCCTTACTTGGTTGTGGTGTGCCCACAGGTCTTAGAGAAGTTTGGAATACAGCAAAAGTAGAAGCTGGATAAATAGTTGCAATATTTGGTCTTGGTACAGTCAGACTTGCAGTTGCAGAGGGTGCTAAAACAGCGGGTGCTTCACGTGTTATTGGCATTGACATTGATTCTAAGAAATTTGAAACTGCTAAGGATTTTGGAGTCATAGAGTTTGTTAATCCTAAAGATCATGATAAAAACCATTCAGCAGGTGCTTGTTGATATGACCGATGGAGGTGTTGACTACAACTTTGAGTGTATTGGAAATGTTAGTATAATATGAGCTTCTCTAGAGTGTTTTCATAAGGGTCGGGGGACATCTGTTATTGTTGGTGTTGCAGCCTCTGGACAAGATATTTCTACCTGACCTTTTCAGCTGGTTACAGGCCATGTATGGAAAGGAACTACTTTTGGTGGCTTCAAAAGTCACTCTCAAGTACCATGGCTTGTTGAAAAATACATGAATAAGGAGATCAAAGTTTACGAGTGCATTACACACAATTTGACACTAGACCAAATCAATGATGCATTTCATCTAATGCATGGTGGGAATTGCTTGCGAGTTGTACTGAAGATGAATGCCACTTCAGGAAATCTTTAATTGCATTGAATTCTATGTCAATAGGTGAAGCCATAGGTGCTACATATTTATTATATATTTGAGGTAAGGTAAATATGACTTGGGAATTTTGTTGTTTTGGAATGGGTTTGTTGAGGATGCATGGGAAGTTGAAACAAATTTGAGTAACCTGGGTAAATCCATCTCCTACAACCTTTGCTTGCCGTGACATCCTTGCTAGTTTCTTCTCTGAAAATATCTCCTCCAGCCTTGTGTAGATCACTTGTGTTTGTGGTAGCACGTATAGGGTATGTGAGTTTGTTGTCAAATCCAACAAGAAGTAAAAGCTCAAGGAAAGAAATAGTTGAGCACAAGTGCATGGAGTCTCTTCGAATACAAAAATGCTCATGAACTATTTGACAAAAATCCTCTTCTATTGCATGGTCTTGCGGATCGTGAATGTGGACTGCTTAGAACTGATGCACCCGGATTCCAGTAACTACAGTTCTTATGCTGACGCGTGTGGAGTCTGTACCGACCTGTTGAAGCTAGAGAAATAGGCAAGATATTTCTACACTTTTCTACTGCTATTATATTTACAATTATTACGAAATTGAACCGTTTTTTTTTTCCTTGCATTGATATGTCAGTTAGATGTCATGATGGGAGACTTCCCCTTTCTGCTTGTTTCTTCTTGTTTTAGCTTTTATCATTGACAGTATGTTGGTCGAAAGGATGCGTGTGCCCTTTCCCCTGAATGTTATGTTTCTCTTGCTCGAATGATAGACCTTCTTCTATTTGTTTATGTATTAATTCTTCTCGGCAATTGAGTTGCAAGTTATTATGTTGATCAAACTAGTATTTTCAATATCATGGAAGTAAGTTTACGATAACTATGAAACCCCCTCCCTAGCACCCAAGGTTGTCTCTGACGTTTTTTTTTTGCTAGCTCCTTCGCAAGTCCCTTTGATAACCTTTTGGCATCGAGAAAGAAAGGTTGTACGATTGTGTGAGCAATGCGTGGGCTAGCCAGCTTAGAGTTTTGGTATTAAAACTGGTAGAATGAAAAGGTTTGTGTGCAATGTGTTTTTCCGTCTCACGTGTTTAGACTCTTACTATCTTTCATCTTGTTTTTAGGCTTTTAAGGCCATCCTCAAGAAGTACCTTGACCATCCCTATCAACTTGAACCATAACTAGCTTTTCGGATCAACTAAGCTGGAGGTTTCATTGTGCGAATCCAGTACCTCGTTGACACTAGAATAGTTGGTCTAATCCCCCTCTCAGAATTATTGCTGATGGCGCTCTTCTATTTTTCCTAACTTGCATTATTTTCTCCCTTGTAATGTTAACGCTATTAATTAATATTGGTTGGTTTTTATGCACGTAATTACCGTGATAGTTTGTGATGGAAATTTCCTTAAATGTGATTAATCTTCGGGAAAAAACTCAGCTTTCATTTGATAATCTTATGGATTCATAGCGGAAGGTTTTGTTTTGATAATGTCACTTAGAAATTATGTTTGTATCTATTTGTGCGATGGTTGACTGTGTTACCAAGGGTTGCCATAAAATATGGTTGTTTTGGGATATGGGTAATTTATTTTAAATTAACCAAACATTAGTATTGTAGTGGAGGTTTGCAAATCTTTAGTGTCATAAAAAGTTGTTGATGACATTATTGTATACTCTTGTTGGACAGAACCCCCTTCTTCTCTCGTGTGTTTACTACTAGCCTATAAGACTTTGACCCTTCTTGGATGATTGGAAAATCTTTGTAGTTAATGGTCAAAACTAATATACTTTGCTTTCACCTCGAAACTTATGTTGTGTGTATACTTTAATTGATTTTCGGTTTGAAACTCAATTATACATGGCCTTTTGTGTTAATTTCTGAAACCCGTGGTTCCCCTTTCTTGGGCCGATCAACTCTTGTTCTTTTAGAAATATATTATTTTAATCTATGCATTTGGTACCTTTCATAAATTTTCTAGATGGTTGGTTTATATATCAAATCTCAATCTTGTAATTATTGTTAATTACTTACTTGATGGGAATTCTGTTCTTTGCTACATTGTTTATTTTCTCCTTATAGGGCCAAGGTCCATTCTCATACGATTGTTACTTTCGTTGCTTTTGCTCCTAACTGAAGTACAAGGTCTTCTCCTTCTTTGATTGGCATGATGGAGAATTTTTATAACTTGAAGTGTTGATAGTGTTTAGAGGTTTGACCCAAATTCTTGCAATAAAGTGCTTCTTTTCATGATATTGTTAGATAATAGTTATGGTGGTTTTGTGTAGCCTTATCTTGCTCAATTCTCGTGAACTGACTCTTGTAGAAAATTTGTTGTAGATGGATTTTGCGTGTAGATGAGGGATAGATTTGTAGACTTTTGTCATCAACCTCAGTTGAGAAGTTCCTTTTCTCGAAACCTTTTTATGTTGTTCAACTATTGTTAACGTCCAGTGGAAAGTTTTAAAGAGGATTAATGTCTTAGTATAAAGTATTGTGGACTTTGTCATCTGAACTTTGGAAACCTTGTATTGTTTGACCATCATTGAAATTATAAGAAAATTTGGTTATTGTTGTTGAGTGACTTTGTTGGAGTATCAGTATTTTAAGAATTGATGTAATCTTGTTTGGTTCTTGTAAATGAGTGTTGCTACAGCGTTGCCTTGAGAATAAATTTTGAGTTAAACCTTGATATGACTTAGTAATAAAGTGTCATAAGTAAACTAACATGGGATTGTTTAATACTTCTGGAAGTTAAATTAAAAGTTGTATTCAAATAAAGTAACGTAGGGGTCACCAACTCAAGAGCAAGAAATTCTTTAAGTAATCAAGGGCAGGACTATCATTGCAAGTAAACATTATATAACTTGATAATCCCTAGCTACACTAACGAACACTATCCCTTTCATGGTGGAATTCTTAAAATGAACTTAAAGTGAAATCTACTGGTTAGATCTGTTTGAAGATAATAAGATTTAATAAACCAGGAGAAAACAATTTTGAAACCTCACGCAATCTATCTCTCCAGCCATTTGGAAAGTAAATTTTTACTCCTTGTTAATACTTTTAGCGAAGCCTAAGTAAAGTTGTTGTTAATTCTGGTTAAGAGCCCTAGCTTCAATTAAATACTTGGCAATAACTAATGAGGTCCTAAAGATGTTTCATCTTGACCTTCTCCCTCTAACCCTTTTCCAAGGCACCTTGTATCTCTTCTCTTAAGTGTGTTGAACTTAAAACCATGTTGTCTTGTGGGCAAGAACGAATCTTAGTAGCGTTAGTGGTGAGCAGATGGCCTTGTGGAATTTAAATACTCCTTTTTCTTGATAAACGAATTAAGCAAATAAATGTCATAATAAAGAAAATTTAAAGATAATTACTTAGTGTCAAAGGAATAAACTTAGCTTGGTAAGATGAATTGTACGAATCATATCTTGAGCCTCCTTGAAAGCTTAAGCTAAGAATTGCAAGATGTCTGTTTAAAATAAATAACCCTCAAGAATATCTCATTGTGGTTGGCCCTAACTGTAAGTGTGTTTTGTGATTGGACTTCTATGTTGTCTTGTCAAAAAGAAAAGTAAATTGTCCTTGATAGGTGTCAACGTTTCCATGCTGCCTTTATGGCCATCCTTGTATCAAGTTGTTCACAGTGTTATTTGTATCCTTGGTGATGACATGTTGCATCATGTTATGTGTCGAGCAAGTCAAAAAAAAAAAGTTATCATGTATTTCACTGTGTTGTTCGTGTGTGGATTTTTGGGTCGTTACATTAAGGGAATTCCCAAGTGGAAAGAAATATTTCCATCTTTAAAATCTCCACAAAATTTAAATAGTTATGTCCTTGCATTGGGTTTTCCCAAAAACAAATTTGGGTGTCCTCATGATTACTTACATGCTCCCTGTTGGTTATTTCATTTTTCAGAGGACCTTTTTTTTGTCTTCTGTATTAAATGGGAATAACGTTTGAATGTGTCTTTCACCAGAAGTGATTTAACACAAAATTGAAATAATATAATAAGTCAGTTTTCTTATTTAAAATGCTAAGAATATGGTTTCTTGGACAAATATTGTAGCTACCAATTAATTGGCATTGATATGAAGAAGATACCATATATAGACATAGTACAAGATAGATATATTTCGAACATATCCTCAATATAGCACAAAAAGAGAACTTTCTCACAAATCTGCACTCTAGCAATGTTAAAGATTTGCAAGGTACAATATGCAATGTCTAGATTTTTGACTATATGTATATATATATATTAAAAAAATTCGTAAAAAAAACACACTTAGCTACTTATGAGAAAACAATTCCACTGTTAGGTTGGGAATGAATTGTCTCATGAGATAACTTGATGAGACCCGTCCTTATAATGGTTAATTTATTTGGAAAAAAAATGTTATAGCAGGCTTTAGGTTTCTAAGATTTGATCCTGTCATGTGTTTTTTTCTAGTAAATATATTTTCTCTATAGCTTTGAGATGAAAAAGAACAATCTTCTCCTACTTGTATTTTAATCCACATTACCGGTGCACCCATGGCCATGAATTTGACATCTTGTGGAAAATTTCTACTTTAATTTATGGTTGTTCGCATGTGGAACCAAGTAGTCTAGCTTCTAATGTTCCCCCCCTGCAATGATCTACCTTGAACGTGGAATCTCACAACATCCGTGTCGACCTTTTTGATGGTGTGCACTTTCAAACAACTCTTCTGACCTCTAAATTTAGAAGACAAGTTTTAGCTGGTCGTTTAAAAGATGACGCAATTGTACGTCTAGTGAAAACCATTTATAGAATGGTTGGTCAATACTTGTAAGTATCGATCTTTTTTTCCTCTTGGTTATTTTAGGCTTGATCTTTATTTTGGTACTGTTCGCTAAAATTATGCCATGCATTTGAGCTCTTTCAATTGCAGGATTGTTATTGTTTTAGAAATGGAAATCTGTGTCTACATTACACACATGATTTTGGTTAAAGCGATCCCTCTCCGTTTCTAGCACATATGATTCCTAGAAAGAGTCTCACTTGTGGAGTACAAATTTCTCATGGACATGGTCAATCAAGTTCATTGGTATGCACAAACACCTCCTCAAAAGAAATCTTTTCTTCTTAATACTTACCAAGTGGGCTTGTACCCATATAAGTTCTTTTTGAATACAACTATGTATGCCCATGCAAAATTTTGTACACAAAACCCGAGAAACCAAACATACGTTATACTAGAAAAATTAAGTGGCCTAATTTTTGTTTGTTAAAAGTCAAATGCAACGTTTATCTAGAGTGACAACTCGTAATAGCTTATCATCAAAAAATTAAATAAATAATAATATTAAATAATTTTTTTGATTACGTCTATGGTTGGGTTTAAAATATTTCATTCAATTAACCTTAAATTAATTTAATACCTAGGTTTTTAAGGTCGTGCAAAACTTTAATAATAAAATTCTTCAAGTCTAAACAACCCTTCCATTTACACAAGGATAATTATTTAATCCTCCATTGTAAAAATAATTTAAACTAATAAGGGGAAAGTTTATTTAAATTAAATAAAAAATAAAAGGCAATAATTTAATTAGTTTCAAAACACACAAGTGGCCCCATTCAAAAAGGGGACCCATGTGATCAAATGGTCACCTCACCTACCCCAACCTAACTTTTGTAGGGGACATTTTGGGCCATTGGATAAAGGAATTCAAAAAAAAACTCAAAATACTTAAGGAAGGATTTTCTTCTTTTCTTTTTGTTCATTCCTCTCATTTTGGTTTTGCAGGGAAAGGAAGGATTGAAGAGGAGAAAGCCATGGATGGGAAGGGTAAAGCTTGGGATGGATATACACAACCCAACTCTATTAAATTTTGTTTTTTTTTACAAGTTAATCCATTATACCCTATTATAGGGTTTTGAAATATGTATTTAGTTGTAAGCTTGATATAATAAGAGATTACCCATTTGGGTATTTTACATTTGCCCCCAAATTCTATTATTTTTAATTTTTAATTTTATTTTTGTGTAGATTTTACATCTCGTTCATTTTTGTGAAAGTTCTCATTTGGAGAATATGCATATATGTATGTATATATTTCTAAGAGCTAAAGATACTTGTGTGTGTGCGCGCTGCGCGCAGCAGCTGCGTGCGCACACACACACATGCGCGCACGCGTACACACACAATATTACTTATTTAGGAACCCCCTAGCCACGGTGATTAAAATAGCACATTCCAAATTTAACAAGAAAAGACTTGGCCAAATTTTATTTTCTAACAAGGTATTAAAAACACGTGTTTTGGTGGGGGGGTTCGGCCCCCACCGGTCATATTATAAACAATGTTTAAGGGGTGGGGAGGGGTCACCGACCCCCACCCCATATAACTATGGGGTGGGGGTGCGGGTGGGGTCGGTGACCCCTCCGCACAAGTATATAATTCCCATTTCCCATTCAAAACAAACATAGCCGCATAGACTATTGCAACATTTATTTATTTTCATTTTTTTCTTTTTTGTTCATTTATTTATTTTTGATTAACTTTTATTGAGATTTCCAACCCACTTGATTATGCCTAAAATTACAACCATGCCAAGACCATGGAGGGTTATCATACAAGAAGGTTTTATGGCTCGATAGAGCATTTACCATTGCTTGTCGAGAGAACAAGAAAGTGACACATTTTGTCAAATCATGATACATGATTTCATGATTGATATAATATCACAAAAAAATACAGATAACAAAGTGATGATCAAGGTTAAATCCTCACAATAATAATTACAATATTTGCTACAAAAGGACAAGACAACCTTATTTCAATACTATAGAAAATCCATGGCAAGAGGCTTGTCAAACTCCCTTACAAGCACCACTCCAAAATTTATGACACTATAGACATACGTAGAAGGAACTTCAAAAAAATAAAAATGAATGAACCTTTACAAATCTTTCCTTCTTCTACCTACACAAGCCATCTGCAACCAATTATGCACCTGAGTCAGTTTGTGAGAAATGAGCATGATAAATGCTATAACATTAAGACAATATGTTATCAACTTATTTCAAAAAGAAGAACATTGTTGCTTATGAAAATAATCCAAGTTTCTAAAACAAGAGAAATTAAAAAGGTTGTCCAAAAGGATAAAAAGTCAGAATTAAAAGGAAGGCACTATAATTTAGTATCATTTTCTCATAGGAGAATTTAATAAACCATCATAATTAATTCCACCTAATGACCATCATGATAATGAACCGTCTTTTAAAAAGATAAAATTTCGAAAAGAAAACACTTACAAGAAGAGAATTAGTTCAAAACATGATTTTTCCCCATTAGTTTAAGTTAGTTCACCAAGCCAAACATTCACTATACCACTATTTGTTCCCAAACAATCAATCAACACGAGAATATCTAAAAAAAAAATGACTTAATAATATTAAGATGTTGTGTCTATAACAAGTAATTTTATATCAGTACAAAATAAATAAATTGGAAAAGAAAAAGGATGAAATGAACAAATGACCTAGTATGGGCCATATCCTATCCTAATAATCCTGCTATTAAAACCCTTTATTCTAATCAAGAGAATTCCTTAAGAAAAGAACAAACTTGATAACACCAAAAATAACCATTATATATCTTACAGGAGGTTTACCCAATCATTCACAAGAACACAACATAGGATACATAGCTTCTAAAGGATCTGTCGTCAACAACAAGTTGACATCAAACCTATCTGGTCAGCACATAACCATTCTACAAAAATGACAGAAAGAAGGTTGTATCACAACGAGCATCATGATAACTAGTAAACCAATGAATTTCCAAATACACCAACTTCTAAGCTACAGGAGAATGAAATTTAAAGATTTTAAAGGATCAAAACGTAGAGTACTTTCTTATGCATAAAACCAAGATCCCAGTTTTAAGATTTGAAAACTTCCTCAATAATGATCAAGTAGATCTCGCATCTTTCGACATATGTGAGACAAAATCAAGGTAAAAATAAGATTATTTATTCTGACATTTTAAGTTATCCCAAAGATGTGAATATCATCTCAAGGAGACATTCTGTAAGGTCAACTACATTCCTCAATACATACAATGGTCACCAAGGGAGTAAAGATGATCCCAAAGAAAAGAATCTCCAAAAGATGAATAGGGACTACTACCAAGTTATGATGATCACACATGAAACTTGAAGACTAAAATAGTTCTTCAAGGGGTTTACAACTAACAAAATAACTAACCCAATTTTGAGAGTAATACAAACCTGGTTCAATTCAAAAATCAGTCAAGTTAAGCACACACTTAGCCGACCGGAGAAGAGTAACTAAAACCTGAAACAAACTAAAAGAAAAATATAGAGATAGAAATAACATCATTCACCTATACATTATGCACTTACAGTGCTCAATTACTATTTTACAAATACCCAACATGAGCCAAAACGACAGATTACGAAACCGAAACAAGAATCTGAAAACAAGCACTATAAAATGAGTTGAACAACAATGTTTGATAAAACATTCAAATCGTAAGATTGTCAAAAGAACTAGGAATTTTCATTACAAGACCTCCCGCTTTTATTTTATTAATATTTTGAAAAAAATTGACACACCTGGTATTTATTAAAACTCAGAAAATAATATAAAAGTGTTCAAACAATACAGTCATTTCTAACGCCAGAAACTAATATCCTCCCAGAAATTACGAAAAGCAGCAAGAGAAGTAGAAACCATATTACAAAACCATCACACGAGACATTTATATGAAGAGCAGGGTCATTTAATGAATCATTTAAATAACAACATAAGACTCAAGGGTATAGAGCATATCATGCCTAATTAAGCTCACACAATTGAGCACAAGCTGAACAGGGTCTGCAACAACATCTCAAGCCCAAACTCCACTGTCCTCCAGCTTGATGGGTGGTCCACACTCTTCTCACAGCCAAATTTTACACAAGAAAGTTATGGCCAGAGTATGGAGTCTACCAAAACATAGATCTACAATACCTTGAAGGAAAAAGTGTTCTCTAGGACAACAGTGATAGAAATCTATGCATAAAAAACAGCTTGATCTATGACCCTAATTCCACCATATATGACCAACAAAAACAGTGTCCAACCTGCCCAACCCACCTTTCAGTTGCAGCACCCTAGATTACATGTAAAATGTGGAAGAGTAAAACAAGAGGAAAGGTGAACTACTTGACTAAGTGACTCAAAGAGATGTGGTCTGGAAATGACACGACTGTAAGATATGCACAAATAGACCAGCAAAAAAAAAAAATGACCTAGATAAACAAAACAATGCGCCCAGTGAGGAACTATTATGCAAAATCACGTTGATAGGAATGAATTCAATGGCTTCTCTACCCCCCCAAACAGTCTGAAAAAACTACTCTCTGCTCAGGTGGCCAGGATAAAGTAGCATACTGACGCACCAAGGAAAAAAGAAATCAGAGCAGAAAGAATAAAACAAAACCAAACAAGTACGCAGCCAAGAGGAAAAAGGTGTTTCATCCCAACAAACATATGTCAAAGCATGATTTAATTAAAAACCACAAGGAAACGAATAGGCGACCAATAATAAATTCGCACAGGAAGGGAGGGGGTAAGTGGCAAGGTAAGTGATCAAGCCCGTAAAAGGATTGGCTGGAACTTTCAATGTATTCTTCCCAACCTCCAGTCTGCAATCTCCTCACAAAAAACACACACACCGGCCAGCAAATCAGGTTTGGATTTTTTGTCCCTCAACGCAAGCCAAGTAGTCTAAATGAAACTAATAAAAAGAAATGACAGGTTGCCATAAATTTCACCCACCTCCAGCCAGTAAAGACCACAACAAAAAGGTCTTAGAGCTCACGTATCCCTCATGCCAGGTATGAACAAAAAGGGACCATAAAGTGGGGGGCAAAGTTGGTGGCTCCAGCAATAAATTCACCCTTAATTAGAAAGTTGAAACAACACAAGGTATGAGTGAAAATATAGTTGACCAAAGAGGAGCAGTGAGTAGTCAATAATTTAAAATTTAATCCTAGCAGTCCCCTCCAACTTGGCGCCACCACCAACCTTTCTCTATTTCCACACATGCCAAAGGTCAGTAGAAGACTAGTTTAGGTGGGAGATAACTCCCTTTTATTATTATTTTATTTTATTTTTATTTATTTTACCTTACTTTTATTTATTTACTTATTTTTAAACCTGGTTCAAAGGCTAGGTATATTTTAATAATTACGCCTAAAAAAACTAGAAAATATTTAATATTCCATCAGAACTTTCCCACTTGTTATTTTTTAAATGACATTGTGCATTCTATAGCTCAAATGCATGATTAGATCACTAGAAGAATGTTAGAAAAGTAATCTACCAAAGACCCTCAACAAACTAACAATAGACCAAGATAGCATGATGGAACGAAAGAAGGAAAGAAAGAAAGATGCTTTAAAAAAAAGACTTCGCACTAGGGTCACATCACAAAATGATCAAAAAAAGGGCTCAGTTAAACAATCGATGTTAAGCAACAAGGTAAAGAAAAGAAAAATGCAGATAATGAAATCGAATGGGGCATTACATTACATCCTCCCCTCCCCTAAGAAAAGCATCATCCTCAATGCGACATAACACAGAGAGGAAGGAAGCGGCAAGCAACAAGGAACATATGGGGGAAAAGGTACACTCTATGTTTAATTTTGAGATGCTAAAGCACAGCCATGGGGTGGCCTTGGGAACATTTGGTAGAAATTTGAATTTTGAAGTTTTGTGAAGATTGGCAAATTCTCTTATTCATTATTTCATTAGTCTCTTTCCATTATAATTATTTCTAGTTTTAGTTCTTTTTAAAAATTTCATAGTTGTAGAGAGTTTTGGTTTATTCATTCTTGTGGGTTCCCAATATGAACTACAATCACAACACTCACTCTACCAGGGTCATACACAACACTAAATATTCACAAGCATACTTTTACATAATTTCATGTCTGTACCGAATCACAAAGCTTGACCAAATATAGAAGAGACAACTCGGTCCACAAGCATAACACTTGTCACATGTCTATGACTGACGTATAATTCTTGAGCAAAAAGTGTACTACAACAACCTGAATTTTCCACAATTGCACAGATGAAGATTTTACATAACTCAAAAATTAGCTACATGTACATTGGGTCAACAAGGGCATCAACGCCATATCCACAACATCACAAAACAAATCCAACTAACATGAGTAACACATATATCATAACACTACAACCAAAACATCATAACAAATCTACACATGCCATCCTAAAGCATCAGTCACTCACACACACAAAATCTCTTACACCTACCTCAAGTCTCTTATGCCTCCCTCAAATCTCTTATGCCTCCCTCAAATCTCTTATGCCTCCCCCCAGGAGGCCGCGGCATTGTCCTCCCTTAGGATGTCGGTTGTCCCTATGTCCCTAAGCACATAGAGTTCAAACACTCCTAACCCAAGTGACATAATAACGCATGGTTCAACAACCCACTATTTATTTGTAACACCTTGGGGTGTACCCCCATACAATGAATCAGGTCCATAGGTCCAACCATTCCATGGTGCATCCCATGACCCTATTCCACACATCACGAAAATAGAACCAACATAGAAATCCAATCTAAATACCAAGTGGCAAAGTAAAATCCTTTGGAAAGGTGGTAAAATCTTAAAATTTAAAAGAAGATCCAAAACCAAGCAAAATAAATGGCCAAATAGCCTTAGTTAGTGTCAAAATTTGCATGTTAGTACTACAAACCAAGGAAATGCCCAAAATGTAAAGCATAGCAATCAAGAAAATTGTTGGTCCTTGCATAAATAAATTAAAATTTCAAGTTATGAAATAAAATACACATTTAATAATATCACATTACGATAACTATGTGGGCTTATCTAGCCACCACGTGGGGTACTCAATGAGTTTCTAGCACTCGAAACATCAAGCCTGAGTCTCCCAAAATAAAATAGTAATAGTACAATAGAAATCATCTCTATCAGAATCATCCCACCACCACTTCAACAAGGCTAAACACAATCATAGACTACACGAAGGTTGAATCCATAAAACAACCACATAAGGAGAGAGGGAGGATCATAGGCCACCATATACTTAGTCTAAGGTTGGCTCTAGTGATTGGTCAACCATAAATCTTTCCTTACTCCAGACATACACTTTTACCAATTTGCCTTTAGGGTCGGTTAGTGCAAGGTTCACAACATAATATGTAACTACATCACTAACACAATGGTGGTACACATAAAATTACCATTACATCTTACGTATGGTACACATATAGGGTAGATCACAATTATACATTCACTAGGTGCAATACATCACTTTACCACATTATGCACCCAAAGTGAAATCACTATGCAATAGGGTTCATACGCTCACAATATGCCCCCAAATCGTTACATGAATCATTACATTTTACACAAATCATACATATGACGAACATAGTAAGTAACATCACAACATAACATTAATTTGCTACATAATATGGTGATACACACATTTCTTCAAAACATGGTAAATAAAATCATGATACAACTCAATTAACTTTACATTAATCTTTTCATACAATACATCGACAACACCTACATGCCACAATATACCACAATGCTCCAACACTCTGTCATCCACAATAGTAATTCTTTTCACACACCAAAAAGAATTACTTCACACATGAACTCTTCATAGAATTCCATAAGAAGGTGAGAGAATACTCCCATTCCCAGCACATCAACATGATAACAAATACACACTAAGTGACATACACATCATGTGCATTAACAATACCACAATTACGACATGGATCACATCACGCTTAAACCACATTACTCTTCCAATATCAACCACCAACATGCAACACCATCACCATCACACAACACCATCATGTAATATCATCACAACTCCAAAATGGCCCAGAGGTTCAAGAGCATGAACCTCCGCTCTGATACCAAGTGTAACACCCACAAATTCAGACACACAAGATTACATAGAAAAACAGAGGAATTTTTTTTCGACTTGTTTGACACATAACACGATACAACATGTCGTCACCAAGGTTACGACTAACTCTATGAACAACTTTGACACAAGGATGACCACAAAGGTAGCATAGAAACGTTCACACCCCTCAAGGAAAATTCACTCTTCTCTTTGACAAGACACCACAAAATACCAACCACAATACATAGTTACAGCTTAGGACGTCCCACTGTGAAAATATTCTTAAGATTATTTATTCACTAATGATCTTCCAAGACTTGACTTTGGAATCTAGAAGGTTCATGATATGATTCTTACAATTCTTCTTATAGGGTTAGGTTTTTTTTTCTTTATACTATTAAGGTCTACCCTAGGATCATCTCTAATATGATAATTACTTAATTAATTTGTTTATAAAACCAGGAGGTAATCAATTCCACAAGGCTCTTTATCTGAACCCACACTACTGAGACTTATTTCATACTTCCTCTACATAAAGAAACAAGCATGAGTTCAAAAGAAGTGGAGTATTGTTTAGGTTCAGAACCATAATCTTCTTTGTTCAAGGATTAGCATTTTATCATAACTTAGAAAAGGGTTACAAGGTCTACGGCAAGGATTAAGGGTAACGGGTTAAGTAGAGTTCATCATCCTAATTTCATGGGATATAGACCAGTATTTTACTGGGGGCTAATAATTTATCAAGAGGGGTTCAAGTTTCATCTTTGGTTTTACTTTATTAAGTTTGGCAAGGTAATATAATTAGGTTTAAAAAAAAAAATCGAAGAGCCAGACTTATAGTTTCTTAACTATTCCCTTTACTTACGAAGATCTAGAATTCTCCCAAGGGTTAGATATTGATAACACTTTAATTCCATTTACCATTTCACAACCATAAAGGTTAAGGTTAACAGTTTATCCTAGGGGTGGAAAGTAATTCCTTTTTGCACAAGTAGATAGTTCCTCTTCTTCTAGTTAAAGACCGCGATTTTATCCACGAGATCACCAATTCTTATATTTTATTTTTATTTTCATTTTATTTATTTTTTTGTTCATTTATTTATTTTTGATTAACTTTTATTGAGATTTCCAACCCACTTGATTATGCCTAAAATTACAACCATGCCAAGACCATGGAGGGTTATCATACAAGAAGGTTTTATGGCTCGAAGGAAGCATTTACAATTTACTTGTCGAGAGAACAAGAAAGTGACACAATTTTTCAAATCACGATACACAATTTCATGATCGATATAGTATCATAAAAAAAATACACATAACAAGGTGATGATCAAGTTTAAATCCTCACAATAATAATTACAAGATTTTCTACAAAAGGACAAGATAGCCTTATTTCAAACTACAGAAAATCCAAGGCAAGAGGCTTGCCAAACTTCCTTATGAGCACCACTCCCAGATTTACGACACTATAGACATACGTAGAAGGAACTTCAAAAAAAAAAAATGAATAAACCTTTACAAATCTTTGCTTCATCTACCCGCACAAGCCATCTGCATCCAATTATCCACCTGAGTCAATTCGCAAGAACTAAGCACGATAAAAACTATAACATTAAGACAATATGTTATTATCTAACTGTTTCAAAAAGAAGAACACTGTTGCTTATGAAAATAATACAAGTTTCTAAAACAAGAGTAATTAAAAAGGTTGTCAAAAAGGATAAAATGTCATAGTTAAAAGGATGGCACTATAATTGAGTATCATTTTCTCATAGGAGAAGTTAATAAACCATCATAATTAATTCCACCTAATGACCATCATGATAATGACCCTCATTTTAACAAGATAACATTTTGAAAAGAAAACACTTACAAGAAGAGAATTAGTTCAAAACGTGATATGTCCCCATTAGTTTAAGTTAGTTCACCAAGCCAACGATTCACTATACCACTGTCAGTTCCCAAACAATCAATCAACACGGTAATATCTAAAATCAAAATGACTTAATAATATTAAGATGTTGTGCCTATAACAGTTAATTTTATATCAGTACAGAATAAATAAATTGGAAAAGAAAAAGGATGAAACACACAAATGACCTAGTATAGGCCACATCCTATCCTAATAATCCTACTATTAAAACCTTTCTTCTAATCAAGAGAATTCCTTAAGAAAATAAAAAACTTGACAACACCAAACATAACCATTATATATCTTACAGGAGGTTTACACAATCATTCACAAGAACACAACATATGATACATAGCTTTTAAAGGATCTGTTGTCAACAACAAGTTGACATCAAACCTATCTGGTCAAAACATAACCATTCTACTAAAATAACAGTAAGAAGGTCATATCATAACGAGCATCACGATAACCAGTCAACCAAAGAATTTCCAAATACACCAACCTCTAAGCTACAGGAGAATGAAATTTAAACATTTTTAAGGATCAAAACATAGATTACTTTCTTAGGCATAAAACAAAGATCCCATTTTTACAATTTGAAAACTTCCTCAATAATGATCAAGTAGATCTCGCATCTTCCAACATATGTGAGACAAAATCAAGGTATGAACAAGAGTCTTTATTCTGACATTTTAAGTTATCTTGAAGATGCAAGTATCATCTCAAGGAGATATTTCGGAAGGTCACCGACATTCCTCAATACATACAATAGTCACCAAGGGAGTAAAGATGATCCCAAGGACAAGAATCTCCAAAAGATGAATAGGGACTGCTACCAAATTATGATGATCACGTATGACGCTTGAAGACTAAAATAGTTCTTCGAGGGGTTTACAAATAACAAAATAACTAACCTAGTTTTGAGAGTAATACCAACTTGGTTCAATTCAAAAATCAGTCAAGTTAAGCACACACTAAGCCGACCCGAGAAGGGTAACTAGACCCTGAAACGAACTAAAAGAAAAAGATAGAGACAAAAATAACATCATTCACCTATACACTATGCACTTACAGTGCTCAATTACTATTTCACAAATACCCAACATAAGTCAAAATGACGGATTACGAACCGAAACAAGAATCCAAAAACAGGCACTATAAAATTGAGTCGAATAACAATGTTTGATAAAACATTCAAATCGTAAGATCGTAAAAAGAACTAGGAATTTTCATTATAGGACCCCCCCCTTTTCTTTTATTAATATTATGAAAAAATTTGACCCAAATGGTATTTATTAGAACTCAAAAAATAATATAAAAGGCTTCAAACAACACAGTCATTTCTAACGCTGGAAACTAATATCCTCCCAGAAATTGCGAAAGAGTAAGGGAAGTAGAAACCATACAACAAAACCATCACACGAGACATTTATATGAAGAGCAGGGTTATTTAATGAATCATTTAAATAACAACATAAGATTCACGGGTATAGAGCATATCATTCCTGATTAAGCTCCCGTAGTTGAGCACAAGTTGAACAGGGTCTGTAACAGCATCTCAAGCCCAAACTCCACTGTCCTCCAGCTTGTTGGGTGGTCCACACTCTTCTCACAGCCAAATTTGGCACAAGAAAGTTATGGCCAGAGTATGGAGTCTACCAAAACATATATCTACAATACTTTTAAGGAAAATGTGGTATCTAGGATGGCAGTGATAGAAATCAGTGCATAAAATGGCTTGATCTATGACCCTGATTCCACCATATATGACCAACAAAACAGTGTCCAACCTGCTTAGCCCACCTTTCAGTTGCAGCACCCTAGATTGCATGCAAAATGTGGAAGAGTAAAACATGAGGAAAGGTGAACTTCCTGACAAAGTGCCTCAAAGAGATGTGGTCTGGAAATGACACGACTGCAGGATATGCACAACAAGACCAGCAAAAAAAAATGACCCAGATAAACAAAACAATGCACCCAGGGAGGAACTATTATACAAAATGCATTGATAGGAATGATTTCAATGGCTTCTCTCCCCCCCCCCCAAACGAGTATGAAAAACTACTCTTTGCTCATGTGGCCAGGATAAAATAACAGCATACTCATGCACCAAGGAAAAGAAATCAGAGCAGAAAGAATAAAACAAAACCAAACAAGTATGTGGCCAGGATGAAAAAGGTGTTTCATTCCAGCAAACATATGTCAAAGCATGATTTAATTAAAAACCACAAGGAAACGAATAGGCGGCTCATAATAAATTCACACAGGAAGGGAGGGGGTAGGTAGAAAGGTAAGTGATCAAGCCTGCAAAAGGATTGGCTGGAAGTTTCAACGCATTCTTCCCAACCTCCAGGTCTACAATCTCCTCACAAAACAACACACACGACCAGTAACTCAGGTTTGGCATTTTAGTCCCCCAACGCAAGCCAAGTAGTCTAAATGAAAGAAAAAAAAGAAATGGCAGGTTGCCATAAATTTCACCCACCTCCAGCCAACAAAGACCACAAAAAACAAGGTCTTAGAGCTCACGTCTCCCTCACACCAGGTATGAACAAAAATGACCATAAAGTGGGGGGCAAATTTGGTGGCTCCAATAAATTCACCCTTAATTAGAAATTTGAAACAACACAAGGTATGAGTAAAGTCTAGTCGGCCAAAGAGGAGCATGTGAATAGTCAGTTAATTTAAAATTTAATCCTAGTAGTCCCCTCCAACTTGGCGCCACCACCAACCTTTCTCTATTTCCACACATGCCAAGGTCGGCAGAAGACTAGTTTAGGTGGGAGATAACTCCCTTTTATTATTATTTTATTTTTATTTATTTTACCTTACTTTTATTTATTTACTTATTTTTAAACATGGTTCAAAGGCTATGTATATTTTATTAATTACGCCTAAAACAACTCAGAAAATATTTTAATATTCCATCAGAACTCCCCCACTCCTTTTTTTTAAACAACGACATTGAGCATTCCATATATCGAAGGCATGATTAGATCACTAGAAGAATGTTAGAAAAGTAAGCTACCAAATACCCTCGACAACTAATAATAGACCAAGATAGCATGACGGAATGAAAGAAGGAAAGAAAGATACTTTAAAAAAAGACTTCGCACTTGGGTCACAACACAAAATGATCAAAAAGGGCCTCAGACAAACAATCGATGTTAAGGAACAAGGTAAAGAAGAAAATGTAGATAACGAAATCGAATGGGGCATTACATCCTCCTCCCCTTAAGAAAAGCATCGTCCTTGATGCGACATAACATAGAGGGAAGGAAGTGGCAAGCAACAAGGAACAAATGGGGGCAAAGATACACTCTATGTTTAATATTTCAGATGCTAAAGCACGGCCATGGGGTGGCCTTGGGAACATTTGGAAGAAATTTGAATTTTCAAGTTCTGTGAAGATTGGCAATTCTCTCTTATTCATTATTTCTAGTTTTAGTTCTTTTAAAAATTCATTGTTGTAGAGTTTTGGTTTATTCATTCTTGTGGGTTCCCAATATGAACTGCAATCACAACACCCTACTAGGGTCATACACAACACTAAAGATTCACAAGCATACTTTCACATACTTTCATGTCTGTACCGAATCACAAAGCTTGACCAAATATAGAAGAGACAGACTCGGTCCAAAAGCATAGCACCTGTCACACATCTATGACCGACATATAATTCTTGAGCAAAAGTGTACTACAACAAACCTGAATTTTCCACAATTCCACAAATGAAGATTTTACATAACTCAGAAAGTAGCTACATGTACATTGGGTCAACAAGGGAATCAATTCCATATCCACAACATCACAAAACAAATCCAACTAACATGAGTAACACATATATCATAACACTACAACCAAAACATCATAACAAATATGCATGCCTCCTAAAGCATCAGTCACTCACACACATAAATCTCTTATGCCTCCCTTAAGTCTCTTATGAATCCCTCAAGGATCTCTTATGCTTAACCCAAGTCTCAAATATTTATTTGTAACACCTCTAATGCCTCCCTCAAATATCTTATGCCTCCCCAAGTCAAGGAGGTGGGTTATCCCTATGGCCCTAGGCACATAGAGTTTGAACACTCCTAACCCAAGTGACATAATAACTATGTGGCCTTATCTGTGGTTCAAAACAACCCACTAGTTATCATCTCTATCAGAATCATCCCACCACAACTTCGACAAGGATAAACACAGTCATAGCTACACGAAGGTTGAATCCATAAAACAAAACATATAAGGAGAGAGGGAGGAGCACAGGCCACCATATACTGAGTCTAAGGTTGGCTCTAGTGATTGGTCAACCATACACCTTTCCTCACTCTAGACATACACTTTTACCGATTTTCTTTAGGTTCGATTAGTGCAAGGTTCACAACATAATATGTAACTACATCACTAACACAATGGTGGCACACAAAGTTAATTATTATATTGTCTTACGTATGGTACATATACAAGGTAGATCACAATCATACATTCACTGGGTGCAATACATCACTTTACCACATGATGCACCCAAAGTGCAATCACTATACAATAGGGTTCATACGCTCACTATATGCCCCCAAATCATGACATGAATCATTACATATTACACAAATCATACATACAACAAACTTAATAAGTAACATCACAATGTAACATTAATTTTCTACATAACAAGGTGATACACACATTTCTTCAAAACATGGTAAAAACATCATGATACAACTCAATTCACTTTACATCAATCTTGTCATACGTTACATCAACACACCTACATATCACAATATGACACAAGGATCCAACACTCTGTCATCCACAATAGCATTCTTTTCACACACTACAAGAAGTACTTCACACGTGAACTCTTCATAGAATTCCACAACAAGGAGAGAGAATACTACCATCCCTAGCACATCAACATGATAACAAATACACACTAAGTGACATACACATCATGTGGGTTCACAATACCACAATTACGACATGGATCACATCACGCTTAAACCACATTACTCTTCTAATATCAACCACCAACATGTAACACCATCACCATCACTCAGCACCATCATATAATATCATCACAACTCCAAACTGGCCAAGATGTTCAAGAGCATGAACCTCCGCTTTGATACCAAGTGTAACACCCACCAATTCAGACACACAAGACTACATAGAAAAACATAGGATTTTTTTTTTGACTTGCTTGACACATTAAATTTGAAATTCAGTGAATCTCAAAGTACAAAAAAAAAATTCACCACAAATAGTGAATTTATTTGGTAGCATGAGAAAATTTCATTAAGATTTGTTTATAAAATTCGTTGAAATTTTTGTGAAAGTTGTTGAACCACAATGTTTAGGGTTGGCTGCTATTAGGGTTTTCATTTTTGTCAATTTTTAGGTGTATATTCACCCCTGTTACCATTTAAGACTTGACACTCTTTGTTGCCTCAGTTGTGTATGCATCAATTGAGGTAGCGTGAATTTGAAGCTTGAATAAACAAATAGGATTTTTTTTATTGGAAAAGGAGCCTGTGGAAAGCCTGTATAAGAGATAAGAGCCATCGCCTGAAGGACTATCCAAAGGACTAAAACAGTCTATAGCTGCCATCGTTTTATCCGAATCCCTAAAGCCATTCCAAGACATTAGGCAGTCGAAGATGACTCCAAGCTTATTAAAACTAAAAGTTAGGCATTAATTTTTTAGGTTATTTAATGTTTGTATTAACTATTTTGTTAAGTTTTAAAATTATATGTAAATAACATAAATCTACAAGCTTATTAAAACTTAAACTTAGGCATTTTATTATTTTTTAATGTTTATTTGTAACATTGTAGATTATAAATTATTTTAATAAGTTTTAAATTAATGTATAGATAACATAAATTAGTAACTATTATGTTATTTAAAGTGTAAACGTGTATTTCTTTTAGTCGAATTTAATCATGAATTTTATTGTTGATTTTTTAAACAATTTTTTCATGAATTTCATCCCAAGGCAAATATGAACACGAAGTTGAATGTGGCAACTTAGGTTTTAGATATCTGCCAAAAAATACTTAATATGTCAAAACTTGGGACTACTATGACAGTACACAAAGAACCCATTTTTGCATTTGTCTATTTCTGCTACTGTTGATTACGATTTGTCTAATAGATATCAATAGATATTTGGTACTCCTGCCTCAAATGGAATTTAATTCTATTCCATTTTTTTGTGTTTTCTTAAGAAATTGTTGGCAGCAATTCCTCCATCTGTCAAGTGGAAACTCTTTGAATTTACTATTTATTCAATATTTATGGGTGGAAGCATTTTGAAGTAGCTTTAATTGATGGAAAGAAGTTCTAGAGATCAAATCCCAGAAGGTTAAATTTCATACAATAAATAGAAATATGTCGTCTTTAAATTTGACATGATCATTATCAGATCGAGTTTTTATTCTTGCTTGAAGGAGGTCATTGAATTACTAAGATATCTTGGGCATACTGTGGAGTTTGGACTTCATTTTTCCCCTAAAAGATGTTTTTGAGTCCAACGCAAGTGGTGCAACTAGATTGAAAGCTGCACCAACTACAAGGACACCCATGGGTAGTTGATCCCAATAGTTCAAATGTCTAGGTTTACAATCTGGTTTTCTTAGCTACCATTTCACGTGAGATTGATTGAAGTCTAAAACCGTTGACCTCTGTAAAGAAATGGAAACTCAAAATTGATTTACCTTTACCTGTAGACCATTACAGACAAGTACACTACAACTGTACAAAAGGGAATGCTTTATGAGTATAATATGATCTCCGGAATGTAACGACATGTTGAGTAGATCATGCATTCTCAAATATGATTTACAATGTCCTGTTAAGGGTTCATTTAAGTATAACACAAGCCCAAGAGGAAAAATTGCAATTTTCCATGATATACTGAGCTTTAAGATTGAAAAAAAGGGACAATAAAATCTTACCACATAAGATTTTTTCCCTTAGAAAATAGTCTAGCCACAAGATTTCTTGGATCCTCTAAATGCTTCATCAATATCTCTAGAAATATGCATGGATGGATATGTTAGCAATTCATTAGATGAATTGCAGTTATGGTTTGTCTTGTAATGTGTAAAAGTGTTTTCTAATGCAGGTGTGTGTGATGATGATATCACAACCGTCAAGTTGATTGAAATCCTCCCTGCTGGCCGCACTCATTTATTTCTGATTTGAAAATCTTACCTGCTTCTTGTTGACTGTCTGTTTATCCTCCTCTCGAACTGCGTGAGATATCTGTGGGATATTCTGTGCGTGGAGTGGTTGAGGGATTTTTTTTTCCTGTTGCGTGGGCAGAAAGGCCAGTAAAATCCTTCTGTCATGGTGTTTTTTCCTCCCTGGTTCCTCCCTGTGCGCGTTTTTGTTTGATGAAGCTTCAAGCTAGTGAGGTAGGCGTGTTACCCTCCACGTTTCATTGGTTGCTGCGAGGTGTGCTCTTGTCGAAATCCACAGCAATGCCCTGCACAGTAATTAGACAGGAAGCAAGCTTGTTGCGGTATAACTCGATAGCCTTTGTGAGCACCTTACACCAAGTTGCACAACCTTGTATTCGAAGTTTGTGAGCACCTCCACCAAGCGGGTGTTTGTTGTTATCTGTTCAGTATCAAAGCATCTTCAAATACAGGATTCTCCTACAAGATATTGTTATCAAATCGATTAAGTGACAGTGAGAGTGTTACCAGGAGACCTGATGAAAATTATTGCAGAGATTCTCTACTGAGACCTTACTTGTTTTACGATGTAACTCATGGAAGAGAATCTCAAAGGCGTGGATCTATTTCTTATCATAATATTCATGAAGCACATTTTGCTTACATTTCTAAACTTGCTGGAAAACGTGGTAGACTGTTTTGCTTCGGCTCTTGTGGTTTTTTTTTTTGGTTGGAAATCCTCCTCTTCCTTGCGCATGTGGATGGATGCCGCACCTGTTCCAGTCTGTCTCTTTGACCCTGGTTTCATGGGCATAGGGGCCATAAACATCCTTTCTGTCAGGTTCTTTTTCTTGCACTGCTGGCCCTTGGAAGGAGGGAAGTATGTTTGGGTGCCTTTGGGGCTGGAGAGGGGTGTGTTTGTGTCTACTTCTTGCAGGAAACGAGGGTCCTGGGGAGCTGTCTGTCACCAATCTTTCACCATAGGTGACAACAGTTGGGGCGAGGACTTTAGACAGGAATTTCCTTGCAAACATCATTTTGGGTAATGGGAAAATCGTCAGGGGAGTGTCTTTGTATAGTGGAAAGGCATTGGGGTCCGATTTAGTCCCCATGATCTATGCTGGAGACATCTCTGTTGGGAATGAGATTCACAGTGCTAGTAAATCAAATTTAGCAGAGATGGGCATCACTAAGGAGGCGGTGGTGGCCACCTTGACCTCCAAACTCAACCCAACTCATCTGAATGTGGTCGATACATCTGGAGGGTAAGGACATCACCCCGTGCTTCCCACGTAGTTTAAAACCATTGTATTTATCAGATGTGGAGCAAGCTTTTCTATTGAGATAGTATCAGCTCAATTTGAGGAGGATTAGGGCTTGAGCGGTAGGTAGGCTGCGGGTATTTAATATCAAGAGCTCTTGCAACTACTTCATCATCTGAAAAAATATCCTTTCCAATGTTGGGCAATATTGCTTCACGTTGTTGGAGTAGATTACGCGCAAATTTTTTGACAAAATGCTTCAAATAAATTTTTCTTAGCGTGGAGGATAAAAGTGATGTTAATTGAAGCAAGCTTTAATGTGTGAGACTTCCAATGGTAAGCATGAATCAACTTTGATTTTAGTTTCTGGAATGTTTTCTTTGCACACAAATTGATGGGTAAACTAATGTAATAGGTGTGTCCTAATAGCTTTAAAAAAACTAATTTACAATGCCTTATATAGGAAAGCAATTCATGAGTTGTTTAAATAGTTGAACGCAAGACTTTCCGATCTTGTTCTAGAATCTAGACTCAAGAGTAAAAGCATATTGCAAGGACATGCAAAACCCTGTTAATTATTCCAAATTTCTGTTGTTGTTTCGTGCATTTACATACTGGGAATTGGGGTTAACTGCTCTAGAATGAATTTTCTCCTTCTACCTGTGTCGATGTAGTTTACCAGAATGGTTATTGTTTCTTTTGCGTGGTATTTGGGACACCGTGTGGGTGAGAAGCGTGAGTTTGGTGGAGAAATAATTTTGGGACTGCGGGGAGAAGGGGTCTGCACGTGCATGGCCATCAGATTTAACCGTTTAAAATAGGCATGTTAAATCTACTCCTTGTAATAGTTTTCTACCTTCTTTCAGTATCTTGAAATGAATTTTCTTCCTCTTGAATGGCGCCTAGACAAATGTTTTCGTGATTGTTTATATCGTTGTTTGATTTTGTTGGTTGTCCCTTTAAATCTCGATCCAATTTCACTGATTTTTCTTGGAATGTTCTTTCCTCTCTTATAGCTTACTCTATTTCATATTTGTCAAAAAGGGTTACTGCAATTTTGAGTAATGCAATCTAGTTCGTAGGGAAGGAAACATTATAGGGTTTTTGTTTGCTTATATGACCCTCTTTTACAAGAATTTTGTGATGGTATTTATAATTGAAGGCTTACTATATGGAAGGTTAAGCCTTCATATCTCTGCGTGGTTGAATAAATACGTATTTCCTGTTTAGAGCCCTCCTGTTTTGCTAAAAGGTACATTAATAGTAACATTGCATTCTAAAACTTGTTTAAAGCCTGTGGGCATTCCTTAATTTTGTTTGATTAGAAAATGGCATTAGGGGTCTTGCTATAGAACTGTATAGGGTTGACTTTTGTACCCAGTTCTAGAGGATGAATAAACCTAACTTCTAATTTTTGCCTCTACGTGTTGAGACAGTTTGCTATACCTACTTCCTGGTGCAAACTCTGGTTTGATTAAAGTAAGGGGGAAGCATTGTAAGTTTAATTGAATGAAATCTCTACAATTTTTATTAAGGGGCGCAAGCAAGCTACTACTAGCTGGACTAAAACAAAAGATATAGGTGAATCCATGGTATTGGACTCGTGAACTCGTTTCCTGTTAGATGACAGCTAATCACAGTGATGATATAATAGGTGGCTATTATATTAATCTGTTTGATATTTGCTAGACTTTTCCTTGATAAGCCCGCATGGATTGGGTAAAATTTCCATCTTCTATACCATTGGCAAGGAACTCATAGAACTTCTAGGTCTGACTGCATTGCGTAACCTTCCTAATGGAATTGTGCGTTGGTTCTTATTTTGTGCTTGTACTCGTGGTAAGGTATTTCGAGTCTATGGCATCGTTGGTGTATTACCCACCGTGTATCGAATCCCTTTGTTTTCGAACTCGAATAACTTATACTTCAAACTTGGTTACTAAAAGGTCCCATTTTGTGGGCCTTGTTAAGGAAATCAATTTTTTATTTTAATACTTTTCATATTGTCGGAAATATATAAAAATTATTAACGACTTTTGGGTTTAGCCTTCCCTTATATTATGTAGAGAAGTTGGCGATTAGGATAAGGTTTGTTGGTAGAATAATAGCCCTTTTTGTGTCTCATTTGTATGCTTTGGAAGAGTGGATTTGTTTTGTTAACTAGTCCTACATTTAAGAAATCCTATAAGAAGGTAGTGGTAAAACTCCTTGGTTAGAACTGAAACTATAGTTGTTTTTTCTTTTAAGGGTGTCGAACCCTAATTATTGCTATGAAGCCTCCCCCCTGGGAGATTTGGATAACGTCGTTTTGTTCCACGCCTACGATCATAATTAGTATGTTTTGTCTTCTCTTAGACCTCTTTAGATGGATGGGTTGAGTATTGGATTCCAATCACGTAAACCATAGGATCACATGAAGGAAATATCAACCCTCTTGACCTTCTTGTTCCTAACCCATAAGGTCTTGCCTTGATTTATGTAATTTTGTTCTTACTGGTATTTTGACTTTCTCCTTGTTGGATGGTTTAGATTTCTCTCTCATGTGATTAATCTTGGAGTTGTGAGTTGTGTTTTAATCCATTTCTGAATTTAGAACATTCCTTTCTTGATATTGTTAAATGTTAGCTTACTGTTGCAATGTGTAGCCTTAACATGCTCAGTTCTTGCAAACTGACTTTAGTTAATATTTGTGTAGATGGATTATGTGAGTAGACTAGAGGAAAAGAGTGTTAAAGGTTCATTTGTACAATTTATGAAGTTCCTTGTAAAAATGTCGAATGTATTGTAGAGTATTGTTGTTGTAATTGTTGAAACTTTGGCTTGTTTGGTTATCATGTGAAAGATGAAATTTGATTACCGCTTGGTTATGGGATATTCTAGTGTATTTTAAAATCCTTAGATTAGTAGTGTGGCATGTTCCATGTTATTACACTCTTGTTCCCTAGTCATGGATTTATAGAGATGGTATGTCCCCTTTGGTTTGTGCATCGTGTTGGAAAGAATTGATGTAACCTTGTTTTGTTTTCGCAAACGAGTACTGTTAAACTTTGCTCTCGAGTTAGAATGTTGACTTGTAAATCCTTCTAAGGCATAGTAACAATGAGTTTGTAAGCACTATAAAGTGGACTGGATAGTCCTTATAAAAGTTAAACGAAAATTTATGTATATGAATATATTAATGTAGATGTGATCTACTTGATAACCTTTGAGACCTGGAACAATCAAGAGGAAACTATCTTTTGTAACGAAATATGATTACTTTATTTTTTTTGGAGCCAAACTAATAAACATTATCCTTTTATGGCGAATTCTTAGAATAATCATAAGATGAAAACAAATTGTTAGTTGATATAAGATAATAAGATTTAATAAATAGGAGGAATCGGTTTCGAAGCCATGTAATCTGTTTCTCAACCATTTGAAAGGTAAATTGTTTTCTTTTGTAAAATAATCCAGTGAAGCCTAAGTAAAATATTTAATAATTTTCGATAAATCCTCAAGCTTCAATAAAAATTGAGTTAATAACTAATGAGGTCATAAAGATGAAATCAACTCGACCTTCTTCCTCTAACCTGTTATTTATTTTTATTTTTTTTCAAAGTGCTTTGTCTTCCTTATCTTAAGTATGTTGAACGAAAACCCATGTTTTCATATGGGCATGAACAAGTTCTAGTAACGTAAGTGTAAATAGATGGCCTGGTGGGATTAAATTCCCCCTTTCTCTAAATAAACGAATTAAGCAAATAAAATGTCATAATAGAGAAGTTTTAAAGATGATTACTCAGTGTAAAAAGAATAAACTTAGCTTGGTAGGATGAATTGTATGAGTCATATCTTGAACCTCCTTGAAAACGTAACCTAAGAATTGCAAGATATCTTATTAAAATAAATAAACCTCAAGAATAACTCATTTTGGTTGGTCCTAACTGTAAGTGTGTTCTGTGATTGGACTTCTATGTTGTCTTGTCAAAAGAAAAGTAAATTGTCCTTGATAGGTGTGAACGTTTCTGTGCTGCCTTTATGGCCATCCTTGTATCAAGTTGTTCACAGTGTAATTTTGTATCCTTGGTGACGACATGTTGCGTCTTGTTATGTGTCAAGCAAGTCAAAAAAAAAAATTATCCTATATTTCACTGTGTTGTTCGTGTGAGAATTTATTGGGTCACTATAACTTGGTATCAGAGAATAGGTTCATGCTCTCGAACCTATGGGCCGGATTGGTGTTATATGATGATGTTACATGGTGGTGGTGGTGTTACATGATGATACTGAATGATGATGATGATGTTGCATGATGGTGGTAGATATTGGAAGAGTAATGTGCTTTAAACGTGATGTGTTTATTGTCGTAATTGTGATATTGTGAACGCACGTGATGTGTATGTCACCTTGTGCGTGTGTGTGATCATGTTGATATGTTGGGGATGGGAGTATTCTCTCTCCTTCTTGTGGATTCTATGAAGAGTTCATGTGTGAGTTACTGTTTGTGATGTGTGAAAATAATTATAATGTGGATGACGTAGTGTTGGAGCATTGTGACATATTGTGATATGTAAGTGTATCAATGTGTTGTATGACTAGATTGATGTTAAAAGAAATGAGTTGTATCATGATGTTTTTATCTTCTTTTGATGAGATGTGTGTATCAGCTTGTTATGTAGCAATGGATGTTATGTTGTGATGTACTATATTCATCGCATGTATGATTTGTAGCAAATATGTAGTGCTTCATGTTGTGATTTAGGGTCATACGATGAGTGTATGAACCCTATCGTATAGTGATTGCACTTTGGGTGTAGAAAGTGGTAAAAGTGATGTGTTACACTCAGTGAATGTATGATTGTGATCTGCCCTGTATATGTACCATATGTAAGACGTTATGGTAGTTATGTGTGTGCCACCGTTATATTAGTGATGTTGTTGTATGTTATGTTGTGAACCTTACGCTAACCGATCCTGAGGGAAATCGGTAGAAGTGTATGTTGAGAGTGAGGAATGGTGAACCATGGGTCAATAACTTGAGCCGAAACTTGGTTTAGTAGATTACATGTGATTCTTTCCTCTCTCCATATGTGGTTGTATGTACACAACCTAAGTGCAACTATGACTATGTTTAGCCTTGTCGAAGTGGTGGCGGGATGATTCAGATGGAGGTGATGACAGTTGTATTATTGATATGTATTTACGAGCTGAGGCTCGATGTTCCGAGTGCTAGCAACTCGTTGAGTACCCCTTTGGTGGCTAGAAAAATCCACACAGTTATCGTAATGTGACATTATTATAAGTTGATTTAATTCGTAAATTGAGCTTTTTACCTTATTTTGTAAGGACCAGCAACTTTTCTTGATTGCAATGCTTTACAATTTTGGGCATTACCTTGGTTTTTTGGCACTAACATGGGGATTTTGATACTAACTTTGGCTATTTGGCCATTTATTTTTGCTTGATTTTGGGTCTTCTTTTAAATTTGGAGTTTTTACCCGCCTTGCCCAAGGCTTGCACTTGGCCACTTGGCACTTTGATTGGATTGTTTTCTTGGTTCTATTGTCGTGATGTGTGGAATAGGGTCATAGGATGCACCATGGATTGGTTGGACCTATGGACCCGCTTCATTGTATAGGGGTACGCCCCAAGGAGTACAGATAACTAGCGGGTTGTCGAACCACACATTATTATGTCACTTGGGTTAGGAGTGTTCGAACTCTATGTGTCTTGGACCATAGGGTCAACCGGCCTCCTTGAGGGAGGCATAAGAGTTTGAGGGAGGCATAAGAGACTTGTGGGAGGCATAAGAGTTTGAGGGAGGCATAAGAGACTTGTGGGAGGCATAAGAGTTTGAGGGAGGCATAAGAGACTTGAGGGAGGCATAAGAGTTTGAGGGAGGCATAAGAGACTTGAGGGAGGCATAAGAGTTTGAGGGAGGCATAAGAGACTTGAGGGAGGCATTAGAGTTTGAGGGAGGCATAAGAGACTTGAGGGAGGCATAAGAGTTTGAGGGAGGCATAAGAGTTTGAGGGAGGCATATGATATTTGTCTGTATGGTTGATGTTTCAGGATATATGTTGAGTTATTGTGATGTTTGGTAGTGGTCTTTTGATGTATGTGTTACTCATGTCAGACGGATATGTGTTGTGATGTTGTGGATATGTCATTGATTCCCTTGTGGACACTATGTACCTGTAGCATGGTTTGGTGTTATGTGAGTCTTTCATTGATGCAAATTGAGGAAATGTCTGGTGGATTGTAGTACTCTTTTGTTTGAGTATTTGGTATGTCAGTCATTGATGTGTGACGTGTACTATGTAGACTGTGCCTAATCCATTGCGTATTTGAGTAACCTTTTGTGGTGTAATACAATCTTGAAGTATATACTTGTGTGCTTGTGAATCTGTAGTGTCTTTTGAACCTAATAGGGTGTTGTGTTAGTAGTTCATGTTGGGTACCCACAATAAAGAATAAACCAAGACTCTACAATGATGAAATTTTAAAAGAAATTAAACTAAGAATAGTGCTAATGAAAAGAGACAAATGAAATGATGAACAAGAAAGAACTGCCAATCTTCACAGAACATTAAAGGTTAAAAATTCTACCAAATGTTCCTAAGGCTACCTTGTGACCGTGCTTTAATCAACTAAAATTTCAAACCATAGGGTGTGTTTTCTTTTGTATCTATCCCTTGTTGCGTACCATTTCCTTTCCTCTGTGTAATGTCGCATCGAGGACGATGCTTTCTTAAGGGGAGGAGAATGTAATGCCCCCCCCAACATACTTGGTCATGGTCAGCCTTGTCTCTTTCTTGGCGTGGAGGGTTGAGTATTAAAATTTGGCGTGTTGAAATCCTCCCTGCTGGCCGCACTCATTTATTTCTGATTTGCAAATCTTACCTGCTTCTTGTTGACTGTCTGTTTATCCTCCTCTCGAACCACGTGAGATCTCCCTGGGATATTCTACACGTGGAGTGGTTTAGGGACGTTTTTTTCCTATTGCGTGGGCAGAAAGGCCAGTAAAATCCTTCTATCATGGTGTTTTTCCTCCCTGGTTCCTCCCTGTGTGCGTTTTTATTTGATGAATCTTCAAGCTAGTGAGGTAGGTGTGTTACCTCCACGTTTCATTGGTTGCTGTGAGGTGTGCTCTTTTCGAAATCCACAGCAACACCCTACACAGTAATTAGACAGGCAGCAAGCTTGTTGCAGTAAAGTCGAAGCCTTTGTGAGTGCCTCCACCAAGCGGGTTGCACAACCTTGTTGTTTTCTGTTCATTATCAACGCATCTTCAAATTCAGGATTCTCCTACAAGATATTGTTATCAAATCGATTAAGTGACAGTGAGAGTGCTACCAGGAGACCTGATGAAAATTATTGCAGAGATTCTCTACTGAGACCTTACTTGTTTTACGATGTAACTCATGGAAGAGAATCTCAAAGGCGTGGATCTGTTTCTTATCAGAATATTCATGAAGCACATTTTTCTTACATTTCTGAACTTGCTGGAAAACGTGGCAGACTATTTTCCTTCGGCTCTTGTGGTTTTTTTTTTTTTTTTTTGTTGGAAATCCTCCTCTTCCCTGCGTGCGTGGATGGATGCTGCACCTGTTCCAGTCTGTCTCTTTGACCTAGTTTCATGGGCAGAGGGGCCATAGACATCCTTTCTGTCAGGTTTGTTTTCTTGCACTACTGGCCCTTGGAAGGAGGGAAGTATGTTTGGGTGCCTTTGGGGCTGGAGAGGGGTGTGTTTGTGTCTACTTCTGCAGGCAACGAGAGTCCTGGGGAGCTGTCTGTCACCAATCTTTCACCATAGGTGACAATAGTTGGGGCGAGGACTTTAGACAGGGATTTCCTTGCAAACATCATTTTGGGTAATGGGAAAATGGTCAGGGGAGTGTCTTTGTATAGTGGAAAGGTGTTGGGGTCTGATTTAGTCCCCTTGATCTATGCTGGAGACATCTCTATTGGGAATGAGATTCACAGTGCCAGTAAATCGAATTTAGCAGAGATGGGCATCACTAAGGAGGCGGTGGAGGCCACCTTGACCTCCAAACTCAACCCAACTCATCTGAATGTGGTCGATACATCTGGAGGGTAAGGACATCACCCGTGCTTCCACGTAGTTTTAAACCATTATATTTATCAGATGTGGAGCAAGCTTTTCTATTGAGATAGTATCAGCTCAATTTGAGGAGGATTAGGGCTTCAGTGGCAGGTAGGCTGTGGGTATTTAATATCAAGAGCTCTTGCAACTACTTCATCGTCTGAAAAATATCCTTTCCAATGTTGGGCAATGTTGCTTCATGTTATTGGAGTAGATTACACGCAAATTGTTTGACAAAATGCTTCAAAGAAATTTTTCTTAGCGTGGAGGATAAAAGTGATGTTAATTGAAGCAAGCTTTAATGTGTGAGACTTCCAATGGTAAGCATGAATCAACTTTGATTTTAGTTTCTGGAATGTTTTATTTGCACACAAATTGATGGGTAAACTAATGTAATAGGTGTGTCCTAATAGCTTTAAAAAAACTAATTTACAATGCCTTATATAGGAAAGAAATTCATGAGTTGTTTGAATAGTTGAACGCGAGACTTTCTGATCTTGTTCTAGAATCTAGACTCAAGAGTAAAAGCATATTGTAAGGTCATGCAAAACCCTATTATTTATTCCAAATTTCTGTTGTTGTTTCGTGGATTTACATACTAGGAATTGGGGTTAACTGCTCTAGAATGAATTTTCTCCTTCTGCCTGTGTCTATGCAGTTTACTGGAATGGTTATTGTTTCTTTTGCGTGGTATTTGGGACACCGTGTGGGTGAGAAGCGTGAGTTTGGTGGAGAAATAATTTTGGGACCGCGGGGAGAAGGGGTCTACACGTGCGTGGCCATGAGATTTAGCGTTTAAAACAGGCATGTTAAATCTACTCCTTGTAATAGTTTTCTTCCTTCTTTTAGTATCTTGAAATGAATTTTCTTCCTCTTGAATGGCGCCTAGACAAATGTTTTCGTGGTTGTTTATATCGCTGTTTGATTGTGTTGGTTTTCCCTTTAAATCTCGATCCAATTTCACTGATTTTGCTTGGAATGTTCTTTCCTCTCTTATAGCTTACTCTATTTCATATTTTACAAAAAGGGTTACTGCAATTTCGAGTAATGCAATCTAGTTCGTAGGGAAGGACACATTATAGGGTTTCGTTTGCTTATATGACCCTCTCTTAAAAGAATTTTGTGATGGTATTTATAATTAAAGGCTTACTATATGGAAGGTTAAGCCTTCATATCTCTGCGTGGTTGAATAAATACGTATTTCCTATTTAGAGCCCTCCTATTTTGCTAAAAGGTACATTAATAGTAACATTGCGGTCTAAAACATGTTTAAGCCTGTGGACATTCCTTACTTTTCTTTGATTATAAAATTGCATTAGGGTCTTGCTATATAATTATACAGGGTTGCCTTTTGTACCAAGTTCTAGAGGATGAATAACTTGACTTCTAATTTTGGCCTCTACGTGTTGAGAGAGTTACTATACCTACTTCCTAGTGCAAACTCTAGTTTGATTAAAGTAAGGGGGAAGCATTGTAAGTTTAATTGAATGAAATCTCTACATTTTTTATTAAGGGCCGCAAGCAAGCTACTACTAGCTGGACTGAAACAAAAGATGTAGGTGAATCCATGGTATTGGACTCATGAACTCGTTTCCTGTTAGATGATAGTTGATTACAGTGATAATATAATAGGTGGCTATTATATTAATCTGTTTGATATTTGCTAGACTTTTCCTTGATAAGCCCACATGGATCGGGTAAAATTTCCATCTTCTATACCATTGGCAAGGAACTCATAGAACTTCTAGGTCTGACTGTACTGTGTAACCTTCCTAATGGAATTGTGCGTTGGTTCTTATTTTGTGCTTGTACTTGTAACACACCAAAATTACCAACACAAGGACAACACAGTGGAATACAAGATAATTTTTTTTTGACTTGCTTGACACATAACATGGCGCAACACGTCGTCACCAAGGTTACAATTAACAATGTGAACAACTTGATACAAGGATGGCCATAAAGGCAGCACAGAAACGTTCACACCTATCAAGGACAATTTATTTTTCTTTTTGACAAGACAACATGGAAGTCCAATCCACATGACACACTCACAGCTAGGGCAAGCCACAGTAAGAAATGGTTAGAGGTTTATTTATTTTGGTAAGACACCCTTTAGCTCATGACTTAAGTTTTCAGAAGGAATCAATATATGGTTCGCACAAATTCATCTCACCAACTGAGTTAATTTCTTATACACTGAAGATTAGTTCACTTAAAGTCTTCTCCTACTTGCTAAATCTTATTATCTTCCAAAAAATTGACCATTGTTTTCCCTTAAGCTTATTTAAGAGTTCATCCGAAAGGGGTAGTTCACTAGTTAGCTAGGGATATCAATTTATATATAAAAATAAAATAAAAATTTACTTCTCAAAGGATGGTTTCATTTTGATCACTCATGGAATTATTTGATTTCAAGTAGATCACCTCTACATTTATTTGTTGAATATAAAATTATTATTTGTTTAGCTTCTTAAGGGCTAACCGACACATTTTACTTTACTTATAAAATATTGTCACTAAGTATTAGAAAGATTCAACTTAACAATTTATTCTCAAAATCAAAGTTTTACAATACTCATATCAATGCAAAGATTGAATGCCATTTCTCACAAGGATAATTTCAAACTTAACTACACCATGAACAAGAACACTTTATTTCACCATTAGCAAACAATACAAAGCAAGAGGTCATATCAACTCTCTTTACAAGCAATGTTACACAATTTTCAACACATTGGACATTTTTACAAGGAACTTCATAATGGTACAGATGAAACTTTTACACTCTTTTCTTCTAGTCTACTCGCATAATCCATCTGCACAAATATTAACTAGAGTCAGTTCGCTAGAACTGAGCATGTTAAGTCTATACATTGAAATAATAAGCTAACATTTAACAATTGACATGAAAGGAATGTTCTACTTCATGAAAGGATCAAAGCACAAACCAAATAATCTACTTTTCACACGAGGTAAGGATCTACACCAGCAACAATGAGGAAGTCAAACATTCCAGCAAGCAGTATATCACAAAACAAAGAAACAATCCAAGAACTCGTGGGATAGGAACGAAAGGTCAATAGTATAGAGAATTTTGATCATGCAACCGTATGGATTACGTGACTTAAATCTAATATTCAAACCATCCACCATAAAAGGGAAAGAAAAAACTTGAGAGTCAAAGACATACTAGTTACGATCAAGACGCGAAACAAAACATAGTTACCCAGTCCTTCCAGGAGGATGTTTCATAGCAATAAAGGGATACGTGATCCCGAAGGAAACATTCCATCGTTACAATCTAAACAAGAGGTCTACCGCCTCTTCCTTACAAGGTCTTTTAAAAGTAATAAACGTTAACAACTAGGATTCTCTCTAATTTCTTTGGTTTGCAACTAGGATTCTCTCTTCCTAGAACTTTCTATTGCTAAAGGTTGTATCCTGAATCCCATTGATCTACTTTCGGGCATTGAGGACAATAATGAAATTTCCTTCTTTCCTTCCTAATGTCTAATACCAGAATAGATTATTGAAGAAACTACAAGCCGCAAGCCTTATTAGGAAACGAGTAATAAACAAAATAGCTCACAAGCAGGCTACACTCTAGGTAGGCAAGCATGACAACTTTTAAATGGAAAGCCTAAACAAGCTTCATTCGTAAACTTCATAAATAACATACATACTATTATCCAAGACAATATAGCACTATGTGTAAAATGTTGTACAATATCAATTCATTCCAGCAGGACTCTCACTTACGCAACAAATTACATTCAATAGAAAGGTAATCAAGGAGTAGTGTTACAACTAATAAAACAAGAGCCACTCTAGCTAAGGACCCAGATTTCCATATTTTTTGATATTCCTTATCAATGATGATAAAACACCGCAAAAGAAATATACATGCATTTGTGTTTTATCCAGCGGTAAGTCTACATTCAGTAGATCTGAAAGGTGATAACTATCTTGTCAGCACAAGCAAGGGAACAAGCCAAAGAGGAAAGAAGCATTCGAGTGGGGAAGTAGTACTAATGAAGGCAACCCCCTAAGGAAGCAAAAAGCAAGAAGTATCTACTATCGAGCAGAAATCAGACCCAAGCATTTATGAGCCTTTATTGATTTGATATCGCTTAGGGTAGCCATAACCAAGCATTTTGAAAGGTAACATTTTTTTTTTTAAGCTTCCATGTTTCATAAGAATGTCTCTTTCCATTTCAGATGATTTGATCCAAAAGAAACAAAGCAAGTACAACATTGTTCTCATCCATATAATTATAACAAAGTAAAGATAACAACAATTTTCCCCTATGCAAACCAATCATGAAAGGAACAACGATTCAGGAGAAGGAACAGGAAAATAAAGAAACCAATGCAATCAAGGACAATCGATAGAATCAAACACAATATTCCATCTTAAAGCGTCATTTCAGGTAGTAGATCATTTATTTCATGAAGTTGAAAAAGGACAGCAAAATATTTCAGGGGCTAGTCTTAACATGCCTGGTTTAGAACGCCATCTCCATATGAAAAAGATTTGTCTCAAAGCCGCTGCTTGCCCTTAACCCAAAGTGCTCTGCGAGCTCATGCTAGCGCCACATTCACGCAGTGAAAAACAGCTACAAACCAACCCCATGATTTGAAGCTCGGACACGAGACATACTGATTACACCATGCTCCTGGCTCGGGTAGGCATCTACCGTGATGATCAATAAACCTTTTCCTTCATCAGATTTGGGGACAGCATCAAAATCTCGGTGCAAACATTGCAGCTGTAGCTTGTAAGGTGTGATAATTCCAACAGCACCCTTTATGCCTGCCAGACATATTGACTCGTAGAAGATGCTCATATAGTTGCAAGGCAAATTGTGCTTCATGAATATTCTGATATGAAACAGATCGGCCTCAAAAGATTCTCTCCTATGGGTTGAGTTGACCACCCTGCCTACAGGAAACCAATCAACTAGAAACCCCAAACCTGCGAATTTCATCGTTGTCTCAAAGGTAGAGTGCTCAGCAATGCTGATGGAGGTCCTTGATTTTGAAGGTCCTAGCCGATCCATGCCTTACAACATTATCATTAGCAGTAAATTCTAAGCAAAGTGATCTCCCTGAAATGACCCAGTAGTAAGATGGAACAGATTGTCCTTAGTTCTCTGCACATCCTTCAGGCTCCTACAGGCTAGAAGTATGTCACCACTGCTAACTGAGTTTAACCATTTCTCTTGATCAAGCAAACCTATCCATGGGTTCTTTCCTTGGGCTGATATAGTACAGATCCACGCCTATGAGATTCTCTCCCAAGAGAGTTGCCTCATCATAAAACAAGTAATCGGAAGCAATAGAGAATCTCATAAATAAATTCCATCAGGTCTGTTGGTAACACCCTCACTGTCACGAATCAGGTTTTCCTAAGAACATTTCTGAACTTGTACAAGATCTGGATCTGAAAGAAAATATCCTACTACAAGAGTCATCTCCCAAGACATTTATGACTCCAACATTGCAGAGTAGATCCCCTGGATGCCCCACAAGGTGTGATCTGTCTCCTTGAATATGAGAGTCCCACAATTCGAGGGTGTAAATGATGTTGAACAGATAACAACAAGGTTGGACCACCTGCTTGTTGGAGCACTCAACCCGGCTTCTACTACTGCACATGCCTGCTGCCTAGCTAATTAAAGATGCCTCACGTTCATCTATGGATCCTGAGATTCAAGGGAACACAGGATCCCGACAGACACCCAATGAACATGGGGGTAACACGCCTACCTCCCTAGTCTTGTAGCTTCATCTTGCAACCACTCCATATCAAACCCATGGCCAGAACTAGGAACAGTGGTGAACACGATCTCAGTCCTCATTGCAAGGAACTTGCCTCAAGGTTTGATCGAGCTTCTTCTATGCTAGATCCGCCACCTGGATTCCAGGCGATTCACCAAAAAGAAAGGGTTCAGACAGCCCAATCTAAAACTTTATCATCGTTTCTCCTACTCACAGCTACAAGATTTTGCAACAGATCGATCATGGCTGTGGTCACGTGCAACCAGAACAGACTGGACAGAACGACCTAAAATGGTTAACCTGTGTAGCAACACTTGCCACTGGAAGCACTCAAACACTTTGCTACAGTCACTTCATTGATTTTGAGAACAACTTGAAGGGGTAAGAACCCAA
This sequence comes from Taxus chinensis, assembly GCA_019776745.2. NCBI lineage: Eukaryota > Viridiplantae > Streptophyta > Pinopsida > Cupressales > Taxaceae > Taxus > Taxus chinensis. Next base: position 590,164,991 of record CM034154.1, on the reverse strand, counting down.
CCCCAGTCTGGTTGGATGCAGTTTTAGCAAAATGAACAGATAACAACATAGTGGACAACCTGCACGTTGGAAGCGCTCAAGACAGCTTCTGCAACAGCTGCAAGATTTTGCAACAACTGAACACGACTGTGTGGTCACGTGCAACGTCCAGAACATCAGGATCGACACCCATGGCTCCTTGGGTTCGCCCTGTGGCAGCAGTCGCACATAACTCTCTCTGGAGGCCACTGATTTTCTGAGATAAGTTTACTTCTCTACCCTGTAGCTGCTGTCAAACGCCGAACACCTCCTCACGGCACTGTCCTAGGAGAATTTCAGTTCTACACTCCACGATAGGTACAGGCATAGGCTAGAGGCGTGCTGGTCTTTGTTTAATGCATTTGGTGAGACGGTGACAGCCACTGAAGGCACCCCCTGCCAATCTGAACCGACTCTCACCCACCTGCCTTCAATTCTCTTAGAAAAACCGCCCCATTCTTTCATTTGGTCAAGCAATTAAAATATGGCAGGAGGCCATACACTCCTCCACGCACCCCCCACTTGCCAGGAAACAAATTAAAAAAAGAAACCTTCAACCCCACGCCAACCAAAGGAGTAAAAGCCATAAAGGCAGTCGGTGGATGACAAAGAAAAGATTAACATGGCCTGAAAAGGCTTAATTTATTCCACATAAAATTTTATTATTTATTTACACAATTAAAGTATAATTGTTACTGATTCCTTTATTATCTATTCTTATTACGCTTTAAGACGTCGTGACACCTAAACGGGGTTTGAATAATCGTTTAGGAACTAACACGACAGTGACAAAACAAAATAATTTGATCGAGGGGTCGGGCACAAGAGAGATCAATACTATGGTTGAAAAGCTTGCAAGTAACTAATAACTATACTGCTAAAAGAAAATGACACTAACATAAATAATCGCCAATCGACAAAATAATTTAAAATATTATTTTTATCATTATTTTTTTTTTTGCATGACTTTTATTAAAAACATAAAATTATTAATCATATTACTAGCGATCAAAAGGAACGCTCGACAAGGCGAAGACACAAACGTTTCAAAGGAACATAACAGCATTCATCTCCTAGAAGCATGGTCGTCGCAGAAGCAAGGGAGCGACGATGAACGGGCATTACATTCTCCTCCCCTTAAGAAAGCATCGTCCTCGATGCGACATTACACAGAAGAAGAAAAAAAATGGTATGCATCAAGGGATAGATAAAGAAGAAGAAACACCCTATGGTTTAAAATTTAGCTGATTAAAGCACGGCCACAGGGTAGCCTTAGGAACATCTGGTAGAAATTTTTAACTTTAAATGTTCTGTGAAGATTGGCAGTTCTTTCTTGTTCATCATTTCATTAGTCTCTTTCCATTAGCATTATTCTTAGTTTAATTCCTTTTAAAATTTCATCATTGAAGAGTTTTGGTTTATTCTTTATTGTGGGTGCCCAACATGAACTGCTAACCACAACACCCTATCAGGATTCACAAGACACTACAGATTCACAAGTACACAAGTATATACTTCAAGATTGTATTACACCACAAAAGGTTACACAATTACGGAATAGAATAGGCACACTCCACATAACATAGGTACTCATCACACATCAATGACTGACATACCAAATACTCAAACAGAAGAGTACTACAATCCACCAGACCATTTCCTCAATTTGCATCAATGAAAGACTCACATAACAACAAACCATGCTACAGGTACATAGTGTCCACAAGGGAATCAATGACATGTCCACAACATCACAACACATAACCATCTGACATGAGTAACACATACATCAAAAGACCACTACCAAACATCACAATAACTCAACATATATCCTGAAACATCAACCATACAGACAAATATCATAAGCCTCCCTCAAACTCTTATGCCTCCCTCAAGTCTCTTATGCCTCCCTCAAACTCTTATGCCTCCCTCAAACTCTTATGCCTCCCTCAAGTCTCTTATGCCTCCCTCAAACTCTTATGCCTCCCTCAAACTCTTATGCCTCCCTCAAGTCTCTTATGCCTCCCTCAAACTCTTATGCCTCCCTCAAGGAGGCCGGTTGTCTCTCTGTGCCCAAGGCACATCGAGTTTGGACACTCCTAACCCAAGTGACATAATAACGCGTAGTTCTCAATAACCCGCTAGTCATATGTACCCCTTGGGGCGTACCCCCATACAACGAAGCGGGTCCATAGGTCCAACCAATCCATGGTGCATCCCATGACCCTATTCCACACATCACGACATTAGAACCAGCACAACAATCCAGTCAAAGTGCCAAGTGGCAAAGTACAAGCCTTGGGCAAGGCGGTAAAAATTCACAATTTAAAAGAAGACCCCAAAATCAAGCAAAAATAAATGACCAAATGGCCAAAGTTAGTATCAAATCCCCATGTTAGTGCCACAAACCTCGGAAATGCCCAAAATTGTAAAGCATTGCAATCAAGAAAAGATGTTGGTCCTTGCAAAATAAAATAAAAAGCTCAATTTACGAATAAAATCAACTTATAATAATGTCACATTACGATAACTGTGTGGCCTTATCTGGCCACCAAAGGGGTACTCAACGAGTTGCTGGCACTCGGAACATCGAGCCTCAGCTCGTAAAATATATATATCAATCCCGCCACCCTTCGACAAGGCTAAACATAGTCATAGATACACTAGGGTTGCATACATACAACCACATAGGGAGAGAGGAAAGAGTCACATGTAATCTACTAAACCGAGTTTTGACTCGAGTTATTGACCCATGGTACACCATTCCTCACTCTTAACATACACTTCTACCGATCTCCCTCAGGGTCGGTTAGTGTAAGGCTCACAACATAACATGTAACTACATTACTAACACCATGGTGGTACACACATAGCTACCATAACGTCTCACGTATGGTAGGTATATGGGGTAGATCACAATTATACATTCACAGGGCACAATACATCACTTTACCACATTCTGCACCCAAAGTGCAATCACAATACGATAGGGTTCATACACTCACCGTATGACCCTAATTCACGACATGAGGCATTACATATTACACAACTCATATATACGATGAACATAATAACATCACAACATAACAATAATTGCTTCATAACAAGGTAGTACACACATTTCTTCAGAACATGGTAAAAACATCATGATACAACTCGTTTCTTTTAACATCAACTAGTCATACAACACATTGATACACCCACATATCACAATATGCCACAATGCTCCAACACTACGTCATCCACATTAGAATTCTTTTCACACATCACAAACAATAATTTACACGTGAATTCTTCCTAGAATCCACAAGAAGGAGAGAGAATACTCTCATCCCCAACACATCAACATGATGACAAATACGCACTGAGTGACATACACATCACGTGCGTTCACAATATCACAATTACGACAATAATCACATCACGCTTAAAGCACATTACTCTTCCAATATAAATCATCATCATGCAACATCATCATCATCATGCAGTATCATCATGTAACACCACCACCACCATGCAACATCAATCCGGCCCATAGGTTCGAGAGCATGAACCTACGCTCTGATACCAAAGTGTAACACACCAAAATTACCAACACAAGAACAACACAGTGAAATACAGGATAACTTTTTTTTTTGACTTGCTTTGACTCAACACGACACAACATGTCATCACAAGGTTACAACCAACACTTGGAACCATTTGTTACGGGGAAGACCACAAGGTCAGCACGGAAACGTTCACACTTATCAAGGACAATTTATTTTTCTTTTGACGAGACAACATGGAAGTCCAACCACATGACACACTCACAGCTAGGGCAAGCCACAGTAAGAAATGGTTAGGGTTTATTTATTTTGGTAAGACACCCTTTAGCTCATGACTTAAGTTTTCAGAAGGAATCAATATATGGTTCGCACAAATTCATCTCACCAACTGAGTTAATTTCTTATACACTGAAGAGTAGTTCACTTAAAGTCTTCTCCTACTTGCTAAATCTTATTATCTTCCAGAAAATGACCATTGTTTTCCCTTAAGCTTGTTTAAGAGTTCATCCCAAAGGGGTAGTTCACTAGTTAGCTAGGGATATCAATTTATATATAAAAATAAATAAAAATTTACTTCTCAAAGGATGGTTTCATTTTGATCACTCATGGAATTATTTGATTTCAAGTAGATCACCTCTACATTTATTTGTTGAATATAAAATTATTATTTGTTTAGCTTCTTAAGGGTTAACCGACCCATTTTACTTTACTTATAAAATATTGTCACTAAGTCTTAGAAAGATTTAACTTAACAATTTATTCTCAAGATCAAAGTTTTACAATACTCATATCAATGTAAAGATTGAATGCCATTTCTCACAAGGATAATTTCAAGCTTAACTACACATGAACAAGACACTTTATTTCACCATTACCAAACAATACAAGGCAAGAGGTCATATCAACTCTCTTTACAAGCAATGTTACACAATTTACAACACATTGGACATTTTTACAAGGAACTTCATAATGGTACAGATGAAACTTTTACACTCTTTTCTTCTAGTCTACTCGCATAATCCATCTGCACAAATATTAACTAGAGTCAGTTCGCTAGAACTGAGCATGTTAAGTCTATGCATTGAAATAATAAGCTAACATTTAACAATTGACATGAAAGGAATGTTCTACTTCATGAAAGGATCAAAGCACAAACCACTAATCTACTTTTCACACGAGGTAAGGATCTACACCAGCCAACAATGAGGAAGTCAAACATTCCAGCAAGCAGTATATCACAAAACAAAGAAACAATCCAAGAACTCGTGGGATAGGAACGAAAGGTCAATAGTATAGAGAATTTTGATCATGCAACCGTATGGATTACGTGACTTAAATCTAATATTCAAACCATCCACCATAAAAGGGAAAGAAAAACTTGAGAGTCAAAGACATACTAGTTACGATCAAGACGCGAAACAAAACATAGTTACCCAGTCCTTCCAGGAGGATGTTTCATAGCAATAAAGGGATACGTGACCCCGAAGGAAACATTCCATCGTTACAATCTAAACAAGAGGTCTACCGCCTCTTCCTTACAAGGTCTTTTAAAAGTAATAAACGTTAACAACTAGGATTCTCTCTAATTTCTTTGGTTTGCAACTAGGATTCTCTCTTCCTAGAACTTTCTATTGCTAAAGGTTGTATCCTGAATCCCATTGATCTACTTTCGGGCATTGAGGACAATAATGAAATTTCCTTCTTTCCTTCCTAATGTCTAATACCAGAATAGATTATTGAAGAAACTACAAGCCGCAAGCCTTATTAGGAAACGAGTAATAAACAAAATAGCTCACAAGTAGGCTACACTCTAGGTAGGCAAGCATGACAACTTTTAAATGGAAAGCCTAAACAAACTTCATTCGTAATCTTCATAAATAGCATACATACTACTATCCAAGACAATATAGCACTTATGTGTAAAATGTTGTACAATATCAATTCATTCCAGTAGGACTCTCACTTACGCAACAAATTACATTCAATAGAAAGGTAATCAAGGAGTAGTGTTACAACTAATAAAACAAGAGCCACTCTAGCTAAGGACCCAGATTTCTATATTTTTGATATTCCTTATCAATGATGATAAAACACCGCAAAAGAAATATACATGCATTTGTGTTTTATCCAGCGGTAAGTCTACATTCAGAAGATCTGAAAGGTGATAACTATCTTGTCAGCACAAGCAAGGGAACAAGCCAAAGAGGAAAGAAGCATTCGAGTGGGGCAGCAGTACTAATGAAGGCAACCCCCTAAGGAAGCAAAAAGCAAGAAGTATCTACTATCGAGCAGAAATCAGACCCAAGCATTTATGAGCCTTTATTGATTTGATATCGCTTAGGGTAGCCATAACCAAGCATTTTGAAAGGTAACATTTTTTTTTTAAGCTTCCATGTTTCATAAGAATGTCTCTTTCCATTTCAGATGATTTGATCCAAAAGAAACAAAGCAAGTACAACATTGTTCTCAGCCATATAATTATAACAAAGTAAAGATAACAACAATTTTCCCCTATGCAAACCAATCATGAAAGGAACAACGATTCAGGAGAAGGAACAGGAAAATAAAGAAACCAATGCAATCAAGGACAATCGATAGAATCAAACACAATATTCCATCTTAAAGCATCATTTCAGGTAGTAGATCATTTATTTCATGAAGTTGAAAAAGGAAAGCAAAATATTTCAGGGGCTAGTCTTAACATGCCTGGTTTAGAACGCCATCTCCATATGTAAAAGATTTGTCTCAAAGCCGCTGCTTGCCCTTAACCCAAAGTGCTCTGCGAGCTCGTGCTAGCGCCACATTCACGCAGTGAAAAACAGCTACAAACCAACCCCATGATTTGAAGCTCGGACACGAGACATACTGATTACACCATGCTCCTGGCTCGGGTAGGCATCTACCGTGATGATCAATAAACCTTTTCCTTCATCAGATTTGAGGACAGCATCAAAATCTCGGTGCAAACATTTCAGCTGTAGCTTGTAAGGTGTGATAATTCCAACAGCACCCTTTATGCCTGCCAACATATTGACTCGTAGAAGATGCTCATATAGTTGCAAGGAAAATTGTGCTTCATGAATATTCTGATATGAAACAGATCGGCCTCAAAAGATTGGTTGAACCCTGAGTACAGGAAACCAATCAACTAGCAAACCCCAAACCTGCGAAGGACCGTTGTCTCAAAGGTAGAGTGCTCAGCAATGCTGATGGAGGTCCTTGATTTGAGTCCTAGCCGATCCATGCCTTACAACATTATCATTAGCAAAATTCTAAGCAAAGTGATCTCCCTGAAATGAAGTAGTAAGATGGAACAATTGTCCACGTAGTTCTCTGCACATCCTTCAGGCTCCTGTCAGGCTAGAAGTAGTCCCACTGCTAACTGAGTTACCATTTCTCTTGATCAAGCAAACCATCATGGGTTCTTTCCTTGGGCTGATATAGTACAGATCCACGCCTATGAGATTCTCTCCCATGAGTTACATCGTAAAACAAGTAAGGAAGCAATAGAGAATCTCATAAATAAATTCCATCAGGTCTGTTGGTAACACCCTCACTGTCACGAATCAGGTTTGGAAGAACAACTCAGAAAGATCTGGATCTGAAAGAAAATATCCTGCTACCTTCATCTCCCAAGACATTTTCTCCATGACATTGTATAGATCTCCTAAATGCCACGGGTGTGATCTGTCTCCTTGAAGGAGATGTCCCAAATTCGAGGGTGTAAATGATGCTGAACAGATAACAACAAGGTTGGACCACCTAGCTTGTTGGAGCGCTCAACCCGCTTCTACTACTGCACATGCCTGCTGCCTAGCTAATTAAAGATGCAGGCAGTTGCTGTGGATCCTACGAACAGAGAACACACCATACAGCACCCAATGAACATGGGGGTAACACGCCTACCTCCCTATCTTGTAGCCTTCATCTACAACCACCATATCAAACCCATGGCCAGAACTAGGAAAGTGGTGAACACGATCTCAGCCTCATTGCAGGCAAAACTTGCCTCAAGGTTTGATCGAGCTTCTTCTATGCTAGATCCGCCACCTGGACAGAGGCAACTTCCCAAAAAGAAAGGGCAAGACAGAGAATCTAAAACTTTATCTCGTTCTCCTACTACAGCTACGAGATTTCAGCAACAGCCGATCATGGCTGGCCAGTGGTCCACAACGTGCAACCAGAACAAACTGGACAGATACACCTAAATATGGTTAACCCGCCAACACGTTGCCCTTGCAACACTTTCTTGACAGTCACTTCGTCAATTTTGAGAACAACTTGAAGGGGAAGAACCCGAGTCTGAGGATGCAGTCGAACTGAACAGATAACAACATAGTGGACAACCTGCACGTTGGAAGCGCTCAAGACAGCTTCTGCAACAGCTGCAAGATTTTGCAACAACTGAACACGACTGTGTGGTCGCGTGCAACGTCCAGAACATCAGGATCGACACCCATGGCTCCTTGGGTTTGCCCTGTGGCAGCAGTCGCACATAACTCTCTCTGGAGGCCACTGATTTTCTGAGATAAGTTTACTTCTCTACCCTGTAGCTGCTGTCAATCGCCGAACACCTCCTCATGGCACTGTCCTAGGAGAATTTCAGTTCTACACTCCACGATAGGTACAGGCATAGGCTAGAGGCAACCTGGTCCAGCATTGTTTAATGCATTTGGTGAGACGGTGACAGCCACTGAAGCGCCCCCTACCAATCTGAACCGACTCTCACCCACCTGCCTTCAATTCTCTTAGAAAAAAACCGCCCCATTCTTTCATTTGGTCAAGCAATTAAAATATGGCAGGAGGCCATACACTCCTCCACGCACCCCCCACTTGCCAGGAAACAAATAAAAAAAGAAACCTTCAACCCCACGCCAACCAAAGGAGTAAAAGCCATAAAGGCAGTCGGTGGATGACAAGGAAAAGATTAACATGGCCTGAAAAGGCTTAATTTATTCCACATAAAATTTTATTATTTATTTACACAATTAAAGTATAATTGTTACTGATTCCTTTATTATCTATTTTATTACGCTTTAAGACGTCGTGACACCTAAACGGGGTTCGAATAATCGTTTAGGAACTAACACGACAGTGACAAAACAAAATAATTTGATCGAGGGGTCGGGCACAAGAGAGATCAATACTATGGTTGAAAAGCTTGCAAGTAACTAATAACTATACTGCTAAAAGAAAATGACACTAACATAAATAATCGCCAATCGACAAAATAATTTAAAATATTATTTTTATCATTATTTTTTTTTTTGCATGACTTTTATTAAAAACATAAAATTATTAATCATATTACTAGCGATCAAAAGGAACGCTCGACAAGGCGAAGACACAAACGTTTCAAAGGAACATAACAGCATTCATCTCCTAGAAGCATGGTCGTCGCAGAAGCAAGGGAGCGACGTTGAACGGGCATTACAGTACTCGTCGTAAGGTCTTTTAATTCTAGGGCATCGTTGGTGTTTTTCCCTCTGCGTATCGAATCCCTTTGTTTTCGAACTCAAATACCTTATACTTCAAACTTGGTTACTAAAAGGTCCCATTTTGTGGCCTTGTTAGGGAAATCAGTTTTTTTTATTTTAATGTTTATTGACATTTTCTGAATTATATAAAAATTATTAACGACTTTTGAGTTTAGTCTTCCCTTATATTATGTAGAGAAGTTGACGATTAGAACAAGGTTTGTTGGTAGAATAATGGCCCTTTCTGTGTCTCATTTCGTACGCTTTGGAAAAGTGGATTTGTTTGGGTTAACTAGTACTACGTTTTAAGAAATCCGATAAGGAGGTAGTGGTAAAACTCCTTGGTTAGAAACCAAAACTATAGTTGTGTTTCTTTTAAGGGCATCGAACCCTAATTATTACTTTGAAGCCTCCCCCTGGGAAGAATTGGATAACGTTGTTTTTAATTCCACGCCTACGATCATAATTAGTACGCTTTGTCTTCTCTTGGACCTCTTTAGATGGATGGAGTAAATTTTGGATTCCTATCACGTAACCCATAGCATTACATGAAGGAGATATCAACACTCTTGACCTTCCTTGTTCCCAACCCATAAGGTCTTGCCTTGATTTATGTAATTTTGTTCTTACTAGTATTTTGACTTTCTCCTTGTTGGATAATTTTAGTTTTCTCTCTCATGAGATTTATATTGCAGTTGTGAGTTGTGTTTTTAATCCATTTCTGAATTTAGAATATTTCTTTCTTGATATTGTTAATTGTTAGCTTACTATTGCATTGTGTAGCCTTAACATGCTCAGTTCTTGCGAACTGACTTTAGTTAATATTTGTGCAGATGGATTATGCAAGTAGACTAGAAGAAAATATTTTAAAAGTTTCATCTATATAATTTATGAAGTTCCTTGTAAAAATTTCGAATGTATTGTAGAGTATTGTTGTTGTAATTGTTGAAACTTTTGGCTTGTTTGGTTATCATGTGAAAGATGAAATTTGATTACCGCTTGGTTATGGGATATTCTAGTGTATTTTAAATCCTTATAATAGTAGCGTGGCATGTTCCATGTTATTACGCTCTTGTTCCCTAGTCATGGATTAATAGAGATGGTATGTCCCTTTGGTTTGTGCATCGTGTTGGAAAGAATTGATGTAACCTTGTTTTGTTTTCGCAAACGAGTACTGTTAAACTTTTCTCTCAAGTTAGAATGTTGACTTGTAAATCCTTCTAAGGCATAGTAACAATGATTTTGTAAGCACTATAAAGTGGAATGGATAGTCCTTATAAAACATAAACGAAAATTTATGTATATGAATATATTAATGTAGATGTGATCTACTTGATAACCTTTGAGACCTGGAACAATCAAGAGGAAACTATATTTTGTAACGAAATATGATTACCTATTTTTTTTTTCGAGCCAAACTAATAAACATTATCCTTTTATGGCGAATTCTTAGAATAATCATAAGATGAAACAAATTGTTAGTTGATATAAGATAATAAGATTTAATAAATAGGAGGAATCGGTTTCGAAGCCATGTAATCTGTTTCTCAACCATTTTGAAAGGTAAATTATTTTCTTTTGTAAAATCATCCAGTGAAGCCTAAGTTAAATATTTAATAATTTTTCGATAAATCCTCAAGCTTCAATAAAAAGCGAGTTAATAACTAATGAGGTCATAAAGATGAAATCAACTCGACCTTCTTCCTCTAACCTGTTTTTTTTTTTTTTTCAAAGTGCTTTGTCTTCCTTCTCTTAAGTATGTTGAATGGAAACCCATGTTGTCATATGGGCTATGAACAAGTTCTAGTAGCGTAAGTGTAAATAGATGGCCTGGTGGGATTAAATTCCCCCTTTCTCTAACTAAACGATTTAAGCAAATAAATGTGATAATAGAGAAGTTTTAAAGATGATTACTCAGTGTAAAAAGAATAAACTTAGCTTGGTAGGATGAATTGTATGAGTCATATCTTGAGCCTCCTTGAAAACGTAACCTAAGAATTGCAATATATCTTATTAAAATAAATAACCCTCAAGAATAACTCATTGTGGTTGGTCCTAACTGTAAGTGTGTTCTATGATTGGACTTCTATGTTGTCTTGTCAAAAGAAAAGTAAATTGTCCTTGATAGGTGTGAACGTTTCCGTGCTGCCTTTATGGCCATCCTTGTATCAAGTTGTTCACAGTGTTAGTTGTATCCTTGGTGACGACATGTTGCGTCTTGTTATGTGTCAAGAAAGTCAAAAAAAAAAAAGTATCCTGTATTTCACTGTGTTGTTCGTGTGAGAATTTATTGGGTCATTACAATACCACTGTCAGTTCCCAAACAATCAATCAACACGGTAATATCTAAAATCAAAATGACTTAATAATATTAAGATGTTGTGCCTATAACAGTTAATTTTATATCAGTACAGAATAAATAAATTGGAAAAGAAAAAAGGATGAAACACAGAAATGACCTAGTATAGGCCGCATCCTATCCTAATAATCCTACTATTAAAAATTTTCTTCTTATCAAGAGAATTCCTTAAGAAAATAAAAAACTTGACAACACCAAACATAACCATTATATATCTTTACAGGAGGTTTACACAATCATTCACAAGAACACAACATATGATAAATAGATTTTAAAGGATTTGTTTTCAACAACAAGTTGACATCAAACCTATCTGGTCACAACATAACCATTCTACTAAAATAACAGTAAGAAGGTCATATCATAACGAGCATCACGATAACCAGTCAACCAAAGAATTTCCAAATACACCAACCTCTAAGCTACAGGAGAATGAAATTTAAACATTTTTAAGGATCAAAACATAGATTTACTTTGTTAGGCATAAAACAAAGATCCCATTTTTACAATTTGAAAACTTCCTCAATAATGATCAAGTAGATCTTGCATCTTCCAACATATGTGAGACAAAATCAAGGTATGAACAAGAGTCTTTATTCTGACATTTTAAGTTATCTTGAAGATGCAAGTATCATCTCAAGGAGATATTTCGGAAGGTCACCGACATTCCTCTATACATACAATAGTCACCAAGGGAGTAAAGATGATCCCAAGGACAAGAATCTCCAAAAGATGAATAGGGACTGCTACCAAATTATGATGATCACGTATGACGCTTGAAGACTAAATAGTTCTTCGAGGGATTTACAAATAACAAAATAACTAACCTAGTTTTGAGAGTAATACCAACTTGGTTCAATTCAAAAATCAGTCAAGTTAAGCACACACTAAGCCGACCCGAGAATGGGTAACTAGACCCTGAAACGAACTAAAAGAAAAAGATAGAGACAAAAATAACATCATTCACCTATACACTATGCACTTACAGTGCTCAATTACTATTTCACAAATACCCAACATAAGTTAAAATGATGGATTACGAACCGAAACAAGAATCCAAAAACAGGCACTATAAAATTGAGTCGAATAACAATGTTTGATAAAACATTCAAATCGTAAGATCGTAAAAAGAACAAGGAATTTTCATTATAGGACCCCCCCCTTTTCTTTTATTAATATTATGAAAAAATTTGACCCAAATTGTAATTTATTAGAACTCAAAAAAATAATATAAAAGGCTTTAAACAACATAGTCATTTCTAACGCTGGAAACTAATATCCTCCCAAAAATTGCGAAAGAGTAAGGGAAGTAGAAACCATACAAAAAAACCATCACACGAGACATTTATATGAAGAGCAGGGCTATTTAATGAATCATTTAAATAACAACATAAGATTCACAGGTATAGAGCATATCATTCCTGATTAAGCTCCCGTAGTTGAGCATGTTGTCCACTAAAAAATTCCCCGCTCTGATAAGAGTAAAATTTCAAAAATTTGAGTTTAAGTGTTTTTCTCTGAGATGCCTAAGCCGTGAAATTGAAAAAATCTGTGTTTTGGGTCATTTTGTGTGATTTTCGGGCCTGTCGGAACTTTTTGTCCCATCTGTCCCAAGTACGAAAGTGCATCCTGTTACCCGACCGGCCGAAATCCCCGAAGCTGTCCCATTTTCAGGCCCGTCGAAGAGTTTTGTCCCAAGTGTCCCAAAACTTATTTTGCATGTTGTTCCAATTTTGGCTGAACCATCCTTCCTGCGTACTTCGCACTTTCCTGTCCCAAATGTCCCAAAGTTAAAAAGTGCGAGCTTTCCCATTTTCGGCCGATTTTCCCAAACCGCGTCCTTCGTGCAATTTTGTCCCAACTGCCCCATTTGAAAAAGTGCGAGATTTCCCAATTTCAGCCGAGCCGGTCGAGTCACGTACTTCGAAACTTTTTGTCCCGAATGTCCCAAGTCCAAACGGGCCCGCTGTTCCAATTTCGGCCGAAACACCCGAATCGCGTACTTCGCACATTTTCGTCCCATTTGTCCCAAATGCATTTGTGCGTCCTCTCCCTGTTTCGCCCGAACCGGCCGAGCCGCGTGTTTCGCGCATTCGCGTCTCACATGTCCCAAGCGTACCAAGTGTCATTCACACTTAGTTTTTCCCGCTCACTTCCGAGTATGATGCTCTTTCAAATTGGTGGTTGTGTATTCAATGCGCATTAAAGTCATTTCTCTCTCCAAATGGCTATATAACGAGCATTCCCCTTTACATTTTTCGCATTGCTTCCATGCTATCTTTCGCTCGAACCCTTGTAATTTGAAAACCTGTGCAATCCCCCCTCCATTTGAAAATTCCTTCCAGAAGTCTAGGTTGCAGCTCCGAGACTATCAATATGAAGATCAAGTTCCAGGGACAGGAGTAAATTTCTCCGCTTGAATCTGCTGTTAGCAATATAGGGGACAGCGAAGCTCGTCATCTCGACTTCGGCGATTTTTGGGCAAGAATGACAGATGCAAACCCTACTCCAACGGCACAGATGATTAATGATAGTGGTTTAGCTTTTACCGGAGGATTCCCAATCTCAGTACAGTGTGCTGATACAGTGCTTTCATGTGGAGCTCACTTCGACCCCGATTCGAGTGAATTGACAAATGTACATGGGGAACTCATTGCCAAGCTGGACGCTGCCCGCCATTGGCGCTGCTCTGAGGATTCCGGAGATGGACAATGCTATAGTCGTCTCCCGGGATCAAGCACAGGCTATGTTTGACCAAGACAGTGACAAATACAAGGCGCGAGTGGCGAAGTCTTGGTTGAAGAACCCTAAGAAAGGTGCTTCTCGCCTAACCAAAACCCTCTTCCGAGTAGATTTCAACGAAGAACTGTCAGACTTCATAATCCTGCTGGCTCAGGTTATGGGTTTTCCCTCCACCAATGAGTTTCATTTCTGGATGTGCCCGCTCATCTGCATGGTGTGCGAGGGAACACAAAATATCAACTGGGCAGAGATCATCAGTATGAATTTGGCTGAGCAGCTATCCAATGTCCAGCAAAAAAAGAAGTTCTATATGACTTCATATCTGATGTATACCCTAGCAGCATCCAGGCAGTGGTTTGGTTTCTCCTATATAGATGCACACAAAGATGATCCAGTGTATGCCTATTGCCCGCAGTTCACCTTGGAGACTAGCAATCAGAATTTCAGAAGGGTCAATGATGCTTTCACCATGTACGTGGTCAGATTGCTCGAAGGTGATACTGCAAGAAGGTTTTCAGATGAAGTCATGAACTTGATATCGCAGTATGGAGCCTATTTCATTCAATTCAGGAAATTTTCCTATATCAGGCTTGCTGGCTATGAAAGCACTCCTCTACGGCTTCCCATGTTCTGTAATGATAAAATGGCTTTTATTGAAATATGCAGGCAACTAGACAAGTTGCACAGAACTTGCAGAGACAAGAAGATTTCTGGCTTACACTTTCCCATCTCTCTGGGAAACTACAGATGCAAAACAGCTCTGGATGCTCAGAACATAGAAAGAGCCCTAGTCCTTATCATTGTTCATTTCTTCAAGCCAAAAACCTGTTTTGACTTGAAGAAGTTCATTGAACAAAACATCAAGATAGTCTATCATCATAGGGCAGATACAGAAGACTACTGGGCTGATTGTGCAGATGATTTTAAAGCCAGAAGAAGGTATTGTGGTAGGTTCTCCCTACAATTGATCCAAGAACTCAGTCTGTACCAAGTTCCTGAAGGTCTCCAGGATGAAAATTCTGATCTATACTCTTATGAGTATGAAAATGTGATTAAGCACACCCCTCTGGAGGACCTGGATTGGAACAAGAAAGAGAGAGATGATCTGGCTGAGATTCTTGCTCCAGTCTTAATCAGGACTAGGGTCTGGTTCAGTAAGAAGATCCGAGAATTCAAGAGGCACTCAGGAGAATCTAGCTCCAAGGATGATTCGACACCCATAAGAGAGGCATCAGTTCCAGAGTCTGGAACACCAGTGAAAACCCCTCCTGCCTCAAAAGCTCAGGGACCTGTAGAATCTACTCCTTCTCCATCTACCCAAGTATACAAGAAGAAACTCAAAGAGGTAAAGAAGGAGCCTGCAGAGAATGATCCTCCAAGAAAACAGGTAGAGTTTCCTATAGGGCCAGAGAACATCGTTGTTCTCAGTGAAAGTGAAGAAAGTGAGATGCCAACTCCTGCAAATGTTCCTAAGGATCCAGCAGATAAGGACAAGGAAGAAAAGAGCACTGAACTTCCAGGTGCTACTGATTCTTCTACCGCCATCGTCTCCAGTGCTTTACTCATGTCTCAACTTGAGTCAACAGCTGCGCAGACCCTGAGTGTCATGAGCTCCCTGTCTCTTGGTCCCCTTGCCCCTCCCTGCAGATTCTTCTTCCTCTTTTGCTTGGGTGCAACCTCTGGTTGACAAAAGGAAGAGGAAATCCTCCTCTCAAAGCTTGGGACCAAATTTTGATGCTGTAGCAGCCTTGTTGGGCACCACTCCTTCTCGTGCCAAAAAAAAGAAAGCCAGAACCACCTCCAGAATTGTGTCTGATGCCCAAGGTCAGCAATTCTTGGAGATTGCTAAGCCTACAGTAGACAAATCAGAATCAAACTTGTTGACATCTGACTTAGAGCTTTCAAGGATCCCTATGGGAGAGTCTACTCCTGAAGGTGAAATTCACAACCTCCAGGAAACAGTCACAAGAGTCATTGGAAGGGTAGAGAAAGGGCAGCAGACTATTGAACAGCTGGAAGAACAAGCCCAAGTTCTCACAAGTTTTATCAAGTCACTCTTGTCTAAGGACAAAGTTTTGGACCCTACCCCCTTGACTACTCTACCGCCTCCTGTAATTCTAAGCCAAGATGAAGTGCGAAGTATCAAAGATATGCACAAGTATTCTAACAATGGCAGAGCTATTGAGGCCATGGTGGGATGACATGCTTGTTACTCGGGCTAAACTTCATCGATGAAGCTTTTAAACTACATGGAAAGGTAGACAATTTGTAACAGAAGCTATCCTCTGCTATTGGGGTTATGGATAAAGAGCTTAAACTCTAGAGCAGTTGCATTGTAGACCTTCGCCTCATGGGACAGACAGATGAGAATGTCTTACTGGCAAATAAGATTTTCGATGATGCCAAAGACAATCTATAAAAATCCTGGGTCTACAGCGTAGAGTGGAAAATCAAAGTCCTGGAGGAAGCTGTGGGAGAAATGAAGAACAGCTGGCAGAAGGGAGAAGCTTTCAAGACACTGGCAGCTGCTGCTTTCAAAGATATACATTGTCATCTTCAAGATGAAAACTCTGGTGCTTCCTTGTCCTTGCAAGAAATCAAAGCTCAGTTCAGAGCTTTTGTCAAAGATCATCTATTCAAGGAAAGCTCCATCTCTAAGGAAAAGATGAAGGAAATTTGTTCTCTTCAGTCTGCCATTGAAGAAGCAAACAAAGATTATCATACTCACGTCGAGTTTGATAAAGAGATGAAGAAATGTCTGGGGATTTTGGACTCAGTCTGCAGCCCAACACGTCAGTCCCTCGTGGCAGAGATATAGCTGAGTCATTGAAGAAATTCAGGCAGCAGATTCTGAAGACAGTGGGTCCCTCCCAGTAACCGGCCACCTGTCTCCTTCTCCTTTCTTTCCTCTTCTTTCCTTTCTTTTCGTATTCTTTGTAATCAGTTAAGGTATTGTAACTGGCGGTCCTTAACTATTCTTTAGTTAAAAGAAATGGTTACGAAGAGTAACTGACTTGTAAGCTATATAATGGCCTTTCCACGCCATTTTGAAAGGAGGAAGAACTTGGAATATTTGCTGAAAGTGTAAATAGATCTTAAAGAAATCAATACAAAAGGGCTTTTCATTCTCTGTCTATCTAATTCTTGTTATCTCTGTGTTTTCCTTAGTATTGTGGAGATCATTTTGTTCCTAACTCGTTAGTCTCTCTGATTGCATACTGTTCAGTTTTTGCAAATACAGGATCTTGTACAACCAAGAAGGAACTTTGTGTCCTTGATTAATAAATCTGAAGAAGGTTATTTATGGAACTTTGTGTCTTTAAATTTAATCTCATTCAGCCATCGCAAATGATCTTGTCTTAAATTCTTTGAAGCTTCGCATACACGAGGAATTATTCTGCTATCTATAATTCTGAATGTTGCTATTCTGCTCATCTCCTTATTCCCTTTCCTCAGTCCTTGTGTAATTGATGATCCTTGTGGAAAACACTTTCGTAAAATCCAAGTTTTACCATAAAACAATGTTCTGTACATTTGTAAATAAGTTCGTTTCTGAATAAGGGAACCTCTCCCATTAAAGAGGAGGGACTTCTTGTCCCCTGACTGTTGCTCTTCTAAAAAGTCCTATTTGACGACCAACACATTGTAAGGCCAGCTATACCGGATAATAACATAAGCTGGGAGGTATTTGAGAATGATCAACATATCATTAATTTTTTATAGGAGGTCGCTGAGTTCTCAGCTAAAAATCAAGAGAAATTGGAGCAACATTATTGGGATCAAATAGTGTAGTTGTGGAAAAACAAATTTCCAAAGGGTTTAGTGACTTTAGAGTCAATATTCAACCCAAATGATCAATTTTGGAAAGAGAAGGCCAACATTCAAGTCAAAAAAGGAGGATTTTGGGCCCATTTCGGTTGGAGAAGGTAAGATGCTCTAAATAGGCAAGATGAGAAGTGAACAGGAAAAGTACAACTTGGTGCATCTTTTCCAGGAATTCCCAGATGTTTTCACAAGGAGCTATAAGGTTTTGAATGGTTTTAATCCAAATTGGCACAACATAGCATTAAGTTGAACCTAGAGGTTAAGCCTATCAGGAAAAAGCAAAGGTTGGTCAACCCTCATATAGATCCTCTTATGAAGGAGTTAAATAAGCTCATTGAGGCGAGTATCATTTTCTTGATCAAGCACTCAAGTTGGGTGATAAATCTGGCACTTGTTAGGAAAAGGAATGGGGAAATCAGGTTGTGCATGGATTTTTGGGATTTAAACAGGGCCTCCCTCAAGGATCACTATCTACTACCCTCCATGGAGTAGATTCTATAGGTAGTGGTCGGATCAGAAAGATTCTCCCTCTTGGATTGATATTAGGGCTATAATAAGATTATGGTGAAAGAGGAGGATTAGTTCAAAACAACCTTCACCACAAAATGGGGCACTTATTCCTATACGAATATTTCATTCAGGCTATCAAATGCTGGAGTAAACATGTCAATGAGCAATGTATATGGCATTTAGGGGGTTGTTGAATAAAATAGTGCTTGTCTATCTTGATGAAATCACTATATTTTCTAAAAAATGTAGAAATTCACCTCTTTCATCTCAGACAGGTTTTCCAAAGGTGTAGGAGGTTTAGAGTTTCCTTGAACCTCAAATAGTGCATATTCATGGCACATGAGGGTAAAATTATAGGCCATATCATGTCAAAGGAAGGACTGAAACTTGATCCAAAGAGGGTAGAAGCCATTTGTATTCTACCAAAGAGGGTAGAAGCCATTTGTATTCTACCATTTCCAAATCATAAGAAGGCTCTCGAAATATTCTTGGGGAGGATAAACTTTATTCATAGGTTTGTACAAGATTTTTCTACTCTTGTGAAGCCATTAACGATGATGCTAAAAAGTAATTTGACTTTCAAATGGATAACGGAGGGAAAAGAGAGTTTCGAAGCTATCAAGCAAGCCATATCTCAAGCTCCAACTCTCATTAATCTAAAATTCTCCAAAGACTTATTTATATATTCCTTCAGTGGTTTGGACACCATATTTGTAATCTTGGTGCAACATAGTAAGGAAGGACTAAAACAGCCTATTACATTCTTCAGCCAAGGCTTATGAACTATGAAGTAAGATATTTATCCATTGAGAAACATGTCCTTTCTATAATTAGAAGTTTGAAGAAGTTCATTCATTTAGTGTCAAGTAATAGGATTCATCTAGTAGTCACACATGTTGGTATAAAATATTTTCTTTTAAACAAGGACATCAATGATATTTTCTTTTAAACAAGGACATCAATGAAAAAAGGGTTGGTTGGGTAACCAAGGTCATGGAATATGACATTGATACTAAGGTGACAAAGTTGGTAAGGGGAAAGGGATTATATGAACAACTAGCTTCAGGATAACATGTTGATTCAATTGGTAAAGGAGAGGTTATTTTGGTGCTACGTGGCGATCAAGAGAAATCATTCGATGCCTCAACCGATCCTTGTTGGACTCAAGATATAGTCCATTTACTTCAAATAGGTCAAAGTCACCAAGGGTTGAGCAAGGCCAAAAGATGTTTCAAGATCCATTGTATCCCCTTTGCATATGTTGATGGTATCTTGTTCAAGAAATATGTAAATGGTGTCCTCTTGAGGTTCCTCGAGGTATATTAGATAGAGAAGGTGCTACATGAATTTCATGATAGATAAATAGGTGGCCATTTTTCTAGAAGGGTGAAAAATATTAGAATTATGAAGGAAGGTTATTATTAGCCTAACCTTTTTTGTGATTATTATGCATGGATTAGGAAGTGTAAAATTTTTTCCTTCTTCATAGTTAAAGAGAGGTTAGCAGCCCTTCCACTCCACCCCATTTATTTAAATGAACCATTCATCCAATGGGGGATGGATTTCATTGGGGTGATTAATCCAAATTCTATATTGGGCCACAAGTGGATCATCACAGCCACATATTATTTCACCAAGTGGATAGAGTCAGTTGCACTCTAGGAAGCAAATGAGGCTAGCATATTATATTTCTATGAAGGGATAGTGATGAGGTTCAGATTTCCAGCCACCATTATATCAAATAATGCTTTGGAATTCTTAGGTGCCAAGATCACAGAGTGGGTAGTAAAAAATGGGATATACTTAAGGACCTCATCAAATTACTACCCACAAGGTAATGGGTAGACTGAGTCCACCAACAAAAATATTTTGAAGATTATAAGGATAAATATAAACAAGAATCAAAGAATTTGGCACGACAAATTAAAATCAACCTTGTGGGCTGATAGGATTACTCCTAAGAATTCAACAAGTAACTCTCCTTATATTTTAGTCTATATAAGGGATGCAAGGCTACCTATATCCCTCAAATTTCCCAAATTGGAACTTATGAAGTAGTTAGAGCTATCCGAGTTTGAACCCATGGAATCTAAATATACATAGCTCCTGGAGTTGGAGGAGATGAAGAACCAAGCCATACACATCATGGAGAAGGATCAAGCATTGATCAAGAGGTGCTTTGATAAGAAGGAAAAGGATAGAAAATTACAAGAGGGAGATTGGGTCCTTAAATGGGATGCAGACAAGGAAAAACTTGGAAGGAACTCTAAGTTTGATTTGATATGGAGTGGCCCTTATATGATTTTAGGCTGCAAAGAACAAAATGCTTTCTAGCTATCAAGGTTGGATGGAGAAGAACTATGGATTCTAGTTAATGGAATCTATCTCAAGAAATTTTATTGATTGGAATATCCTTCTTATACATATTAGTTTAAGAGTTGTAATTCCTCCAAGTGCTTGTAGGACATTTCATTTTTTAGTTTAGGTTACTTTTGTAATAAGTGCTTATGTACTCTCTACATATTCTATTTGGAATGTGTATGAACTTTTCTATTTTTACATAGTTGTGCCCTTGTTTCTCTTGCACTTTATAGTTTCAGGAAAATATTGGTGAGGAAACAACCAGTCCTTGACCCAAGATTTATTTTGAAATGAAAATCCCCAGTAGTGCTCCAGAAGTCAAAAGATAAATTTTCAAGTGATGGGATAAGTTCTAGCAATCAATATAACTTCAATCCTAATAGATCCCCTAAGTTCACTGGTCTTCCAAATCAAGAAAGAATATCATCATGTAAGTCACCAATTGTTATCCATTTTTTACACCCCCTACAAAATGGACAACTTAGCAAGTCAGAACATCGACAATTGATGGAAAAAGGGAAATTCTTTCGAATTATGTAGGGTAGCTCATGTTTTGGCTCAGTTAATTTGGTCATAACTCACAACAAACTGGAAAGCCATGGAAAACCTTTGACTTGGTGACTAAGATTATTGGATAATTGGATGACTTTGAGGAAGATTTGGATAGGTTTGTCAGTCAAATAGGTCGGTTGGGTTGGATGGAATATGGTTAAACATATGGGTTGGACAAGTGATAGGTTGGTCAGTTAGATAGGTCATCTAGATGCGACGGCATATGGTTAGACACTTAGTTGGATAGGTGATAGTTTGGTCAGCTCGGTTCGAGGGGTGATAGGTTTTTTAGTTGGATAGGTCAGCTGGGTTAGACAATATATGGTTAGACACTCGGTTGGATGGGTGATAAGTTGGTTGGTCAGAAAGGTCAGTCAAGTTGGATGACATATGGTTAGATGCTTAGTTTGATGGGTAAAGGGTTGGTAAGATAGTTGACATATAGAGAGGTTGGTCCACATACATAGACATTGGCCAACTTCTTGGGGGTTGACATCTAACATAGATGGATGACTCATAGTTGTACAACATGGTTGGTCAAGTCATCAGGTTGGTCAACTCGTTGGTTCATCGGCTATAATAATGGATGGGTAGTGCATCGTATGAGAAGAGATAGATGGTCATCCAACCTCCTAGGTAGGACATCCCGCAATATGAAGATGGAAACACCCAGGTTTTTCAAAGACAAGGCGGATCACTTCGACCACTTTGGAACAGTTCTGTTGAGATGCGCCGAGCAGGGATTTCTTTAAATCCTAAAAAAAAATTTCTTCTATGTTACAGAAGCGAAAACTATTTAGGGCACATTGTCTCCAAGGATGGTATCAGATGATCCTGAACAAGTTCAGGCCATACGAAAATTCCTCTCCCAACCAGTAAAAAAGGCGTGCATTCCTTCTTTAGTAAGATCAATTTTTTAAGAAGATTCATCCCCGATTTTGCTGAATTAACTTTGAATATTTCTCAGATGATGAAGGGGGAAGCAAACCTTTGGTGGTCTTCTAAGGAAAGGAATCCTTTGAAGGTATCAAGAAAGCTATTGCCAAAACTCCAGTTTTGGCCTGTCCTGACTTCAGCAAAGATTTCATCATCTATTGCTATGCTATAGATAATACCCTGGCTGATGTCTTAACCCAAGAAAGACTCTGATGGACATGAGCTACCAATTGCCTTCATGAGCTATATCCTGAAGGATCATGAGCTAAAGTACACCATGATGGGAGAAGCATGCTTTTTGCAGTAGTCAAAGCTTCAAGGCAAATTCCGTTTCTATAGTCCTCAACTCTCACTCTATGGTGCTGGTTCCAGATACGAATGTTAAGTCAATTCTTACACCAGCAAGAATTTGGGGGTCCAAGAGAGGAAACTGGGTGGCTAAAAGTCCAGGATTATGACATTGATATCAAACCGACCAAGTTGGTTCATGGAAAAGGTCTTTGTGAGCTCATTGCTGAAGGAGCAAACATGAGTTGCTGGAGGAGAATGCTGACATTCCTACTGTTCTATTCCTTAGTTCAGTTGATGAATGGTATTCTGACATTGCCCATTTTCTCACCTATGGGAATTCCCCTCTCATTTAACTACCAAGGAAAAGAGGACTGTTAAATTGAGATCAGTGCATATGTACTGTGGGAAAATGCCTTGTTCAAGCGTGGTGTTAGATGGGAGATTTCTGAAGTGCGTGGACAAGGAACCACAGAGAAGAAATTTCTCTCAGCTTTCCATGATCAGACATGTGGAGGTGCACTATCATCAACAGTCACCAGCTCACAAGATACTCCGGGGAGGGGTATTACTAGCCTTCCTTGTTCAGAGATGCATCCAAGTGGGTGGATAAATACGAGGCCTGTCAGACCTTTGTGGGAAGACCTAAATTGGCATCTTTTCTCTCAAGCCAGGTTGTGATTGAGGAACCATTTCAACAGTGGGGTCTAGACTTCTTGGTACACTGAATCCTGCTTCTAGTTGCTGGCCACACTCATGTGCTAACCACCACTAACTACTTCACCAAATGGGTGGAAGCTATTCCAGGTCAAGAGCACTACTGTCTGAAGTGGTATGCAACTTCATCAAGGAGAAGCATCTTGGTAAGGTATGGTGTACCTAACAAAGATTGTAACAGATAATGCTTCGTAATTCTCCTCAACTGGATAAATGGATTTCTGCTAACGGGTATGGCGATCTCTCTGGCGCATTCTTCAGATTATTATCCCCAGGGAAATGGACAAGCAGAATCATCACCACAAAAATCTGGTGACCTATCATAAGGAAGTTGTGTCAATGAGTCTCAGCGAAACTTGGCTAAAGAAGCTTTATGATGTCTCTTTGGGCAGACAGGATCACAACGTAAAAGAGCCATTGGAAAATGTCTCCTTTCAAGTGGGGTAATGGAGTGAAGCTCAATTAAACCAGTGACAAGTTGGAATTCTGCCAACCTTGCACCGTGATGAAGGCCAGTGAAGATACCTAGTTTCATCAGGAATGCTCTGGATAAAAGGATTCATGTACCTGCACAAACTGAACGAGGACAGATTGGAGGGTTTGCTGACATGGATACTGCTCACCAGCAGAAGGTACAAGGTTTCTATTTTTTTTTTTGACAAGAAAGCTAGAGTTCAGAGAGTTCAAAGTGGAGATACGGCTGTTATGGGACAAAAGACATTTAACCTCGTGGCAGCCATGGACAAATTTGATTCCTGTGGCTAGGAACATCAAGATAAGACATTTATGGTAAGAAATCGTTCATCTTGATACATGGATGGTTCTCCCTCCACTTCCTTATAGGGGGCAGTATTTGAAGTTAGTTCAAGTCATAGCTGACTAGGGAGTCCCTTTGAGATATTTTGTACGTGTTTTGCTTTTCTGCTTTCGGTGTGTTCCTTCGTGTTGTGTGTGTTTCCTCCATATTGGTTGTTTTGACTACGTTTCCAATGATTAAGGCACTGGTCGCTTCACGAGTTGGTCAAGTTTTGCCTTGTGTAATTCAGTGAATTGACCCAAAGTCATTTCCCCAGAAGGAGCCAGCTGTTGTTCACTCAAAATTCCCCGCTCTGATAAGAGTTAAATTTTCAAAATTTTAAGTTTTAGGGGTTTTGCTCTGAAGTGCCTAAGTCATGAAATTGAAAAAAACTGTGTTTTGGGTCAGTTTTGTGTGATTTTCGGGCCTGTCGGAACTTTTTGTCCCCAACTTCCCAAGTACGAAAGTGCACTTCTGTTCCCCGATCGGCCGAAATCCCCCGAAGCGGTCCCATTTTCGGGCCTGTCAGAAAATTTTTTCCCAAGTGTCCCAAAACTTTTTGTGCGAGTTGTTCCAATTTCGGCAAACACCCGAACCGCGTACTTCGCACTTTCCTGTCCCAAATGTCCCAAAGTTAAAAAGTGCGAGCTTTCCCATTTCGGCCGATTTACACGAACCGCGTCCTTCGCACAATTTGTCCCAGTTGCCCCATTTTAAAAAGTGCGAGCTTTCCCTAATTCGGCCCGAGCCGGGCAAGTCGCGTATTTCGAAACTTTTTGTCCCCGAATGTCCCATGTCCAAACGGGCCCTTTGTTCCAATTTCAGCGGAAACACCCGAATCGCGTACTTCGCACATTTTCGTCCCATTTGTCCAATGCATTGTGCGTCCTCCTCCCTGTTTCGCCCGAAACGGCAGAGCTGCGTGTTTCGTGCATTCGCATCTCACAGTCCAAGCGTACTAGTGTCATTCACCTTAGTTTTCCCGCTCGCTCCAAGTTGATGCTATTCAATTGGTTGGTTGTGTATCAATGCGAATAACTTAATTCCTCCTCAAACGGCTATATAACAAGATACCACCATTGCATTTTTCAATTGCTCTTGCTATCTGTGCTCAAACCATTGCGATCTTGCCCTTCCCGTATAGCCCTTCTCTGTAATTCCTATCAAAGTTTGATAGGGGGTAGAGCTCTAACCATCAATATGAAAATCAAGTTCAGGGACAATGAGAAAATTTCTCCGCTAGAGTCTGCTATAGCAATATAGGGGACAGTGAAGCTCGTCATCTCGACATGCGGTGATTTTTGTCAAGAATGATAGATGCAAACTCTACACCAATGGCCACAGATGATTAATGATAGGGTTTGGCTTTTTCCGGAGGTTTCCCATCTGCAGTACAGTGTGTGATACTGTACTTTCATGCGGAGCTCCACTTCGACCCCGCTTGAGAGAATACTTGAAAATGTACATGGGGAACTCATTGCCAAGTTGGACATTGCCGCCATTGGCGCGCTCTGAGGATTCCGGAGATGGGACAATGCTTATAGTCGTCTCCGGATCAAGCACCGGCATGTTCGACCCAAGACAGTGGACAAATATAAGGCTCGAGTGGGCGAAGTCTTGGTTAAAGAACCCTAAGAAAGGTGCTTCTCGCCCTAACCAAAACCCTATTTTTTCGAGCAGTTTCAATGAAGAATTTTAAAATTTTATAATCCTGCTGGCTCGGGTTATGGGTTTGCCATCCACCAATGAGTTTCATTTCTGGATGTGCCCGATCATCAGCCTGGTGCGAGGGAAACAAACTATAACTGGGCAGAGATCATCTTTATGAATTTGACCGAGCAGCTATCCAAGTTCAGATAAACAAAGACGTGCTTTATGACTTCATATAGATGTATACCCTAGCCGCATCAGGCCAGTGGTTGGGTTTCTCCTATAATGATGCACACAGAGATCCAGTGTATGCCTATCCCGTAGTTCACCATGAGAGACCAGCAATCAGAATTTTAGAAGGGTCAATGATGCTTTCGCCATGTACGTCTGGTCAGATTGCTCAAAGGTGATACGCCAAGAGGTTTTCAGATGAAGCATGAACCCTGATATCGCAGGTATGGAGCCTATTAATTCATTCAGGAAATTTTACTATATAAGGCTTGCTTGGGCTATGAGGCAATCTCTTCGGCTTTCATATATCATAGGGCAGATACAGAAAGACTACTGGGATGACTGGCAGATGACTTTGGAAGCAAAAGAAGGCATTTGTGGCAGGTTCCCCTGCAATTGATCGAGAACTCAGTATGTGTACCAAGTTCCTGAGGTTCCAGGATGACAATTGACCGATACTCGTATGAGTATGAAAATGCGATTAGCAACACCCTCTGGCGGACCGGATGGAACAGGAAGAGAAGAATGATTTGGCTGAGATTCTTGCTCCCAGTCTTAGTCAGGACTAGGGTCCTGCGTTCAGTAAGCAGATCCGAGAATTCAAGAGGCATCAGGGAGGAATCAAGCTCCAAGGACTTGATTCGACACCCATAAGAGATGGCATCAGTTCCAAGTCTGGAACACCAGTGAAAACCTTCCTCTCAAGCCAATCAGGACTGTTGGAATTACTCCTTCTCCATCTACCCAGGTATCAAGAAGAACTAAAGAGGTAAAAGAAGGAGCCTGCAAAAGAATGCCACTAAGAAAATAGGCAGAGTTGCGGTGCGGGGCTATTTAGGGGCCAGGAGCGAGACATATTGTTCTCAGTGAAAGTGAAGAAAGCGGAGAGCCCCCCACTCCTGCAATGTTCTGAAGATCCAGCAGATAAGGCCAAAGCGGCGTCCAGAGCAATGAACTCCGGGTTTTTGCTTAGGAATTATACTGCCCATTGCCTCTAGTGCTCTACTCCAATCTTCAGCTTGAAGTCAACAGCTGCAAGACCTGAGTGTTATGAGCTCCTGTCTCTTGTCCCTTGCTTCTCCTGCAGATTTTCTTCCTCTTTTGATTGGGTGTAAACCTTTGGTTGACAAAAGGAAGAGAAATCCCTATCAAAGCTTGGGACCAAATTTTTCCATGCCGATAGCAGCCTTTGTTTGGGCACCACTCCTTCTCGTGCCAAGAAAGCCAGAACTACTTCCAAAATTGTGCTGATGCCAAGTCAGCAATTCTTGGAGATGCTAAGCCTACAGTGGACAAATCAGAATCAGACTTGCTGACATTGAATTGGAGGCTTTCAAGGATCACTATGGGGAGAGTCTACTCCTGACGGTGATGTGTTGAAATTTCACAACTCCAGGAAATAGTCACAAGAGTCCGTGGAAGGGTAGAGAAAGGCCGCAGGCTATTGAACAATAGAGAAACAGCCCAAGTTCTCACAAGTTTTATCAAGTCACTTTTGTCTAAGGACAAAGTTTTGGACAATACCCCCTTGTACTGCTTACCTGCTCCTGTAATTCTAAGCCAAGATGAAGTGCAAGTATTAAAGTTGCACAAGTATTCTGTGTACGGCAGGCTATTGAAGCCATTTGTAGATGACAGCTTGTGGTGGGCTAAACTCACGATTGAAGACTTTCAAACTACATGGAAAGGTAGACAATTTGCAAAAGAAGCTTATCCTCTACTATTGGGGCTATGGATTAAAGAGCTAAACTATGAGCAGTTGCATGTAGACCTTCCACCTCTGGGACAGACAGATGAGAACATACTGGCCGAATAAGATTCGATTGAGCCAAAGAACATTATCAAAATCACTGGGTCTAAAGCGTTAGAGTGGAATCAAAGTCGATGGGGGAAGTGTGGGAGAAATGAAGAACAGCTGGTAGAAGGGAGAAGCTTTTTCAAGATACTGTCAGCTGCTGTTTCAAGATATACATTGTCATCTCAGATGAAAAACTCTGGTGTTTCTTTCCTTGCAAAACACAAAGTCAGTTCAGAGCTTTGTCAAAATTCAGCATTCCAAGGAAAGCTCATCTCTAAGGAAAAGATGAAGAAGGAATTTGTTCTCGTCAGCTGCCATTGAAGAAGCAAACAAAGACTATCATACTCACGTCCGGTATTGTATAAAGAGATGGAGAAATGTCTGGATTTTGGATCAGTCGCCCAACATAGCTGACCTAGGAAGTTCCCTTTTTATATTTTGTACACAGTGTTTTTGCTTTTCTGCTTTCGGTGTGTTTCCCTTCTGTGTTGTGTGTGGTTCCCTCCATATTGGGTTGTTTTTGACTCCTTTTTCCCAATGGATAAGGCACTGGGTCTGCTTCAAACATCATCATCAACCGAGTTGTCTAAGTTCTTGCCTTGTCTCTGCCATGAAATTTACACCAAGTCATCCCCAGAAGACCACTGTTGTTCACTACAAAATTCCCCGCTCTGTAAGAGTTAAATTTTCAAAATTTTTAAGTTTTAGGGTTTTGCTCTGAAGTGGCCTAAGTCATGAATTGAAAAAAAATCTGTGTTTTGGGTCATTTTGTGTGATTTTCGGGCCTGTCGGAACTTTTTGTCCCAACTATCCCAAGTACGAAAGTGCCACTCTGTTCCCCGATCGGCCGAAATCCCCGAAGCTGTCCCATTTTCGGGCCTGTCAGAAAATTTTTTCCCAAGTGTCCCAAAACTTTTTGTGCGAGTTGTTCCAATTTCGGCCGAAACACCCGAACCGCGTACTTCGCACTTTCCTGTCCCAAATGTCCCAAAGTTAAAAAGTGCGAGCTTTCCCATTTTCGGCCGATTTACCCGAACCGCGTCCTTCGCACAATTTTGTCCCAGTTGCCCCATTTTAAAAAGTGCGAGCTTTCCCAATTTCGGCCGAGCCGGTCAAGTCGCGTATTTCGAAACTTTTTGTCCCGAATGTCCCATGTCCAAACGGGCCCTTTGTTCCAATTTCAGCGGAAACACCCGAATCGCGTACTTCGCACATTTTCGTCCCATTTGTCCCAAATGCATTTGTGCGTCCTCTCCCTGTTTCGCCCGAACCGGCCGAGCTGCGTGTTTCGTGCATTCGCATCTCACATGTCCCAAGCGTACCTAGTGTCATTCACACTTAGTTTTTCCCGCTCGCTCCAAGTATGATGCTATTCAAATTGGTGGTTGTGTATTCAATGCGCATTAAATTCATTCCTCTCCTCAAACGGCTATATAACAAGCATACCACCATTGCATTTTCCACATTGCTTCCTTGCTATCTTTGCTCAAACCATTGCGATCTATTTCCCTTCCCGTATAGCCCTTTTCTCTGTAATTCCTATCCAAGTTGAGGTCGCAGCTCTAACCTATCAATATGAAAATCAAGTTTCAGGGACAAGAGAAAATTTCTCCGCTAGAGTCTGCTATTAGCAATATAGGGGACAGTGAAGCTCGTCATCTCGACTTCGGTGATTTTTGGTCAAGAATGATAGATGCAAACCCTACACCAATGGCACAGATGATTAATGATAGTGGTTTGGCTTTTTCCGGAGGTTTCCCAATCTCAGTACAGTGTGCTGATACTGTACTTTCATGCGGAGCTCACTTCGACCCCGCTTCGAGCGAATTGACAAATGTACATGGGGAACTCATTGCCAAGCTGGACATTGCCGCCATTGGCGCTGCTCTGAGGATTCCGGAGATGGACAATGCTATAGTCGTCTCCCGGGATCAAGCACAGGCTATGTTCGACCAAGACAGTGACAAATATAAGGCTCGAGTGGCGAAGTCTTGGTTAAAGAACCCTAAGAAAGGTGCTTCTCGCCTAACCAAAACCCTATTCCGAGCAGATTTCAATGAAGAATTTTCAAATTTTATAATCCTGCTGGCTCGGGTTATGGGTTTGCCCTCCACCAATGAGTTTCATTTCTGGATGTGCCCGCTCATCAGCACTGTGTGCGAGGGAACACAAAATATCAACTGGGCAGAGATCATCTGTATGAATTTGACGGAGCAGCTATCCAACGTTCAGTAAACAAAGAAGTTCTTTATGACTTCATATCTGATGTATACCCTAGCAGCATCAAGGCAGTGGTTTGGCTTCTCCTATATAGATGCACACAAGGATGATCCAGTGTATGCCTATTGCCCGTAGTTCACCCTAGAGACCAGCAATCAGAATTTCAGAAGGGTCAATGATGCTTTCGCCATGTACGTGGTCAGATTGCTCAAAGGTGATACTGCAAGAAGGTTTTCAGATGAAGCCATGAACCTGATATCGCAGTATGGAGCCTATTTCATTCAATTCAGGAAATTTTCCTATATCAGGCTTGCTGGCTATGAGAGCACTCCTCTTCGGCTTTCATATATCATAGGGCAGATACAGAAGACTACTGGGCTGACTGTGCAGATGACTTTGAAGCCAAAAGAAGGCATTGTGGCAGGTTCTCCCTGCAATTGATCCGAGAACTCAGTCTGTACCAAGTTCCTGAAGGTCTCCAGGATGACAATTCTGACCTATACTCGTATGAGTATGAAAATGTGATTAAGCACACCCCTCTGGAGGACCTGGATTGGAACAGGAAAGAGAAAGATGATTTGGCTGAGATTCTTGCTCCAGTCTTAGTCAGGACTAGGGTCTGGTTCAGTAAGAAGATCCGAGAATTCAAGAGGCATTCAGGAGAATCCAGCTCCAAGGATGATTCGACACCCATAAGAGAGGCATCAGTTCCAGAGTCTGGAACACCAGTGAAAACCCTTCCTGCCTCAGCAACTCAGGGACCTGTGGAATCTACTCCTTCTCCATCTACCCAGGTATACAAGAAGAAACTCAAAGAGGTAAAGAAGGAGCCTGCAAAGAATGACCCTCCAAGAAAATAGGCAGAGTTGCCTATAGGGCCAGAGAACATCATTGTTCTCAGTGAAAGTGAAGAAAGCGAGATGCCCACTCCTGCAAATGTTCCTGAAGATCCAGCAGATAAGGACAAAGAGGTCCAGAGCACTGAACTCCCGGGTGCTACTGATTATTCTACTGCCATTGCCTCTAGTGCTCTACTCACATCTCAGCTTGAGTCAACAGCTGCACAGACCCTGAGTGTTATGAGCTCCCTGTCTCTTGGTCCCCTTGCTTCTCCTGCAGATTCTTCTTCCTCTTTTGCTTGGGTGTAACCTTTGGTTGAAAAAAGGAAGAGAAAATCCTCCTCTCAAAGCTTGGGACCAAATTTTGATGCTGTAGCAGCCTTGTTGGGCACCACTCCTTCTCGTGCCAAGAAAGCCAGAACTACTTCCAAAATTGTGTCTGATGCCCAAGGTCAGCAATTCTTGGAGATTGCTAAGCCTACAGTGGACAAATCAGAATCAGACTTGCTGACATCTGACTTGGAGCTTTCAAGGATCCCTATGGGAGAGTCTACTCCTGACGGTGAAATTCACAACCTCCAGGAAATAGTCACAAGAGTCATTGGAAGGGTAGAGAAAGGGCAGCAGACTATTGAACAACTAGAAGAACAAGCCCAAGTTCTCACAAGTTTTATCAAGTCACTTTTGTCTAAGGACAAAGTTTTGGACCCTACCCCCTTGACTGCTCTACTGCCTCCTGTAATTCTAAGCCAAGATGAAGTGCAAAGTATTAAAGATATGCACAAGTATTCTGTGTACGGCAGAGCTATTGAAGCCATTGTAGATGACATGCTTGTTGTTGGGCTAAACTTCATCGATGAAGCTTTCAAACTACATGGAAAGGTAGACAATTTGCAACAGAAGCTATCCTCTACTATTGGGGCTATGGATAAAGAGCTTAAACTCTGGAGCAGTTGCATTGTAGACCTTCACCTCATGGGACAGACAGATGAGAACATCTTACTGGCGAATAAGATTTTCGATGATGCCAAAGACAATCTATCAAAATCCTGGGTCTACAGCGTAGAGTGGAAAATCAAAGTCCTGGAGGAAGCTGTGGGAGAAATGAAGAACAGCTGGTAGAAGGGAGAAGCTTTCAAGATACTGGCAGCTGCTGCTTTCAAAGATATACATTGTCATCTTCAAGATGAAAACTCTGGTGTTTCCTTGTCCTTGCAAGAAATCAAAGCTCAGTTCAGAGCTTTTGTCAAAGATCATCTATTCAAGGAAAGCTCCATCTCTAAGGAAAAGATGAAGGAAATTTGTTCTCTTCAGTCTGCCATTGAAGAAGCAAACAAAGACTATCATACTCACGTCGAGTTTGATAAAGAGATGGAGAAATGTCTGGGATTTTGGATTCAGTCTGCAGCCAACACGTCATTCCCTCGTGGCAGAGATATAGCTGAGTCATTGAAGAAATTCAGGCAGCGGATTCTGAAGACAGTGGGCCCCTCCCAGTAGCTGGCCACCTGTCTCCTTCCCCTTTCTTTTCTCTTCCTCCCTTTATTTTCGTATTCTTTGTAATCAGTTAAGGTATTGCAACTGGCGGTCCTTAACTATTCTTTAGTTAAAAGAAACGGTTACGAAAAGTAACTGTCTTGTAATCTATATAATGGCCTTTCCACGCCATTTTACAGGAGGAAGAACTTGGATATTTGCTGAAAGTGTAAATAGATCTTAAAGAAATCAATACAAAAGGGCTTTCCATTCTTTGTCTATCTAATTCTTGTTATCTCTGTGTTTTCCTTTAATATCGTGAAGATCATTTTGTTCCTAACTCCTTTAGTCTCTCTGATTGCATACTGTTCAGTTTTGCAAATACAGTGATCTTGTACAACCAAGAAGGAACTTT
Organism: Taxus chinensis; assembly: GCA_019776745.2. Lineage (NCBI taxonomy): Eukaryota > Viridiplantae > Streptophyta > Pinopsida > Cupressales > Taxaceae > Taxus > Taxus chinensis. Next base: position 590,132,233 of record CM034154.1, on the reverse strand, counting down.
GTGTCCTTGATTAACAAATCTGAAGAAGGTTATTTATGGAACTTTGTGTCCTTAAATTTAATCTCATTCGACCAACGCAAATGATCTTGTCTTAAATTATTTGAAGCTTCGCATACACGAAGAATTATTCTGCTATCTATAATTCTGAATGTTGCTATTCTGCTCATCTTCTTATTCCCTTCCCTCATTCCTTGTGTAACTGATGATCCTTGTGGAAAACACTTTCGTAATATATAAGTTTAACCATAAAACAATGTTTTGTACATTTGTAAATAAGTTCGTTTCTGAATAAGGGAACCTCTCCCATTAAAGAGGAGGGACTTTTTGTCCCCTGACTGTTGCTCTTCTAAAAATTCCTATTTGAAAACCAACAGAGCACAAGTTGAACAGGGTCTGTAACAGCATCTCAAGCCCAAATTCCACTGTCCTCCAGCTTGTTGGGTGGTCCACACTCTTCTCACAGCCAAATTTGGCACAAGAAAGTTACGACCAGAGTATGGAGTCTACCAAAACATATATCTACAATACTTTTAAGGAAAATGTGGTATCTAGGATGGAAGTGATAGTAATCAGTGCATAAAATGGCTTGATCTATGACCCTGATTCCACCATATATGACCAAAAAAACAGTGTCCAACCTGCTTAGCCCACCTTTCAGTTGCGGCACCCTAGATTGAATGCGAAATGTGGAAGAGTAAAACATGAGGAAAGGTGAACTTCCTTACAAAGTGCCTCAAAGAGATGTGGTCTAGAAATGACACGATTGCAGGATATGCACAACAAGACCAGCAAAAAAAAACGAACCAGATAAACAAAACAATGCACCTAGGGAGGAACTATTATACAAAATGCATTGATAGGAATTATTTCAATGGCTTCTCTCCCCCCCCCAAACCAGTATGAAAAACTACTCTTTGCTTAGGTGGCCAGGATAAAACAACATACTCATACACCAAGGAAAAGAAATCAGACCAGAAAGAATAAAACAAAACCAAACAAGTATGCGGCCAGGATGAAAAAGGTGTTTCATTCCAGCAAACATATGTCAAAGCATGATTTAATTAAAAACCACAAGGAAACAAATAGGCGACCGATAATAAATTCACACAGGAAGGGAGGGGGTAGGTAGAAAGGTAAGTGATCAAGCCTGCAAAAGGATTGGCTGGAAGTTTCAACGCATTCTTCCCAACCTCCAGTCAATAATCTCCTCACAAAACAACACACACGACCAGTAACTCAGGTTTGGCATTTTAGTCCCCCAACGCAAGCCAAGTAGTCTAAATGAAAGAAAAAAAAGAAATGGCAAGTTGCCATAAATTTCACCCACCTCCAGCCAACAAATACCACAAAAAACAAGGTCTTAGAGCTCACGTCTCCCTCACACCTGGTATGAACAAAAATGACCATAAAGTGGGGGGCAAATTTGGTGGCTCCAATAAATTCACCCTTAATTAGAAATTTGAAACAACACAAGGTATGAGTAAAGTCTAGTCGGCCAAAGAGGAGCATGTGAATAGTCAGCCAACTTGGCGCAAAACCAACCTTTCTCTATTTCCACACATGCCAAGGTTGGCAGAAGACTAGTTTAGGTGGGAGATAACTCCCTTTTATTATTATTTTATTATTATTTATTTTACCTTAATTTTATTTATTTACTTATTTTTAAACATGGTTCAAAGGCTATGTATATTTTATTAATTACGCCTAAAACAACTCGAAAATATTTTAATATTCCATCAGAACTCCCCCACTCCTTTTTTTTAAACAATGACATTGAGCATTCCATATATCGAAGGCACGATTAGATCACTAGAAGAATGTTAGAAAAGTAAGCTACCAAATACCCTCGACAACTAATAATAGACCAAGATAGCATGACACAATGAAAGAAGGAAAGAAAGATACTTTAAAAAAAGACTTCACACTTGGTTCGCAACACAAAATGATCAAAAAGGGCCTCAGACAAACAATCGATGTTAAGGAACAGGGTCAAGAAGCAAATGTAGATAACAAAATCGAATGGGGCATTACATCCTCCTCCCCTTAAGAAAAGCACCGTCCTTGATTGGACATAACATAGAGGGAAGGAAGTGGCAAGCAACAAGGAACAAATGGGGGCAAAGATACACTCTATGTTTAATATTTCAGATGCTAAAGCACGGCCATGGGGTGGCCTTGGGAAAATTTGGAAGAAATTTGAATTTTCAAGTTCTATGAAGATTGGCAATTCTCTCTTATTCATTATTTCTAGTTTTAGTTCTTTTAAAAATTCATTGTTGTAGAGTTTTGGTTTATTCATTCTTGTGGGTTCCCAATATGAACTGCAATCACAACACCCTACTAGGGTTTAACACAACACTAAAGATTCACAAGCATACTTTCACATACTTTCATTTCTGTACCGAATCATAAAGCTTGACCAAATATAGAAGAGACAGACTCGGTCCAAAAGCATAGCACCTGTCACACATCTATGACCGACATATAATTCTTGAGCAAAAGTGTACTACAACAAACCTAAATTTTCCACAATTCCACAAATGAAGATTTTACATAACTCAGAAAGTAGCTACATGTACATTGGGTCAACAAGGGAATCAATTCCATATCCACAACATCACAAAACAAATCCAACTAACATGAGTAACACATATATCATAACACTACAACCAAAACATCATAACAAATATGCATGCCTCCTAAAGCATCAGTCACTCACACACATAAATCTCTTATGCCTCCCTTAAGTCTCTTATGAATCCCTCAATTCTCTTATGCTTATCTCAAATATCTAATGCCTCCCTCAAATATCTTATGCCTCCCCTCAAGGAGGTCGGTTATCCCTATGGCCCTAGGCACATAGAGTTTGAACACTCCTAACCCAAGTGACATAATAATGTGTGGTTCAATAACCCACTAGTTATCATCTCTATCAGAATCATCCCACCACAACTTCGACAAGGATAAACACAGTCATAGCTACACGAAGGTTGAATCCATAAAAAAAAAACCTAAGGAGAGAGGGAGGAGCACAGGCCACCATATACTGAGTCTAAGGTTGGCTCTAGTGATTGGTCAACCATACACCTTTCCTCACTCTAGACATACACTTTTACCGATTTCCCCTAGCATCGGTTGGTGTAAGGTTCACGACATAACATGTAACTGAACATTACTAACACAAAGGAGGTTCATGCATAATTAATTATTATATTGTATTATGCATGAAACCATATACAGGGTATATGACAATACATTAAATTCACATGGGTACAACACACCACATCGCCACATGCTACACCCAAAGTGCAATTATTGTATGATAGGGATTCATACACTCACCATATGCCTCCAAATTTATGACACTGAATCATTACATCTTACACAAGTTTTACTTATGATGACAAACTTAATTAGTAACATCACAATGTCACATTAATTTTCTATATAACATGGTGAATGCACACATTTCTACACAACATGCTAATGACATTATTAAGACAAGCTCAGTTCACTTTACAATCAACCTGGTCACACGTAACATATAAGCCCACCCACACATAATCACAATATCACACAAGGATTCAACCCTCTGAAATAAACAATCAGCATTATACTCCACACACCACAAGACAATGTTACTTCACACGTGATTCTCTTCATAGAATTCTTTAACAAGGAGAGAGAATACTACTAATCTCCAAGCACATCAACATGATAACAAATCACGCACTAAGTGAAATACATAACATGTGCACTCACAATATCACAATTACGACATAGTTCACATCATGCTTAAATCACATTATTCTTCCACTATCAACCACCAACATGTAACACCATCACCATCACTCAGCACCATCATATAATATCATCACAACTCTAATCTTTCCTATAGATGTTTGAGAGCATGAACCTCCGCTCTGATACCAAGTTTAACGCCCACCAATTCAGAAACACACACAAGGACTAACGTGGAAAATATTGTATAGGATTGTTTTTTTTGACTGGCTATGACATCATTACATTTGACAATGCAGGTGAATCTCGGAAAGGGCTATAACCAAATTCACTCAAGAAATAGTGACATTTACCTTGACCACATGATGCAACAAGGAATCATTACCACACCCATTTACGAACAATTCACATGAAATCTTCGACAAGACACAACATAAGTTGACCAACCACAATATATTAGGGTATAGCTGCTATTAGGGAATCCCAAGATTGTGAAATATTTTGGGTGTATATGCACCCCTGTTACCATTTAAGAGTTATACACTCTTTGTAAGACCTCAGTCTGTGTACGCATCAATTGAGATTCATGTCTTGAATTTGAAGCAATTCTTATAAACAAATAGGATTGAACTTGGAAAAGGAGCTTTTGGATAGCCTATATAAGAGATAAGAGCCATCTCAGGAAGGAGCTATCCTGAAGGACTAAAACAATCTATAGCTAAGCCAATAAATTGCTTGAATTCATTTATCCATTCCAAGATAATTTTCCATTCGAAGATGACTCACAAGGTTAATTAAAACTTACACAAGTTAGGCACTGGGACTTGTTCCACACCTCTATTGCATAGGTTGTATAAGCACTAGTCTCTGGTTGAGGTTTAAGTATCATTTTAGGTTCAGAACATATATCTACAAGCTCTGCTAAAGGACTCTAAATTTTAGGCATTTTATTATTTTTTAAGGGTTGTACTTGAAACAAGGTAGAGGGTAAAGTATTTTAACCAGGTCAAAATTAATGTCAGCTTCGGGGTCCCATGGGTTAGTAACTATTATGTTATTTAAATGTAAACGTGATAATGTCTTTTAGTCGAGACTATTTATCAAGAATTTTATTGTAGACTTTTCTTGAACAAGTTGGCCATGGTAAACCATTTAAATGCTTGGCAAATATGATAGACGAGAGTTGAGATGATAGCAACTTAGGTTTCTTAAATAATCTCCCAAAAAAATACTTAATATGTCAAAACTTGGGACTACTATGACAGTACACAAAGAACTAATTTTATTTGTCTATTTCAGCTACTGTTGATTACGATTTGTCTAATAGATATCCAAATCCGTTCTCCTTGGTACTCAAGCCTCAACAACAACATTTAATTCGATTCAGGGAGTTTAGAGGTAGATATATCATAAGAAATTGTGTGGCAGTTTTGTCCTCCATGGATGAGATCTAACTGGAAACTCTTTGAATTTACTATTTATTCAATATTTATGAGAGATGGATAACACCTTTGAAGTAGGATTTGACCTGATCCTCACTACTTCTAGAGTTGCAAATCCTCTTCGACTAGGGTGAGAAGTTCATACAATAAATAGTAACCTCTCGTCTTGATGAATTTGAGATGGATCATTATCCTAGAGTTTTTATTCTTGCTTGAAGGAGGTCATTGAATGACTAGAGATATCATTGGGAATACTATGGAGTCAATGGACTCCATGATTTAACTCTTAAAGATGTTGTTGAGTTCTAACGCAATGGAGCATACTAGATTCAAAGCTGCACCAAGGCTACAAGGTTACTAAAGACATGGGTAAGTTGATCCTAATTGTTCAAATGTCATATTTTTGAAAGTAGATTTTGTTTTCTTTGTTGATACACAGAGTAAACATGGGTATTTTAGGATTGAAGTCTAATGGATTCTTAATGATTTCTGGTGGGAGATGAAATAGGAAACTCAAAGTTGTATTATACCTTTATCTGTCGGACGGACTTCACAGACAATGAACAACTTCAAATACAATAGGGAATGCTTTATGAATAGTTAAGACGATCTCCGGAATGTCAACCAGACAGGTTGTACTTTAATGGAGGCTCAAATATGATCAACAAAATTTCACTGTTAAGGGTTCAGTTTAAGTACTCCAACATGAAGGCTCAAAATAGAAAGACTGCAATTAAAAACCATGAGTTTACTGAGCTTTAATCATTGCCTAAAGGTACACCATAAAGATCTTACCAGACAAGATTTATTTCCCTTATTACAATAGTCTAGCCACAAGATGAATTGGATCCTCTAAATTTGTTTCATCAATCACCTCAAGATGAAGGATGCATGGATTGAAATGAAATTAAAAATACCATTAGACTGAATCACAGTTATGACAAGGTCCTATGTGATGTGTCACAAAAGTGTTTTCTAATGTAAGTGTGTGCAATGAGGATATAACAACCGAAAAGTTGATTTGAAATTATACATTCTGAAACTGATGGCGGACTTGCAGAAGATTAATATGTATTGTTATTTGTAAAATAATACAAGGAGCGCACCTTTATATAGGCTGATGAGGAAAGTGGCGTGAAGGAAAAATAGTTACATAACCATATCTACTAACAAATATGAACACACAATGTGTTAATAATGCGCTAACATTCCCCCCTTAATACATTGCTCTTACAAATGTACTCCCCTAAACAAATCAAACTTCACCTTGCAGAGAGGCTTGGTGAGAATATCTGTAACCTGAAAATTAGTAGGGTAGTGTTGGAGCTAAAGTTGGTGGTTCAAGACCTGTTCACGAATGTAGTGACATTCGACCTCAATATGCTTTGTTCGTTCATGGAAAACATGATTCTTCACAAGCTTCAACACACCTTGATTGTCGCATTGAATGATGCGTAGGTTTCTCTTCAGGAATCCCTATATCTGTAAGAATGTGACGTAACAAAATTTCTTTGCACACAACTCCTCGTGCGGCGCGGTATTCATCCTTAGTGGATGAGAGAGCAACAACAGTTTTCTTCTTACTAATCCACGAGATAGGTCCAGATCTGAGATTAAAAACATATCATGAAGTGGATTTCCTGTCATCAACGGATCCTTGCATAGTCCGAATCTGTATATCCCTATAAGAAGAAGTGAGTGTTCTTTTGATACTCTAGACCAAAGTCAACTGTACCTCGGACATATCTCAACACATGCTTTTCTGCTATCCAATGAAATTTCTTCGGCTCCTACATAAATCTGGTGAGATAGCTCACTGCAACAGAAAAGATCTGGTCTGGTATAAGTCAAGTAAATGAGACTCCGCACAAGCTACCTGTAGTGAGTGCCATCTACCTGCAGTGAATCCTGGAATCTAGATAATTGCAAACCTTTTTCCATAGGTGTGGACATTGGTTTACAATCTGACATTCCATATTTTTCCAGGAGTGTCTTGGCATATTTCATCTGGGAGACGAAGATATGATTCTTATTCTGCCATATCTCTAAGCCAAGATAATAGTGAAGTAGCCCCAAATCAGTCATGTCGAAGGATTTCTTCAAATCATTCTTTACATTATCTACAAGATTGTTATAACTTCATGTGATCACAAGATCATCCTACGTACAAAACTAGAATGACAATCTTTGTTCCTACATTCTTGATATACAAATTTGTATATGAGGGTATACGAGTGAATCCATGCTACAATAGGTGATCATCAATTTTTATATACCATGCCCTAGGTTCTTGTTTGAGTCCATAAAGAGACTTTATCAGATGACATACCTTGTGTGGTTGATGCTCATCTACAAACCATTTATGTTGGGGCCATGTACACTTCTTCTTGTATATCACCGTTTAGAAAAAAACTCTTGACATCCATCTACTGAAGTTTCCATCCGTTTTGTGCTGCCAGTGCACAGACAACTCTGATGGTTTTGATCTTCGTAGTAGGTGCAAAGGTCTTGTCATAGTCAATTCATTCTTGCTGAGCATGACCCTTTGTAACAAATCGTGCTTTGTGTTTGTCGATTGAACCATCTGCCTTATATTTTTGTTTTGAAAATCCATTTGTAGCTAATTGATTTCTTACCTGGAGGAAGATTGACAAGTTCCCTTGTCCGATTCTAAATTAGGGAATCATATTCAACATCCATAGCCTTGTTTCCACTGTGGTTGGTCCAATGCCTTATGAATAATGTCAGGTTCGGTGCTCTCAACAACTGAAATCATGAGTGCAAAATTTACCTCATGTCTAGCTTGACTTCGTGTTCTAACTCCCGTAGAAGTGCCAGGAAGTGAGTTCAGATGTGCCATCCCTAATAGTACTCTGGACCCATTTCAGATGTTGGTGCTGCTGATGTGAAGATGTGTTTTCTAGTGTACCAAGATCAACGAACAAGTCTCCACTCAACTCTTATTCTCTCTGAGAAGAATCATCTTGCTCATCATCTGGATGTGTGAGCAATCTATGTGATGAGGTCGGTATTAAGGATCTCCATTGTGTGGCAAGGGAGTCAAAGGACAACTCATCACATACCACATCTCGACTCTCATAGATCTTCTTCATTTCAGGATCCATGAGACGATATGCCTTTGAGGTAGTACTACTACCCCAAGAAAAGACATGGTAGTGTCTTTGGATCAATCTTCTTCCTTATCTTATTTGGAACATGCATATATGCAGTACAACCAAAAACTCTCAAATGATGAATAGAAGGTTTACAACCAGTCCATACCTCTTCCAGTGTCTTGTTCTGCAAGATCTTCATGGGTTCCTGGTTGAGTAGATACACTAATGTCTTGACTGCTTCTGCCCAAAAACTAATCCTCTAACTTGGTGGTCGAGAGCATACAACGAGCCATCTCCATGAAAATCCTGTTGTGTCGCTCAGAAATCTCATTCTGTTGGGGTGTGTAGGGTGAAATCAGATGTTGTTGAATGCCAGGGTGCTTCAGGTATGCTAATAACTTCTTTGACACAAATTCCCCCCCTCAATCTGAACGGAGGAGAAGAAGAGGCTTCCCAGACTGCTTGGTGGCTTTCTGGTAGAAGGTCTGGAAATTTTTCAAGTGCCCTCACTCTTCTTCTGAAGGAAATATACCCACATTTTTCGTGAGTAATCATCAATGATGAGCTGAAAGTACACAAAACCTTGAAAGCTAGCTGGTAAGGGTCCACACAGATCGGTGTGAACGACTTGAAGATTCTCTGTAGAATGATAAGAGCTCTATTTGAATGGACCTCTATGTTTTTTTCCAGCAAGACATCCCGAGAAAACAGGTAAGGAATGGGAGAGTGGAGGAAGCCCTCTTACCATTTCCTTCGCACTGAGTTAATGCAGAGCCCCGGCAGAAAGATGACCATATCGAAAGTGCCAAAATGCAGTGGACTCTGCCGTTGATGCAGAGAGAGCAACGCTAGATGGAGTGACCGCATCCAGTGCAAATAGACGGCCCTTCAGAAATGCTTGAGGAATGACTGACTCTCCCTGGGAAATGATGCAAGACTTGACCCCTTTTTCAACAAAGAATTCAACCTGCATTCTATGGTTAAGAAGTTGACTTACAGACAAAAGATTTGAAGTCAAACCTGGAACATAGAGCACCTTTGTGAGTGTACATATTCGTGTTCCAAGAGGAATGATGACATCACCAATCCCTGCTGCAATATACTCTTGATTGTCTGCAATGGTGATCCGATCTCCAGTGGGCCGGTCACTCAGAGTATGGAACAACTTCTTGTTTCCAGTCATGTGTTTGCTGGCACCTGAATCAATCAACCAGACATCTTCTGATGGCTGCGAAGTCTGTGAGACTAGAACAATGTCAGATTGAGTCGTATCTGGTACCTCTTCATCGGAGGTGGCATCCTGCTGAGTAGCAATGTGGCCCTTCTACCTCTGATTACGAGCATGCCATTGGGATTTCTTGGAATATCCTCGGCCAGAAGTGCTCTCTTCGCCAGAATTTCCATACTTGTGACCGTTGTAATAACAGTTCGCAGTTGTGTGCGTATCCGTGGAGAAAATGTGGCACCACCGATCCACCTTGTGATTATGCTGCTTCTGGGGTGGCCGCTGTGAAGATGGCTGCTGAACATGCTGCTTCGGATTTCGGGCTGATTGCCCTTTCCGAGGCTTATGTTTTTTCCTCGTGATGAGAGCCTTGTCTTCGAAGGCTTATTGTACATTTTGCATGGCTTCTTCCTACTGGAGATAATTCACCAGGGTTGCAAAACTCACCTCCTGTTGAGTAATTGTCAACGTGGTGATCAGTGTCTGAAATCGTGACGGAAGAGCTCGCAGGGTGAGCGGGACAAGCAACTTGTCGTCCACTGGTTCACCGAGTGCAGAGAGTTCTGCACGTAACTTAGCTACATGCCACAAGAAGGCTTCTACTGATTCACCTTCATGCATACTCATCGTATGAAGCTTTGTCTGAAGTTGCAACTTTGACGTCAGATTCTTAGTTTCGTAGATGGTACACAATGCGCTCCATGCTTGAGAAGAAGCAGTTGCTTCTCGAATGTATGGCTGCACCTCATCAGAAAGAGTGAGGGTGATGAGCATTAGTGCTTTCGCATCATCCTTTTCATATTTTTCCAACAGATCATCGTTTGCGGGAGGGGCGTCTTTGCCAGAGACAATCCCCCAAAGATCTTCGAATTGAAGAATCGTCCGCATTTTGGTTTTCCATGCGGTGAAATTTGGCCCTTTCAAGAGTTGGGCATTGGATAGCAATATTTTTAGAGTAGACATTTTAAAAAAAACTCAAAAATGTAGTTTTGTAATTTCCCAGCTTTGCTCACACATACAAGGGGTTTCACGTTGGATTCATCTCCACGCCAGTAAATGCACGAGTCTCCCTCCAGGCACAGATTTCTTCTCTCCATGCATAGCCAACAAAGAAGGCGCACCAGCAATGAATCTTCTCTGAATCTCCACGTACAGCACAAACGGGACAGTTTCAGTCTCCACAGCTCACACGCACAGCAATTGGGTGGTCTCAGTCTCCGCAACAAAGAAATGATGGTCTCAGTCTCCTCGCAAACGTGGGACAGGCACACTCCTCCTTCACACAGGACAGGCGCACTCCTCCTTCACGCAGGGACAAGGCTCAGTCTCCTCTCAGCAAAAGAAATGGCAATTCTTCCTTTCACGCAGGGACAGGCAACAGTTTCCTTCCCTCCTCATGCACAACAAAATGAAAACGGGACAGGCAAGCAACAGTCTCCTTGCCTCTCCTTCTTCACACACCAACATACAGCGCACGCAGCAAAGAAACTTCTCCAACTTGCTGGACAGTAGAGAAAACGTGGGACAGTCCTCTCTTTCCTGGTTTGCTGGACAGTAGAGAAAACGCGGGACAGTCCTCTCTTTCCGGGTGGACAGGCAACATTTTTTCCTTCACGCACCTTCACGCGCACCAGTCTGCTCTTCCACGCGCACCAGTCTGCTCTTCTTTCACGCACAAGCACTCCTCAGGCACTCCTCTTCCTTCACGCGCACCAGTCTGCTCTTCTCATGACCGGCTCCTGCTCTGATACCAATGATAGGCGGAATGAGAAGATAATATGTATTGCTGTGTATAAAATAATACAGCGCACACCTTTATATAGGCCGATGAGGAGCGCCATGATGGAGAACAGTTATACAACTGTCTACTAACAAATATTAAGACAAAATGTATTAACATGCTAACACTTTCCAATAAAAAATAATATTTCATCTTTTGATTTTTTGTCCAAAATGTTATTTGTAACTTGATACTTCTCCAGATTGGCTGCAGATGCTAAAAAATCTCAGTAAAACAACTCAATGGGGAAGACTTGACATGGAACAACTTGAGCACACTATGCTCAGTGATTGGATCTATCTCAGGTTCTATGATGGAAGACCAAGTATATTATTGTATGTAGTCTAATGATAGAATATTTGTATATTGGGATTGGATTACCATTGATGGGTTTGTAAGTGTTACAGATTACCTGTTATGTTTTGATATATATGCATTTCTCCCATTTTATATTATAATATTCATTGTCTGGACAATTTTTCCCTACACTTAGTTAATGGTGTCACATTTTAATATGCATATAACTGATAATTTCTCTTTACACATGTTAATGGTGGTGGTGAAGTGTAATGGTGTAAGATGTCAATAAAAATGGACAATATTATATTGAAGGTCCATATAACTTTCATGGAGCAATATTTATGTTTGCTTGTAGTGATAACAGATTATGTCCCAGTCTGTGGGAAATGTGTGGAGAAGGTGATGGAGTTGTTAATCAATGCGGAACTCTTGAATGGGTGAAATTGTTTAACAATTCCAAGATAGGTGCCTAGAGATTGAAAAATTACTTCATTTTTCAGATAAATGTATTTAAGATGTTTACTAGTTAATATTTTAGGATGTTCCACTGAGGTTTCAAAATTTAATCGCATTTCACTATTAAAAGTGTTCAGAAGAAAATGGGATACTTACGCCACAATGTAGTTGGTGTGCAAACTATACTATTAGTAAGATAATTTGTCTTTCTAACATCGTATAAACTTGATTTTTTTTTCATAATTTCTTTGCAAGTTTGAAAAACTAGAGTTTTTTCCCATTAATAAGAGAACTACTAGCAAAGGTGTTGGCTAGATTTTTGCATAGCTGAAAACCTAGGCAGTCATGAGATAAATATCCCTCATTTACCGGCGAGGATCCCATGTAAGATTTGTCAATAAAATATGCTAATATCTATTTAGGGGTTTTACTTTAACCATGCAGCTCATGAACTATAGTTGTATAGTTTTGCAGCAAGTAAGCAACTATTTACAGAAATGAAATATTTAAAGAAGAAGGAAATAATAAACATAGGGAAGAAATAGGGACGATGTGCAACCCAATCAATAGATAACAAAGTTGATTACATGCACATAGACGGAACCAATATATATTAATACACAAAATTATAAGCAAAGGTAGCTTTCAAATCTAGATCTAAAATAACACAAATTTAATAAGTAGATCTAAGACAAAAAGCTAGAAGCAAAATGTACCGTGACAAAAAATTCTCTGGAAATCTACTCCTTTCTATTCCTTTTCTTCAAATAGATATTAGGGGTTTCAACACAAATTCTGGAACACAAGAATGTTTCTTACAAATTCTGATGATTCCTTAACCTGAAGGTTCTTCCTCTACTTATAGAATGTAGAGGGTAAATTACAAGTCAGAAGCTTTTAGTTAAACTGACACATGTGGAAGTGGGAAAGGAAACAACTGGCAATCTCCCTCCTGAAATTCCTCTTTGCATGATATGAATGATTTGTAACTAAAAATAGAACCTTCTATTTTGCATGTTTGCCAGCTATTTCTAAGTAGTTGACTTCTTCAAGTAATGGCTCTTAAACCAATCACTTAAGTTTTAAAATTTAATTGATCGCTCAATTACTTTGTCAAAGGAAAGAACAAGGGAGAGGAAAGTTGCGGTCTTGTTCTTTTTTCATATGTCTGCATGCAGTTGATTATTTTGCCCTTGATTCTCACCATACTGGATCTGGAAATAGCTAGATCTAGAAGCGGATGGATCTAGAATTTTGCCTTATGGGTGTTGCCTTTGCCTTGTCTTCCCTCTTATCATTGAAGCTTTTGCAGTTCTTCTCCAGTACATGCATCAGTGCATTGTTTGTCGTAAATAAGTCATAATTTTTTTTTTTAATTGCATATGAGCAATTAAAAATTTTGGAAAGCACTCTGGGTGAATGCAAATTCAATTAAGGCTTCAACTGGAAGATTGGGAGAACATGCATAAGGTCTTGGAAGGAATTATCCATGAACTGACTTCTTCACGGGTTGTATTCAAAACAAGAGGATAAATCCTTTACAATTTAAATTTAAACCAATGTTTAGTAATTTATGAGGTTGCAAGGTTATGTTGAACGGGGATAAATGATCAAGAACCCATTAAAGCCAACTTATCTGTTGTAAAACCTGATTTTAATTTTTTTTTATGAATTTAATTAAGAGATGACTAGTCGATGCACTTGCTTGATACTTATTATTTTATAAGTCTCAAAAAACTTATGGTTAATGTCGAGTGAGATGATGAAGATGAATTCATACTTAAATTCATACCACTAACCCTTGTGAAGGTGCGTTGTAATCCTTTCTTCATTAATTTAACCGTTATGATCCCTGCTCAAAGGAATTTTTAATTTTGAACCTAAATGGCATTTTGCCTTAGTTTGATCTTACGCTCGCCTCCTCATGCAATGGAGGTATGAGATAAGATATTGTAGCTTGTGTGTGGGTAAACGGACTTGTGTGTAATATTTTCCCTCTTAATAAAAGAACAAATCAAACAGTTACACAATTTAACTTCAATGAATCTTTTAAATGGGACTTACCGTAAGAATACATTATCAGATTAGAGGAATCCTAGCAAGAGGAAACATGATTACTTGATTCGTATAACATGAATCTTCTAGATTGTAAAGTCAAGTCTTGAAAGACATTTTTAGTACATACATAATCTTAAAATACTTTCACCATGGGATGCCCCTAACTATAAGTTTGTTCTGTGGCTGGACTAGTATGTGATGTCATGTCGAAAAGAGGAAATTGATTTTTTCATGTTGGGTGTTGTATGTTTTCTTGTTTCCTATGTGGTCAACATTGTGTCAAGATTATTAAGATTCGGTCGTAACCCCTTTCGGTCACCTGTGTTGATGTGTAAACTCTAAGTAAGTCAAAAAAAAGTTATCCTAGTTTTTTCATCGTTGTATCTATTTGTGTGTGTGATTGTACTTCTATATTGTTGTTATTATTTCTCATTTATTTTACTTAAAGATATTTTTCTATGAATTTGTGGTTATGAATGGACTCTCACTAATGTAGTCATAGCTTCAAAGAGTTGGAGATGCAGGGATCAGATCTTTCACTTGTAAATAACAATTCGAAGTATATTGAATTTTTTCTCATAAACCAGTCCTTTGTTAAGCTCTTTCGTTTCTTCAATTAATATGTATCTCTGGATCATGATTATTTTCAGTTAAACATATTTTTTTCTCTCTCTATTTAAATACATCACTACTCATCTTGGCTCCAAGCATCACCCAATTTATTAAAACAAACTCTTATGATCAGACAAAATATCCCTGCTTTAAATTATAAATACTGACTATTATGATTAGATTAAATATCCCTGCTTTAACTCATAAGTATAAATCTTCCATCTCCAAATTAAATATTAAAATAATATATTGGGGGTAAGTTATATACATAAAAGACAAAGGAAAAAAATATACAGTTAAATATTGTGTATATATATTTGTGTAACCATGGAATTTTTCCTAATTTTCTTTTCCATTACAGGATGGATCTTATCATTGAAATGCATGGATTCAACGTCCTATGACCTTTTCTGTTGGTCAAAACTTTGTTTACATAAGCCTTTTAGAAATATTGCATCCCAATTTGGATCAACCCCACATGACATCAATGACACTTGGGACCTGTATAAGCAAAACTACAGACCATGGCATCTTTTACACACTACCGTAGACACAAGAAATGTTATACATGTTAGTTCTGACTATGAGGCTAAATGTAATATTCAACATGAAGTATTGCAAGAATGATAGGTCTTCGTACAAATTCATCTGGGAAACAACATGGTTCTTGAAAGTCTTGAAATTTTGGGTAAATGAGATATTGACATACACAATAATTGGAACATACATGACGTTCCGCATGATTTGTAGATAATTGGTTCATCATTCATCAAGAGAGGAAAGGAAGACATAAATAACACCAACATGCAGGCCACACCACCATCTTCCACACTTCCTTTGTCTTCATAACAACAACTAGCTCTTGTTACCATACTACACCATTTAGCAAACAAAACCCTTCTATCTCCACTAAGATTAAGAATTCAAGGAACAGATGGCACAGGAAAACCATTCCTGATAATTAAAATCTAAAATTCATTCACATCAACATCAACCACATCTCCGTCACCTCTCCTTGTGCTCGCCCCTACCGGTGTTTCAGCATTCAAAATCTCTGAATCCACAATCCATGCATCCCTTGGTATTCCAATCAAAGAACTGAAACCCTTTGAAGGAAGTGCATTATCGTCTTTTCAAGAGTTTTTGAAACATATATAATATGTTATTACTAATGAAATGATTTTCATCGGCCCAAAGTTGTTAAGAAAAATTTACAGTAGGCTACGCGAAGCTTTCCTAGACTCAAAAAACCTCTAAATTTGGGTACAAATCAGTCATCCTCATTGGTGACCTCGGTCAATTACCACCGGTTTTGGACAATACTCTTTATGCAAGTAATTCCTATAGAGCTAGCCTTTGGAAGGAATTCCATTCCTCCATTACATTGCAAACGATATTTTGACAACAAGGAACAACTAATGCATAGGTTTCATTCCAGAATTTATTGCTCCACATGCTAGATTCAACTCCTCTTATTGAGGAATGGGACCTCCTAATGTCTCACATAGAAACACACCTAACTCAGCAAGAGCTCAAAATTTTAAGGACACACCACATTTGTTTGCAAAAAAAGATCTCATGGACTCCCATAACCTTCAGATGTTGAAGGCATCGAACATTTCAATCACCCAATCCATTACTGAAAGTAACTGGTAGGCCTCAACATGAGATCCTGATAATGATCAGTTGGAACACAAAGTTCTATTGTGCAAACAACAAAAAATCATGCTTATTGCAAACTTATGGGTTGACGCAGGCCTCGTGAATGGTGCTACAAGAACAATCACCAACATTGTCTACGACGCATCAATGCCGCTGCCATCATTACCTTTATTTTTTTTAGTCAAATTTGATAGATACAATGACCCATGTTGGGATACCTCCAACCCGCTATATATTTTGATACTCCCTTTTTCAAGAGGGAATCAAAGACAATTGCATATTAAAATGGCGAGGGGATTAACTATCCACAAGTCACAAGGACCTACTTTGCATAGAGCAACTGTCGACATTGGAACCACTGAAAGGCAGGGTCTGACATTCACAACTTTCTCTAGAGTTCTCTCGCTTCGAAATCTACGCATTTCACCTCCTTTTTCATTCGAAAGGTACTCAAAAATGGCACACGTACCAACACTTGGAGCAAGAAGAAAGGAGGAGTCAAGACTACCATCCCTCAACCCTTTGTAAATATAACCCTCTACTTTGATAGCACCTCCACTACTACTTTACTCAACACTTATTTTATCGAAAGCGAAATTGTTGTTAGAGATGTATCAAATGTAATCATGTTTACTGAAAAAAAAAAATGCCCGCAAAAGGCTACCATTCATGATATAAATAGTGCAAATGTATACATGTTTCGTTATGTGTACGGAGGTATTCATGTATCTAATGTTGTGATATATGATTTACAACTTTATACGTACAAATTTGTAACAAAAGTAAATGTACACATACAACCTTTCAATGCAATGTTTCATCTATATTCCTACACTACCACTATCAATCACATGCCTTATTGAGTGTACAAAACATGTTTTTTCACCAAAAGACCAACCAAACAACCGATGCAACACTAACACATTTACCCTAGAATTAATACTAACCACGTCAACTATAAAAATCATCCAGTGCAGCTAAATAGCAGTACTGCTTCAGCATCAGGTGCAACTCATGTTTTGGAGTCAGATGAGAAGTTTCAAATGATAAGAGTGAATTTTTTTAGGCCGTTTCATAGGTTAGGCCAGAATTCCTCCAATGCTGTTTTTGCACAAGTCTTTTACAGGCTTGCGCTGGGGGAACAGGTAAAGAGAATGATGGATCTCAGTGGAGCCGGAGCCTTGAACTTTGAGTTCCGGAGAGAAAGTGCAATTGCAGAGAAGCAAGAAGCCGCTGGGCAAGACCTTGATTTTACCTGCACCATCTTGGTTTTGGGGAAGACAGGAGTTGGTAAGAGCGCAACGGCGAATTCAATTTTTGATGAGATGAAGTGTTTTACAGATGCATTTGAGCCGGGAACAGAAGAGGTCCAGGAGATTATTGGAACAGTTGAGGGAATTAAAATTAGGGTAATCGTTACTCCTGGCCTCATAGCTTCTTCGTTCCGGTTCCCGTCACAACAAGATGATTCTTGAATCAGTCAAGAATTTCTTCCCGAGGAACCCCCCGGACATTGTTTTATATTTTGATCGGTTAGATATGCAGGACACCGGACCACTATGGAGATTTGCTATTACTGCGCACAATTACAGAGACGTTTTCCTCCTGCCGTCTGGATTAATACGATTGCAGTCCTCACCCATGCTGCAAGCCCACCGCCTGATGGTGCCAATGGGGATCCTCTGGACTATGACATGTTTGTAGCCCAGCGATCTAATGTGATGCAACAAGATATTCGCCAAGCTTCGGGAGACATGGAGCTTGAGACTCCTGTATGTTTGGTGGAGAATCACTCCGCCTGCAAAACCAATAGTGCAGGGCAGAAAGTTTTGCCCAATGGACAGATTTGGAAGCCAGAACTGCTGCTAATATCTTTTTCCTGTAAGATCCTGGCTGAAGAAAGATCTCTACTCAAGTTTAAAGACACACCAATGGCCACTTGTCAAAGGATTCTACCTTTGCCCTATTTGCTTTCCCGTCTGCTGAAATCAAGAGCTCCTCCAGAGATCCTAAAACCGAAGCTTGTTCGCTCGAATCGTAGACGGGTGGTGACATTTGTTACAGACATTCGACCCCCATTCTATAGTGATAACTATCCTTGGCATAGGTATCCCAATCCTCGCACTACTGCATTTATCATTAATGCTTCTCGTCGCCCTCGCTATTATCCTGCTCCTACTCCTTGGATCGTACGCCCTGTTCAGGTAGTTAATGTTTGGGATAATGACATTGGATGGGACGCGCTGAAAGTCGAAAAGATGTTTATGATTGGCAGCGAAATTCCTGTGGCAGTTTCAAGTGAAGTTACAAAAGACAAGAAGGAGACCGTTGTGAGAATGAAATGTGAGACATGCTTGAAGCTACAAGGGTTCAAATCCAAATACCTTGTGGGTGGACTCCATATTCATATTGTTGACAGAGAACAGAGTTACACATTGCGGAGTGAAACTGTGTTTCATAATTTTGAAAACAATAAAACCACAGCAGGAATTGCCATTACATCAATGGGCAGTGTCATAGCAGCTGGTATGAAGCTCGAGGATAAATTGAAGATTGGTGAAAAGTTTGAGCTCGAAATAAATGCGGGCACCATTACTGGCGGTAAAGATGTAGAATATGGGGCAACTTTAAGAGCTACTTATATGAGAAACGACGACTTCCCATCTAGCTTGGCACTCTCTTTCATGGATAAGAGGCAGGGTGGATCACTCTCTGGTTCTTCTTCTATAACGGAAAAGAGTCGGGATCTTCATATCCTATGTCGCCTTCAATCTCAACTTTCGGTAGGACAGAATATTAACCATAATTCGCTAGTGCGAATTTGAATAATCGTGGTGCAGGGGTAATTCGTCTTAGCACACGTTGTTCAGAACATCATCAGCTAGTTCTGATTGGAATTGGAATTATACCACTTGTCAGGAGAGTTTTGATTCGAATTAAACCATTTTTCATTAAACTTAAAAAGAGCATCTTCAGCTAGTTTACCAAAATTCGGAGAAATTTTGATGGGAAATATAAAAATTCTCAAGAACATTCTAATCTGGTTTTGATTCGAAATATGAAATGATGTAGTTTTGATTGGAACTACACCAATTGTAAGGAATGGACCGGGTCTTTATAATCTAATTTGTTATTTTCTTGTTCGAATCATCGCTTTTGCCTACTATTTTGCAATTAAAAGTTGATACGATTCATCCACTAGTTTTATAGAGTGCGTGAGCTTCAATCCTTCAATCTATTATTAATGGCTAGAATTTTTATGAAATTAATGGAAATAAGTTAAGGGGAAGACCCTCCTAAAGAAGGCATCATGCAAAGTGAGTTATTTTGGGTTTTAAAAGGACATTCCAAGGTGTATGAAATCTTTGGTTTCAATTGTTAGCAATTGAGTGAACATCCCCTTTTGGAAGCCATCACCATTCTCTCATGGCGAGGATTTGAGCTTTTCCAATAATTTTGATAGAAAAATAAATTTAAAATTTTAGTGAGAGTTTTAACAATGTTAAGATTGTGGAAGTTAATCTATTTTGATTTCTTTTTCCTTTTTTGCTTTTTACTTTTTGTTTTTGTTTTTTGTTTTTTGTTTTTTTTTTCTTGGCTCTAAGGCTCTTTTTCAACAAGACAATTGCACAAAAGAAATTTCCAAAGCTTCTTACCTTTTACTTGCTTTCGATAGTCCATTTAGTACAAAGTGCAGCACGGCCTAGTGACCAATGTCCAATCGACCCAACACATTAATTTCTTTGGGAAGATAATAAAACTCTAACGAAATCTCTTTCCACGTTCATAACTAGACCATAAAATATCTCTCAACACCTTTTCAAAAAATTTAAAAGAGGCTTTTGTAGGCATTCTGCATAAATAATAGTAGGCCCTTTGGTGGCAATGAGAACTTTATAGAAATTTTTAACTTTACCTACCATAGAGAGGGGAT
Organism: Taxus chinensis; assembly: GCA_019776745.2. Lineage (NCBI taxonomy): Eukaryota > Viridiplantae > Streptophyta > Pinopsida > Cupressales > Taxaceae > Taxus > Taxus chinensis. The sequence continues at coordinate 590,111,907 of CM034154.1, read as the reverse complement.
CATGATCCAACATGCGAGATTTTCCCCAGTGTTCGATGATGTATTATCACAAAAGGGAAGGAGTATCTTGAAATTCAAATGGAATCCCTGAAAAGTGAAAGACTTCAACTATATTGAATCTTTTCCCAGTCAAAATTTCTTAATTAAGGAGGTCGTGTCAAGAAAGACTATCTATAACTTCGATTTTCCTCATTGTATGCTAGAGCTAGATGTGAGGCAATAAATATCCAAGAAATTCATAGCTTATTTTATAATGAAAGAAAAGAATCATCAACAAAATGACCATTGACAATATGTGCAGGTGTTGAAGATTGCAATGTGATTCCTTTATCCAATCCCTAGTTTTTGGTGATTTCTAAAGATAATCAAAGCCCTCAGCAACAACACATATAATTTAGGAACTAAAGTGCAACCTTATTGAATTGAGTGAAACATACAAACTTTCTATGAGCTAACTCCATTAATTGGGAGGTAAGCCAACATATGCAAAAATAATTTGAATTTCTTGAAAAAAGTGAGGAACAAAGTTTAAATCCTTTAAGGGAAATTCAATACAATCTACATAATCCTCAAAGTCAATCCTGACGAAAACACCTTAATGATTGGATGATATTCCTACTTGATGCCTTCTTGAATTACAATATTGTTTTCAAGAATATATCCAATTTAATAAATTTGATTTTCTATGGACTCACAATTGAACGAAGGATATGATGGATGCACAACATGAGGGATTCAGAAATGATCTTGTAAGAGACATTTAGCATATTAATTTTATGTTAATTGCCTATAATTTCATGATCTCCCATCTTGGCTATGAACTTGATGCGTCATTTATTGATAATTCGACCAAGGGGAATCAGTTCTAAATTCTTTTTGATACACTTGATAGATTTCCTCTCCCGTTGTATCCCACAAGACCTCATAACATTCACATAGCAATGTAGACACCCCAAAGATATGCATTATGCATTATAACATTTTAAATCCATTAAACTCATATAACACTTGCATAACTAATTCAATTAATTATATTGCATTCATTATTCATTATACAACCCCTTGGATAATTTAATTAGTCATTTAAATAAATAAAACAAAGTATTTATTTATCCGCTATCCCATTAGCTAATTTAATATCGAATTAATTAAATAAATCCTCACCCATCCATTTCCACCTCATCTCTTATCCACTTCCTCAACTCAAGTTGAATAAAGTCATGACTAAAGCTAGAAAAAAATTATTAAATTCAAGAAGATGTGTATAAATTACATCAAATCATGCATTTCAGTTAACTAAACATATCTCACAAATCATGGCATTCCTAAATTGAACTAAATAACTTCCAAGCAAAACTAACGTCACTTTTTTGGGTGAATAAAATAATACATGGAGTAATATTTAATTATAAGTTTAAATATTCAAAAGTATATGCAACCTTTTCCAACTCAATGATCACTCATCCAAATGGAAACTTAGAACAATAGTTCAACTCCACAATCAAATTAGAAAATAAAATAAAAAATCCAATCATGTTTTGTTAGCTTCTATTCAATCCAATCCAATCATGCCCTAAGTATTCTCCTTCCTCAGCTATAAATCAATGGTCTTGTTGGTGCTCGTCTTGATCTCCGCCATTTTCCCCTGATTTTCCTTTGATTTCTTCAAAATCCGTGGGCTCTACCATTTTTCCTATTTTTCCCCGACCATGGAAGCTTTGTAATGATCAATTTGTATTTGTAAGCCTTTGAAAATCCAAATCCATGGTCAAAAGATGCTTGGGACCATGATTCACTTGGTTTTGTTTTAAAAAAAAATCATCCTTAGTGAAAAATCAAATTCTGGGCATGAATGGTGAATTTATGCATTTTTTACGATCTGGCAGGCGTCTTTTTCCTATAAAAATGTTTCCTCAACATTCAGCGGTCACGTCAATTCTGTTGCTTGGTCAGGGGACGATGGGAAAATGTTTTAACTTGTCACTTTTTGCCTTTTTGGCAAAAGGGAAAATTTGGTCCCGTAGCTCCATTCAATTCTGATTGGTTCTTTTGGTACTTACGTGGCTTCTTCTAATTGGTTGGAGCGCGGTGGGTTTGTTTTTTGAACTTGTTCTTTTTGGCTACTTTGGAAAAAAATTTGAACCTGCCCCACGGCCCTGCCAAGCTTTGATTAAAGAAAAATTTAAGCTGCAAGGAAAAAGTCTTACTTTGACCCCACAGAAGGGCACGTGGCAAAGTTAAAGGTGGAGATGCAGGCCTTCGGAGGCAATTTGGATATGTTTCCCTTTTGGAAAAATGGAGTAAAAATTCTAAAATGGAAGCGCGCCCCCACCAAATCATATTGAAGCCTTATAAGGTTCTTGAAGTTGCGCCATAAAGACACGTGGAGGTTTCTGCCGAGTCTTCTTTACTTAGTTTTTACAGCAACTTCCTAAAAGGCCTAAGACACATGGTGAGCCCGCACTCATTTAGGGTCTCTACTTTTGGGGACCATCTCAAGATGCGCCATTAAGATGCGTGGCAGTTTAAAAAGTCAAGAGGTGGGGAGGTGGGCCATCGGGGGCAACTTGGATTTTTTTCCCCTTCATATTCAAAATACTGAAATCATAAAAATGACCCGCAGACAGAAGTGCGGAATCTCAGGGGAAATTTGGAAAATTTTCCTTTTGGGAGAAAGGAGTTAAAAGTGAAAAAGGAAGCGTGGTTCCGCTGGGACCCACATTAGAAATTTGAAGCGGAAGGGCAAAGCTGTGGGAAAAACTTGGAAAATTTTCCCTTTTTCTAAAAAAGAGGTGAAATAGTGGAATTTAGCCACATTTCCTTTAGGATCCACATTGAGACACATGTCAGACCCATTTTTCAAAGGTAGAGGGGCGGAGCAAATTGAGAAATTTTGAATTTTTTCCGAAAGGTGTAAAAGGTAAAAAGGAACCCCTAGGCCCATCTTAGCTCAGATCTTGTAATGCCCCCAACCTACCTTGTCTCAGTCAGCTTTACCTCCTGCTTGGCGTGGGCCGGAGGGAATCCTTTTTTTATTGTTGTTAGGGGCCTCATTGTGCTGGCTGTCTGCGTGGAGGGTGGATGCACTTCATTTATTAACCCTGATTTGCAAATCTTCCTTGTTCTGGTTGACTGTCACATTTTTTCTACCTTGCATGAGAAAGAGGGAGTCAGTGGAGGCCTGTTTTCTTCACCTAGATCTTTGTTTTGATCCTTTCATTCAATTCTTTGTGCGCAGTCTGAATTGACGTACTAGGTAGTGAGATAGGCGTGGAAACCGTTGGAGAATACATGTTTTTTTTGTTGTTTCCAGGATGCGTTTGGGGGAGAAAGGCGCACTGTTTCCTTTTGTTGGCCGTGCACAACTACCAGCGAGTGAAGTAGGCGTTTTTCCTCCATTTCCTTGGGTGCTGCGAGGTGTGTTCTTGTCGGTGATCCTCAGCAACAGCCGGCGACAGTAAGTAGCCATGGCAGCAGATAGGTTGCAGAGTAGTAGAGGCGTTTTTGAGTGCTTCCAATAGGTAGGCTGTCCAACTATGTTGCTTTCGGTTCACTATCGACTGCATCCTCAAATTCAGGATTCTCCTTCAAGATATTTTTATCAAAATCGATTAAGTGACAGTAAGAGTGTTACCAGGGGACCTGACGAATCTTGTTGCAAAGTTTCTCTACTGAGACCTTGTCTTGTTCTATGATGTAACTCATGGAAGAGGATCTCATAGGGGTGGATCTGTTTCATATCAGAATATTCCTGAAGCACATTTTGTCTTGAAATTATGTGAACTTCTTCAACGAGCCATTAAGTTGGCAGGCATAAAGGTTTCTGTGGAATTACCACACCTTCAAGCTGCAGCTGAAATGCCTACTTCATGAGCTGCTGACTGGGGTTTTGTAGAGGGAGATGGTGATCGTATATGCTGAGTGACATGAAAAGCCGGTTTTTAGTGAATGGGAAACCAATCTTTCACTTCATGGGTACATCAACATTCAGCCAGTACACTGTTGTACATGATGTGAGCATTGCAAAAGTGGACCCACAAGCTCCTTTAGAGAAAATTTGCTTACTTGGTTGTGGTGTGCCCATAGGTCTTGGAGAAGTTTGGAATACAGCAAAAGTAGAAGCTGGATGAATAGTTGCAATATTTGGTCTTGGTACAGTTGGACTCGCGGTTGCAGAGGGTGCTAAAACAACGGGTGCTTCACATGTTATTGGCATTGACATTGATTCTAAGAAATTTGAAACTGCTAAGGATTTTGGAGTCACGGAGTTTGTTAATCCTAAAGATCATGATAAACCCATTCAACAGGTGCTTGTTGATATGACCAATGGAGGTGTTGACTACAGCTTTGAGTGTATTGGAAATGTTAGTATAATATGAGCTACTCTAGAGTGCTGTCATAAGGGTCGGGGGACGTCTGTTATTGTTGGTGTTGCAGACTTTGGACAGGAGATTTCTACCCGACCTTTTCAGCTGGTTACAGGCCGTGTATGGAAAGGAACTACTTTTGGTGGCTTCAAAAGTCACTCTCAAGTACCATGGCTTGTTGAAAAAATACATGAATAAGGAGATCAAAGTTGATGAGTGAATTACACACAATTTGACACTAGACCAAATCAATGATGCATTTCATCTGATGCATGGTGGGAATTTCTTGCGAGTTGTACTAAAGATGAATGCCACTTCAGGAAATATTTAATTGCATTGAATTCTATGTCAATAGGTGAAGCCATAGGTGCTACATATTTATTATATATTTGAGGTAAGGTAAATATGACTTGGGAATTTTGTTGTTTTGGAATGGGTTTGTTGAGGAGGCATAGGAAGTTGAAACAAATTTGAGTAACTTTGGTAAATCCATCTCCTAAAACCTTTGCTTTCTGTGACATCCTTGCTAGGTTCTTCTCTGAAAATATCTCCTCCAGCCTTGTGTAGATCACTTGTGCTTGTGGTAGCACGTATAGGATATGTGAGTTGGTTGTCGAATCCCACAAGAAGTAAAAGCTCAAGGAAAGAAATAGTTGAGCACAAGTGCATGGAGTCACTTCGAATACAACAATGCTCATGAACTGTTTGAAAAAAATCCTCTTCTATTGCATGGTCTCGCGGATCGTGAATGTGGACCGCTTAGAACTGATGCACCCGGATTCCAGTACCTACAGTTCTTATGCTGACCCGTGCGGAGTCTGTATGACCTGTTGAAGCTGGAGAAATAGGCAAGATATTTCTACACCTTTCCACTATTATTTTTATTTAAAATTATTGTGAAATCGAACCAATTTTTCCTTGCATTGATTTGTCAGTTGGATGTCATGATGGGAGATTTCCCCTTTCTGCCTGTTTCTCCTTGTTTTAGCTTTTATAGTTGTCAGTATGTTGGTCGAAAGGATGCGTGTGCCCTCCCCTCTGGGTGTTATGTTTCTCTTTCTCGAGTGATAGACCTTCGTCTGCTTGTTTATGTATTATTCTTCTCTGTGATTGAGTTGCAAGTTATTATGTTGATCAAACTAGTATTTTTGATAACATGGAAGTAAGTTTACGATAACTATGAAGCCCCTCCCTAGCACCCAAGTTTTTCTTTGACGCTTTTTGTTAGCTCCTTCGCAAATCCCTTTGATAACCTTTTGGCATCGAGAAAGAAAGGTTGTAGGATCGTGTGAGCAATGCATGACCTAGCCAGCTTAGAGTTTTGGTATTAAAACTGGTAGAATGAAAAGGTTTGTGTGCAATGTGTTTTTCCGTCTCACGTGTTTAGACTCTTATACTATCTTTCATCTTGTTTCTAGGCTTTTAAGGCCATCCTCAAGAAGTACCTCGACTATCCCTATCAACTTGAACCATAACTAGCTTTTCGGATCAACTAAGCTGGAGGTTTCATTGTGCGAATCCAGTACCTCGTTGACACTAGAATAGTTTAGTCTAATCCCCCTCTCAGAATTATTTCTGATGGCACTCTTCTATTATTCCTAACTTGCATTATTTTCTCCCTTGTAATGTTAATGCTATTATTTAATATTGGTCGGTTTTATGCACGTAATTACCATAATAGTTTGTGATGGAAATTTTCTTAAATGTGATTAATCTTCGGGAAAAACTCAGCTTTCATTTGATAGTCTTATAGATTCATAGCGGAAGGTTTTGTTTTGATAATGTCACTTAGAAATTATGTTTGTATCTATTCGTGCGATGGTTGACTGTGTTACCAAGGGTTGCATTAAAATATGGTTATTTTGGGATATGGGTAATTTATTTTAAATTAACCAAACATTAGTAGTGTAGTGGAGGTTTACAAATCTTTAGTGTTATAAAAAAATTTTGATGACATTATCGTTTACTCTTGTTGTAATGCCATGCTGGGCATCGGCTCCTTTTCTACCTGCCCTCCACTGCCATCCTTTATGGCCACCTCTGCGACCTACCTGGCGTGATAGAGAAGTTGTTCCACGAGTGTTGTTTTGTTCTTTTTGGCAAGTGGTATGTGGTTGGGCGCCTCCACCAGCTATCTCCATTTTTTCAACATACCAACTGTCACCAACCTATGTTTAGTTATTGTGTTGTTTGGTAGTGGTTTTTAGATGTATGTGTTACTCATGTCAGATGGATATGTGTTGTGATGTTGTGGTTATGTCATTGATTCCCTTGTGGACACTATGTACCTCTAGCATGGTTTGGTGTTATGTGAGTCTTTCATTGATGCAAATTGAGGAAATGTCTTGTGGATTGTAGTACTCTTTTGTTTGAGTATTTGGTATGTCAGTCATTGATGTGTGACGTGTACTATGAAGACTGTGCCTAATCCATTCCGTATTTGAGTAACCTTTTGTGGTGTAATACAATCTTGAAGTATATACTTGTGTGCTTGTGAATCTGTAGTGTCTTTTGAACCTAATAGGGTGTTGTGTTAGCAGTTCATGTTGGGCACCCACAATAAAGAATAAACCAAAACTCTACAATGATGAAATTTTAAAAGAAATTAAACTAAAAATAGTGCTAATGGAAGGAGACAAATGAAATGATGAACAAGAAATAATTGCCAATCTTCACAGAACCTTAACAGTTAAAATTTATGCCAAATGTTTCCTAGGCTACCCCATGGTCATGCTTTTTCATCTAAAATATTAAACTTAGAGCGTACCTTCTCCCTTATCTGATCCTTATTGCTTACCATTTCTTTTCCTTTGTGTTATGTCGCATCGAGGACGATGCTTTCTTAAGGGGAGGAGAATGTAATGTCTCATTGGGCATCGGCTCCTTTTCTACCTGCCCTCCACTGCCATCCTTTATGGCCACCTCTGCGACCTTCCTGGCGTGATAGAGAAGTTGTTCCACGAGTGTTGTTTTGTTCTTTTTGGCAAGTGGTATGTGGTTGGGCGCCTCCACCAACTATCTCCATTTTTTCAACATACCAACTGTCACCAACGTACCATAATTTATAACACTGTCACCTCATTTTCACCTACTCCTTCTTGGCATGTTCTGGACAGTGGATTCATTGATGGTGAAATGAAGGTCTGTCGCCCTGACATTGCAAGGGTGGGTGTGGGTCTCCTAAAATCGTGTTGTAGAGGTAGAATCCATGGGCGCAAAACTGAACTTCTCCTGGGAGTGCCATGAGGAAGCATTTGGCTGTATGCAGCAGCTAAAGGGTCGAGAGGTAAACTTATCTCAGGAAATCAATGGCCTCCAGAGTGAGTAAGTGCGACAGCTACTGTAGGGCAAGCCCAAGGAACCGTGGTGTTGATCTTGATGTTCTGGTAACACGTGACCACAGTCAAGACCAGTTGTTGCAGAATCTTACAGCTGTAGTAGAAGAACGAGGTAAAGCTTTAGTTGAGCTGTCTTGCCTTTTCATTTTGGAAGTCACTTCTGTCAAGGTGGTGAATCTAACATGGAAGAAGCTCCATCAAATCTGGAGGCTGCAGTACTGGCGATGTACAAATGATAAGTAATTGCTGCCAAGATCCAGTTGCACTAGAAAATGTGGGTTCAATGGCTGTCATAGCTGATGTGAGTCCATCTCAACTTGTTATTGCTAACTGTGAAGATTCAAGAGTAGTGTTATCTAGGGGAGGAAAAGCAATCCCTCTTTCTAATGACCATAAGCCTGAACGAGAGGATGAGATGGGCCGTATCGAAGTTGCTGGTGGACGTGTTATTAATTTGGAATGGATATCATGTTGGAGGTTTTCTTGCTATGTCCAGGGCCTTAGGAGATAGATTCTTGAAATGGTACGTGATATCTGAACCTGAAGTAACATGTGTAGATCGGACAGATGAAGATGAGTGCCTCATCCTAGCTAGTGATGGTCTATGGGATGTTCTGTCAAATGTTTCTGCCTGTGAAGTTGCTAGAAAATGTCTGGCTGGCTATAGACCTCATCGCTCAAAGGGTATTACAGAAGATAATCCTGTAGGTGCCGTAGCTGCTCTTCTTACCAAATTTCCTTTGGAACGGAGAAGTGGTGACAAGAGTTCTTCGCCCCTTTCCGAGGCATCTGGGAAGACTGAGGAGTCGAATGAAGAACCATTCTCAAGGACATCAGATCAGGAGTCAGAGTCTCCGACAGAATCCCATGAACAAGCATCTCCCATTACGGTAGAGAACTTAGCTTCTGGTATTAATGTTAGAGATTCTATTTTGCAAAATGCAGTTTCCCAAACTGAGCCATCAAAGCAAGATCCAGTTGTACAGTTGGACTCTCAGTATTCGATTGTCAAAACTGCTCCAAGCTATGCAAGTGTTGGTTTTGTGCCTCAGATTATCAGTAGCCATTATCCTTCATATGAACCTGCTTTGACCAGCCCACATGATGCTTCTCGTCAACCGAGCATTGTGATGCAGCAAACGTATGATCCTTCATCAAGCATTTATAATCCATTTCTCAGACCTGGCAGTGATGGAGATGCTCGCTTCCCTCCATTTGTTGGACCAACTGCAGTGAGCAAGTACAATGGGAATGCTACTTTATTATCTGGTCCAAGTGTATCAGCATCACAGGAGACTGCAACCTCTGTTGGAGTAGCCTCTGCAGCTCTTACATCTCAAGGATCACAAATGGTTGGAATTGCACCCAGTACCATGTCTTTCCCACATCAGAAAATGTAGTTGTTTCCCCAAGCTGATGAAGAAGAAGGTTTATTTATCATTACGGTAGATGCCTTCCAGAGCCAGGAGCGTGATGTAATCGTTATTTCTTGTGTCCGAGCTTCAAATCATGGGGTTGGGTTGTAGCTGTTTTTCACCGCATGAATGTGGCGCTAGCTCAATCTCGCAGAGCACTTTGGGTTAAGGGAAAGCAGCAGCATTGAAACAATCATATGCATATGGAGATGGCGTTTTAAACCAGGCATGTTAAACCTGCCCTTGCAATCTTCTGCTACCCTTTTATTATGTCATGAATTGAATGTCCTTCTATTTTCTTTTATCTGTTATGGCATTTAGAATGCGCTTCTACTTTTTCCTTGCTCGTCAATTAATTGCTCCCTGGCTTCGAAAATGGTATTTTGTAGCATAAAATTATTTCACAATGGAAAAAATGAATGAACTAGGTAAACAGTAAAACTTAACCTTTGTTTATGTTATTAGTTATTGCAATTGTCTGTTCAATAATGGTAATTTATGAAAAGCTATCTCAAACTGATTACAATTCTAATTCCAGTTTTAATAAAAGAAAAAATTGGCTAGGTTGCTTTATGACTGCCTGATAATGCTTTTATTCTAAATGGATGTAATAGTGAAAGGCAGAAATTAAAATTGTAGAGTTTTCTCTTTCTTGGTAAAGTGTATGATGTTATAGACATTCTATGTAAATTATCTTCCTTGTGAATTGAACTCTGTAGTAGCAGATGTTTTCTTTGGAGTGACTATGAGGATAGGTTGAGTAGACTGTCGTGAGATAGATGGGTATACCCAAGCTATTCATATGTTGTTTTGAGATGGAAGAGAAGGCATAGTTCGTAGGAAGAGTATTTTTCCTTGTACTTTCCCCTTCACTGACTGTTAACCTTGTGATTGGTGACTCGAGTTGGGTCATGGTAGAGGATCTTGTGTCGATTCGCTTATATTTTCAACAGGCTATCCCTTGCTTGTTTAAATTCAAGTATCGAATGAAATGGGTTTCTATTAAATCCATTTTGTAGCTTGGCAAACCTTCAATAATTCAGGTAGGGACTTTCTGAGTAAGTGTTGACTGCGGCATGTGTGAAATTAGAATGGTTATCTTTCTTCGAATTGGGTTAGACTTGTATGAAAATGAAAAAAAATATGAATCGACTCAGTTACATAGTTTAGTGAGCTAAGTCCTTAACTCTTACAATGATCATACGAGGGGTGGATTATGGGTTTATTGCTGATTATGTGATGTAAGATAATAACAACCTTTGGTGAAAAGACTTCTTCTTGATCCTTGCCTGTGTAATCCAAATATAGTTGTTGTATGTAATTTTAGTTGGATAGAATCTAATTTATTTAACTTCTTGATGAAAAATAATTAGGTTCGGTGAGAATTTCTTGGTATATTGAACCTTCAGATTTAGTGATAGTGTTGTGAGTGTTATATGTATGTTGGTTTATTCAGCCGAGTGAAGTTAACTTTAATCTTTGACTGATTTGTGTTTATTTATGGTTGGGGCCTATATTCTTCCTAAAACATGGATGTGCATTAATGCAGTCTTGTTAACAAGTAATTTTGAATATGTTAAGTCATTTCACCGATCTTTATCATTTTGGTTAATAATAATAGAATGGTGTTTGGGTGTTAGATTTCAATCACGTAATCCATAGGATTAGTTGACTGAAATCTCAATACTCTCAGCCTTGTTGTCTTCACCAATAAGGTCTCACCTTGATTATCTTTGGAATATCTCTCTCACTTGAATATTGGGATTCCTCCTTGTTGGCTGGTATAAATCTCATCATCTTGTGAAACATGTTGATTAGTGGTTTGTGATTTGATCCATTCTTGAGTTTAGAAACTTACTTTCATGATATTATAAAATGTTAGCTTACTGTTGCAATGGGTAGTCTTAACATGCTCAGTTCTCGCGAACTGATTCCAGCTAGTATTTGTGCAGATGGATTGTGCGAGTAGATTAAAGGAAAGAGTTGTAAAGGTTTCATCAGTGCAATTTATGAAATTCCTTGTAAAAATGTCCAATGTGAGGTAAATTTTGTAATAGTGATTGCAAAGGAATTTAGAAGACCTCTTGCCTTGGGTTGTTCAGAATTTGTGTGAAGATGTTATGTTGTCCTTCTGTAGGTAAACTGGTAACTTATCTTTGTGGGAAATGTTATTCAAACTTTCACTGGCATAAGCATTGTAAAACTTGGATCTTGAGAATTAAGTGTTAATTTAAATATTTCTGAGACTCTGTATTGATGTGTTATATGTAAGTCGTAATGGGGTGGTTTTCCTTACAGAAGTTACCTAAAATTTTTATTCAAAGAAATACGTTGTGGTTTAGATCCCCTTGAAAACAATCATTTCCTTAAGTAATCAAGAGTGAGACTATCCTTGCAAATTGATTCTATATAGCGCATTATCTCTAACTGGACTAGTAAAAATTACTCTTTTTGGTGAACGCTAAAGACAAGCTTAAAGGAAAACAATGGTTAGATTTTAGAAGATGATAGGATTTAATAAGTAGGAAGGAAATTGATTAATAAAACCTTAAATATCTCTCTATCTTTTGAAATGTCCTCCTTTGTCAAACTTAATTAAGTAAAGTCTAGATGGAGCATTTAACCAATCTTGATAAACTCTTAACCTCAATAAAAGACTGATAGTAAACAATGTGACCCTGAAGCTAAATTTTGTTGTCCTGTTCTGTTAACCCTTGCCTTGATTCATGGTGATATTCTTAAGCAAGGTCAAAATTTGATCCTTAAACAAGAAGGTTAAGGTTATTGTTATGAACCCTAAGCGGTACTTTCCACTCAATCGGAGCTTATGCCTTCACCTGTGCAACAGAGGTGTGGAACATGTGTTAGTGGCTTGAATAAGATTAATTAACCTTGTAAGAAATGGAAAATATTCTAAAATCAAATGAATAAAAAAGCTTTGGACATAAAACTGATGATCCTAGTTTAGAAAGCTTGGCCTTAAGCTATTTAGTCAATAGTTGAAAGGAAAGAAGTTCTCCCTTGTGAAAAGAATTGTGTGAATCATTACATGAAATTTTATAAGAACGTAAGTTAAGAGTTAAGAGACATTTTAGTAAACAAGAAAATTTAACAAGAATTTTCTCATGGGATGCCCTAAATGTAAGTGTGTCATGTGGTTAGACTTCCTTGTTGTCTTGTCAAAAAGAAGAAAAAAAAAATGTATTGTCCTTGATAGGTGTGAACGTCTCTGTGCTTCCTTTATGGCCATCCTTGTATCAAGTTGTTCACAGTGTTAGTGGTATCCTTGGTGACGACATGTTACGTCATGTTATGTGTGTCAAGCAAAAGAAAAGTTATCATGTATTTCACTATGTTGTATGTGTTGGTATCTTGTTGGATGTTACATTTTGGTATCAGAGCATAGGTTCATGCTCTCGAACCTATGGGCCAGATTGGTGTTGTATGATGATGTTACATGGTGGTGGTGGTGTTACATGATGATATTGCATGATGATGATGATGTTGCATGATGGCGGTAGATATTGGAAGAGTAATGTGCTTCAAGCGTGATGTGATTATTGTCGTAATTATGATATTGTGAATGCACTTTATGTGTATGTCACCTTGTGCATGTTTTTGATCATGTTGATATGTTGGGGATGGGAGTATTCTCTCTCCTTCTTGTGGATTCTAGAAAGAGTTCACTTGTGAATCATTATTTGTGATGTGTGAAAAGAATTATAATGTGGATGACGTAGTGTTGGAGCATTGTGGCATATTGTGATATGTGGGTGTATCAATGTGTTGTATGACCATTTTGATGTTAAAAGAAACGAGTTGTATCATGATGTTTTTACCATGTTCTAAAGAAATGTGTGTACTACTTTGCTATGTTGCAATGGATGTTATGTTGTGATGTACTATGTTCATCGTATGTATGATATGTGTAATATGTAATGCTTTATGTTGTGAATTAGGGTCATACGGTGAGTGTATGAACCATATCGTATGGTGCTTGCACATTGGGTGCAGAATGTGGTAAAGTGATGTGTTACACTCAGTGAATGTATGATCGTGATATACCCTGTATATGTACCATATGTAAGACGTTATGGTAGTTATGTGTGTGTCACACCGTTATGTTAGTGATGTTGTTGTATGTTATGTTGTGAACCTTACGCTAACCGACCCTGAGGGTAATTGGTAGAAGTGTATGTCGAGAGTGAGGAATGATGTACCATGGGTCAATAACTTGAGTCAAAACTTGGTTTAGTAGATTACATGTGATTCTTTCCTCTCTCCATATGTGGTTGTATGTACACAACCTAAGTGCAACTATGACTATGTTTAGCCTTGTCGAAGTGGTGGCGGGATGATTCCGATGGAGGTGATGACAGTTGTATTATTGATATGTATTTTATGAGCTGAGGCTCCATGTTTCCGAGTGCTAGTAACTCGTTGAGTACCCCTTTGGTGGGCTAGATAAAGCCACACAGTTATCGTAATGTGACATTATTATAAGTCGATTTTATTCGTAAATTGAGCTTTTTTACCTTATTTTGTAAGGACCAGCAGCATTTCTTGATTGCCATGCTTTACAATTTTAGGGCATTTCCTTGGTTGTGGCACTAACATGGGGATTTTGATACTAACTTTGGCTATTTGGCCATTTATGTTTGCTTGATTTTGGGTCTTCTTTTAAATTTGGAGTTTTTACCGCCTTGCCCAAGGCTTGCACTTTGCCACTTGGCACTTTGATTGGATTGTTGTGCTGGTTCTATTGTCTTGATGTGTGGAATAGGTTCATAGAATGCACCATGGATTGGTTGGACCTATGGACCCGCTTCGTTTTATGGGGGTACACCCCAAGGAGTACATATAACTAGCGGGCTGTTGAAATTCGCGCGTTATTATGTCACTTGGGTTAGGAGTGTTCGAACACTATGTGTCTTGGACCATAGGGTCAACCGGCCTCCTTGAGGGAGGCATAAGAGACTTGAGGGAGGCCTAAGATATTTGAGCGAGGTTTATGATATTTGTCTGTATGGTTGATGTTTCAGGATATATGTTGAGTTATTGTGTTGTTTGGTAGTGGTTTTTTGATGTATGTGTTACTCATGTCAGATGGATATGTGTTGTGATATTGTGGTTATGTCATTGATTCCCTTGTGGACACTATGTAACTGTAGCAGGGTTTGGTGTTATGTGAGTCTTTCATTGATGCAAAATTGAGGAAATGTCGAGGTGGATTGTCGTAACATCTTATTGTTAAACAATTTGGTATGTAAAGCTTCATTGATATGGTCACCTCGCACTATGAAGATTGTGCCTACTCCATTCCGTAAGGTTGACAAACCGTTTGTGGTGTAATACTTTCCATGAACTATATACTTGTCTCGATATGTGAAATCCGTGAGTGTCTTTTGAACCTATTTAGGATGTTGTGTTAGCTCTTTATGTTGGGCACCCACATTTAAATTATGTGTTTTCTTATGAAGAAATATATTATGATGTATTCCTTTTCACATCAATACATAACTAATTATAGTTTGCTAATGTACCTCCCCATTCTAGAATTGTTTGATCTCGTTAATAACTACCCATCTTCACAGTAGTGTTAACAGTAAACAATACCTGCCTTAATGTTCCTTTTTTTACCCCATGTTGTCAACTTGCAATAAATAAATTGGATCAATGAGATGTGAAAACCTTCGCATGCGTACCAACAACTCCTTATCTGATCCTTATGGCTTACCATTGTCTTTTCCTTTGTGTTATCTCGCATCAAAACACCAATGAATTCATAAGTGGAGGATATCACGTCAGTCAAAGCCCCGCTGAGGCATCGGCAACTTTTCTACCTGACATCAATGAGGTCCAAACCTTTATGGATTCCCCAACAACATCTGCGATTCCCTCAAAACCTTGTTTCTGATTAGACAAATTATTGAACCACAAGTGTTGTTTTGTTGAGAGTTCCCCAGTGGTATGTAGTTGAAAGTGCCTCCACCAATTATCTCCATGTTTGCAGGATAGCAAACTAGCTCACCAAACCTAGGATTAATTTATAACATTACCACCACATTTTCACCTGGCTCCTCTCAAGGCATGTTGAATGTACAGTGGATTCATTGCATGGAGAAAATTACAACTCTGGCACCCTGACAAGAGAAAGGGTGAGTACATGGGTCTCCAACTTAAAACGTGAAATAGAAATAGAAATCCGTAGCATCTCAGAACTGAAGGTCTCCTAGGAATGCCAGGAGCATATAATTAAGGCTGTATCCTAGAAAACTACCGAGAACTTGTCTGCAGAAGCTTACAACTCTAAAATCATGAAAAACAGTGAAGCCTCCAGAAGATTAGTAAGTGCGACAGCTACTGACCAAGGCGATCCCAAGGAACTGATTTTGTTTTTCCATAATGTTATGGTTTTAAAAGGAATGAAAACAGTGGATGAGCCATTTTTATGCAGAATAGGAAGATCTGAATAAGGAAATAAAACCTGAAGGGAAGAGAAACAGACCTTGGAAAATAATGTCTTGCATTAATATGACAACTATATGAGAAAATTGCTTTCTTGTCCAGGTCACCAATCTAACCTGTTAGAAGCTCTATTTTTAAAAATATATATTTAACAAATGGTCCACTGCTAAGGATTCTATGGATTTGTGAAAATGATAAGTAATTGCTGCCAAGATGTAGTTACACCAGAAAATGTTGGGTTCAACGGCTGTCATAGCTGATGTGAGTCCATCTCAACTTGTTATTGCTAAATGTGAAGATTCAAGAGCAGTGTTATCTAGGGGAGGAAAAGCAATCCCTCTTTCTAATGACCATAAGCCTGAACGAGAGGATGAGATGGGCCGTATCGAAGCTGCTGGTGGACGTGTTATTAATTTGGAATGGATATCATGTTGGAGGTTTTCTTGCTATGTCCAGGGCATTAGGAGATAGATTCTTGAAACGGTACGTGATATCTGAACTTGAAGTAACATGTGCAGATCGGACACATGAAGATGAGTGCCTCATCCTAGCTAGTGATGCTCTATGGGATGTTCTGTCAAATGTTTCTACCTGTGAAGTTGCTAGAAAATGTCTGGCTGGCTATAGACCTCATCGCTCAAAGGGTATTACAGAAGATAATCCTGTAGGTGCCACAGCTGCTCTTCTTACCAAATTGCCTTTGGGACGAAGAAGTGGTGACAAGAATTCTTCGCCCCTTTTCGAGACATCTGGGAAGACTGAGGAGTCGAATGAAGAACCATTCTCAAGGACATCAGATCAGGAGCAAGAGTGTCCGATAGAATCCCATGAACAAGCATCTCCCATTACAGTAGAGAACTTAGCTTCTGGTATTAATGTTAGAGATTCTATTTTGCAAAATGCAGTTTCCCAAACTGAGCCATCAAAGAAAGATCCAATTGTACAGTTGGACTCTCAGTATTCGATTGTCAAAACTACTCCAAGCTATGCAAGTGTTGGTTTTGTGCCTTAGATTATCAGTAGCCATTATCCTTCATATGAACCTACTTTGACCAGCCCACATGATGCTTCTCGTCAACCGAGCATTGTGATGCAGCAAACGTATGATCCTTCATCAAGCATTTATAATCCATTTCTCAGACCTGGCAGTGAGGGAGACGCTCGCTTCCTTCCATTTGTTGGACCAACTGCAGTGATCAAGTACAATGGGAATGCTACTTTATTATCTGGTCCAAGTGTATCAGCATCACAGGAGACTGCAACCTCTGTTGGAGTAGCCTCTGCAACTCTTACAGCTCAAGGATCAAAAATGGCTAGAATTGCACCCAGTACCATGTCTTTCCCACATCAGCAAATGCAGTTGTTTCCCCAAGCTGATGAAGAAGAAGGTTTATTTATCATTACGGTAGATGTCTTCCAGAGCCAGGAGCATGATGTAATCGTTATGTCTTGTGTCTGAGCTTCAACTCTCATGGGGTGTAAATTTTTAACGGTTTTTTATCATTCTTGTCGTCCCTACACCTAAAATGAGAGTACGTTAATTTGGTATCCTATTTGTGTGGGAAAATTTGAACATGTCTTTTGTTGCCTTCAAGATGTGATCTACCATTGGCTTCACTTGATTTTTAGTTTTCTTTCCTTGTGATCAAAGACCAGATTTGCAATGGAGGAGGAAGTAGTTGGCATGCAAGATGAAGAACGACCTACTAGTTAAGAAGTGAAATGCTGGAAATATTTTTGGAGAGATTTTTCCCCTCTACATCAACTTGACCGACTTTTTCACAAAAAAAAACAAAACCAAAAAAAATCCTTATTCCTAGAGTCCTCAACATGCATGGGTGCTTTGAATGTCTATAGTTTGGGGGGGAAAAGTTGTTTTAAATGAAGTATTATAAATTACAGGAATTGGTCGTGCACATGGTTGGAGTGTTAGAAGTTGGGAATAATTTTTCTAAGAGAAAAGCCTGATAGAACCCGTCCTTCTGAGAAATCATCTGAGAAGAAACCGGTTTATCTTCCTTTGTGTAAATGATTTTATCCAATGTTCAAGGGTGGTTGCGAGTGTACAACCATTGACAAGCTCTGAGATGTTCTAGAAAATTTCTCCTACTATTAAATTTAATCAAAACAATGAGTTATATCTACGTTATTTTTTGGAAAAATTTGTGTTTGCTTCATTGTTGAATGTCTGCCCAGTATTTTTCTTGTTACCGTTTGCAATATTACATTGAAATATTTTGTGAAATCACCACAGATCTTATCCCATGTGTGATAGTTTGGTGGCATTTGTAATTTTATTTATTAGAAGATATTTCATTTGAATACTGAAATTAAACAAATTTAACAATCACTGTGACTCCTAGCATGACTATAAGATTGTTTTTATTAGCCTTTGAGGGTATCTAGGTTGATGCAAACAGAGTTGAATAATGTTTAGTTTAAAGTTTTCCAGTTTGAGCCTTCATTTTGTATCCTTGAAGTTGTGTGAAAGTGTGATCTGGGCCTTCATTAAAGCAACAATATCCTAGTTTAAAGGGAAATCCTAGCTATCCCAATAGCATTATTTTGTTCAAGATCTCCTTTTTTGTAAAATTTCTCAAGGAATCTGGTGAATCAGTTCATTTCCTTTCTTCTGCCTCACCTCCCACTAAAATTCATTTAAAAACAAACCAATCATACCCATATTACCTCTTTTTGTCATGTGTGGCTATACAAATGCCATAATTTTTACTACCAAAAACAATTGCAGAAAAATCAGGTTTTGGTTTTTTCATTATCTTTAGTGGCCTAAACCTGCTTAGAAAATATCTCCATTATCTAGAGTGACAACTCGTGAGAGTTAGGTTCATTGCATTGATCATATTTTCTTCAAGGTCTTGTTAATAATTTCACAAGGAAGGATATATCCATCTCCTCCACAAAAAATAGGCTACAAAAAGGGTCCTCTCACCTTGGTTGAAAGGAACAACCATAAGTGGTGAGGATAGGTCAAATCATCTTGAGGGTGCTACCCAATTTCTCCACATCTAAGTGACAAAGAGCAAGATGCATTTCATCCCTGGAAACAGAATCGACACTACTACCTGCTTTGCTTGTCTCTAAACTTCCTGATAAACCTGTGATGCTGCTCAACTTCCTGAGGGAGAATCAATTTGGGTACCAACAGGTCTTCCTTTCAGATTCATCCACCAACAAGCTTGAAATTTCATACTTTTACTTTTTGTAAAGTGTTTAGTGAATCAATATTCTCATTACTTGTGGCTTGAATTTAGCTCCTGTGTCGAATATTTATTAGATCATCCACAAAACTTGATTAGGAGGTTCAACAAGCCTAGTGCTTGATTCCACTCTTCAATAGTCTCATGTAACACCCACTAGTTAAGACACACAAGACTACAGAGAAAAACACAGGATTTTTTTTTGACTTACTTGACACATAACACGACACGACATGTTGTCACCAAGGTTACAACTAACTCTATGAACAAATTTGACACAAGGATGACCACAAAGGCAACATAGAAACATTCACACCCTTGAAGGAAAATTCACTCTTCTCTTTGACAAGACACCACAAAAGACAACCATAATACATAGTTACGGCTCAGGACATCCCACTGTGAAAATCTTGTTAAGGTTATTTATTCACTAACAATCTTCCAAGACTTGACTTTGGAATCTAGATGGTTCATGATATGATTCTTACAATCCTTCTTATAGGGTTAGGTTTATTTTTCTTTTAATTACTTAATTAATTCGTTTACAAAACCAGGAGGTAATTGATTCCACCAGGCTCTCTATCCAAACCCACACTACTGAGACTTATTTCATAATTCCTTTGCATAAAGAAGCAAGCATAAGTTCAAAATAAGTGGAGTATTGTTTAGGTTCAGAACCATAATCTTCTTTGTTCAAGGATTATCATTTATCATAACTTAGAAAAGGGTTACAAGGTCTACAGCAAGGATTAAGGGTAACAGGTTAAGTAGAGTTTCATCATCATAATTTCATAAGATAAAGACCAGTATTTTACTGGGGCTAAGAATTTATCAAGAGGGGTTCAAGTTTCATCTAGGTTTTACTTTATTAAGTTGGAAAGTTAATATAATTAGGTTTAAAAAAAAAATTAAAGAGTCGGACTCATAGTTTCTTAACTATTCCCTTTACTTATGAAGATCTAGAATTCTCGTAGGGTTAGATATTGATAACACTTTAATTCCATTTATCATTTCACAACAAAAAGGTAAGGTTAACGGTTTATTCTATGGGTGGAAAGTAATTCCTTTTTGCACAAGTAGATAGTTCCTCTTCTTCCAGTTAAAGACCGGGATTTTATCCACGAGATCACCAATTCTTATATTTTATTTTTATTTTCATTTTTTTATTTTTTTGTTCATTTATTTATTTTTGATTAACTTTTATTGAGATTTCCAACCCACTTGATTATGCCTAAAATTACAACCATGCCAAGACCATGGAGGGTTATCATACAAGAAGGTTTTATGGCTCGATAGAGCATTTACCATTGCTTGTCGAGAGAACAAGAAAGTGACACATTTTGTCAAATCATGATACATGATTTCATGATCAATATAATATCACAAACAAATACAGATAACAAAGTGATGATCAAGTTTAAATCCTCACAATAATAATTACAAGATTTGCTACAAAATGACAAGACAACCTTATTTCAATACTATAGAAAATCCGTGGCAAGAGGCTTGTCAAACTCCCTTACAAGCACCACTCACAAATTTATGACACTATAGACATACGTAGAAGGAACTTCAAAAAAATAAAAATGAATGAACCTTTACAAATCTTTCCTTCTTCTACCTACACAAGCCATCTGCAACCATTATGCACCTGAGTCAGTTTGTGAGAAATGAGCATGATAAACGCTATAACATTAAGACAATATGTTATCAACTTATTTCAAAAAGAAGAACATTGTTGCTTATGAAAATAATCCAAGTTTCTAAAACAAGAGAAATTAAAAAGGTTGTCCAAAAGGATAAAAATTCATAATTAAAAGGAAGGAACTATAATTTAGTATCATTTTCTCATAGGAGAATTTAATAAACCATCATAATTAATTCCACCTAATGACCATCATGATAATGACCATCTTTTAAAAAGATAAAATTTCGAAAAGAAAACACTTACAAGAAGAGAATTAGTTCAAAACATCATTTGTCCTCATTAGTTTAAGTTAGTTCACCAAGCCAAACATTCACTATACCACTATTTGTTCCCAAACAATCAATCAACACGAGAATATCTAAAAAAAATGACTTAATAATATTAAGATGTTGTGTCTATAACAATTAATTTTATATCAGTACAAAATAAATAAATTGGAAAAGAAAAAGGATGAAATGAACAAATGACCCAGTATGGGCCACATCCTATCCTAACAATCCTACTATTAAAACCTTTATTCTAATCAAGAGAATGCCTTAAGAAAAGAACAAACTTGATAACACCAAACATAACCATTATATATCTTACAGGAGGTTTACCCAATCATTCACAAGAACACAACATAGGATACATAGCTTCTAAAGGATCTGTCGTCAACAACAAGTTGACATCAAACCTATCTGGTCAACACATAACCATTCTACAAAAATGACAGAAAGAAGGTCGTATCACAACGAGCATAATGATAACTAGTAAACCAATGAATTTCCAAATACACCAACTTATAAGCTACAGAAGAATGAAATTTAAAGATTTTAAAGGATCAAAACGTAGAGTACTTTCTTATGCATAAAACCAAGATCCCAGTTTTAAGATTTGAAAACTTCCTCAATAATGATCAAGTAGATCTCGCATCTTTCAACATATGTGAGACAAAATCAAGGTAAAAATAAGATTATTTATTTTGACATTTTAAGTTATCCCAAAGATGCGAATATCATCTCAAGGAGACATTCTGTAAGGTCAACTACATTCCTCAATACATACAACGGTCACCAAGGGAGTAAAGATGATCCCAAAGACAAGAATCTCCAAATATGAATAGGGACTGCTACCAAGTTATGATGATCACAACATGAAACTTGAAGACTAAAATAGTTCTTCAAGGGGTTTACAATAAAAAAATAACTACCCAATTTTGAGAGTAATACAAACTTGGTTCAATTCAAAAATCAGTCAAGTTAAGCACACACTTAGCCGACCGGAGAAGGTAACTAGAACCTGAAACAAACTAAAAGAAAAATATAGAGATATAAATAACATCATTCACCTATACATTATGCACTTACAGTGCTCAATTTACTATTTTACAAATACCCAACATGAGCCAAATGACAGATTACGAACCAAAACAAGAATCTGAAAACAAGCACTATAAAATTGAGTTGAACCAACAATGTTTAATAAACATTCAAATCGTAATATTATCAAAAGAACTAGGAATTTTCATTACAAGACCTCCTGCTTTTATTTTATTAATATTTTTGAAAAAAATTGACACACCTGGTATTTATTAAAACTCAGAAAAATAATATAAAAGTGTTCAAACAATACAGTTATTTCTAACGCCAGAAACTAATATCCTCCCAGAAATTACGAAAGAGCAAGAGAAGTAGAAACCATATTACAAAACCATCACACGAGACATTTATATGAAGAGCAGGGTCATTTAATGAATCATTTAAATAACAGCATAAGACTCACGGGTATAGAGCAGATCATGCCTAATTAAGCTCACACAATTGAGCACAAGCTGAACAGGGTCTGCAACAACATCTCAAGCCCAAACTCCACTGTCCTCTAGCTTGATGGGTGCCCCACAATCTTCTCACAGCCAAATTTTACACAAGAAAGTTGTGGCCAGAGTATGTAGTCTACCAAAACATAGATCTACAATACCTTGAAGGAAAAAGTGTTCTCTAGGACAACAGTGATAGAAATCTGTGCATAAAACAGCTTGATCTATGACCCTAATTCCACCATATATGACCAACAAAACAGTGTCCAACCTGCCCAACCCACCTTTCAGTTGCAGCACCCTGGATTACATGTAAAATGTGGAAGAGTAAAACAAGAGGAAAGGTGAACTACTTGACTAAGTGACTCAAAGAGATGTGGTCTGGAAATGACATGACTGTAAGATATGCACAAATAGACCAGCAAAAAAAAATGACCTAGATAAACAAAACAATGTGCCCAGTGAGGAACTATTATGCAAATCACGTTGATAGGAATGAATTGAATGGCTTCTCTACCCCCCCAAACTAGTCTGAAAAACTACTCTCTGCTCAGGTGGCTAGGATAAAGTAGCATACTGACACACCAAGGAAAAGAAATGAGAGCAGAAAGAATAAAACAAAACCAAACAAGTACGCAGCTAAGAGGAAAAAGGTGTTTCATCCCAACAAACATATGTCAAAGCATGATTTAATTAAAAACCACAAGGAAACGAATAGGCGACCAATAATAAATTCGCACAGGAAGGGAGGGGGTAAGTGGCAAGATAAGTGATCAAGCCCGTAAAAGGATTGGCTGGAACTTTCAACGTATTCTTCCGAACCTCCAGTCTGCAATCTCCTCACAAAAGAACACACACGGCCAGCAACTCAGGTTTGGATTTTTTGTCCCTCAACGCAAGCCAAGTATTCTAAATGAAAGTAATAAAAGAAATGACAGGGTTGCAATAAATTTCACCCACCTCCAGCCAGTAAGACCACAACAAACAAGGTCTTATAGCTCACGTATCCCTCATGCCAGGTATGAACAAAAGGACCATAAAGTGGGGGGAAAAGTTGGTGGCTCGAGCAATAAATTCACCCTTAATTAGAAATTTGAAACAACACAAGGTATGAGTGATTATAGTCGACCAAAGAGGAGCAGGTGAGTAAGTCAATAATTTAAAATTTAATCCTAGCAGTCCCCTCCAACTTGGCGCCACCACCAACCTTTCTCTATTTCCACACATGCCAAGGTCGGTAGAAGACTAGTTTAGGTGGGAGATAACTCCCTTTTATTAATTATTTTAATTTTATTTATTTTACCTTACTTTATTTATTACTTATTTTTAAACCGAGTGTCAAAGGCTAGGTATATTTTAATAATTACGCCTAAAAAAACTAGAAAATATTTTAATATTCCATCAGAACTTTCCACTTGTTATTTTTTAAATGACATTTGCATTTATAGCTCAAAGCATGATTAGATCCTAAAGAATGTTATAAAAGTAATCTCCCAAATACCCCTCAAACAACTTCACAATAGACCAAGATAGCATGAACGGACCGAAAGAAGGAAAGGAACTAATGATTTAAAAAAAAAACTTCGCACTAGGGTTGCATCACAAAATGATCAAAAAAGGGCTAGTTAAACAATCGATGTTAAGCAACAAGGTAAAGAAGAAAATCAGATAATGCAATCAATGTTGCATTACATCCTCCTCACCCTTAGGAAAAGCATCATCCTTCAATTGTGACATAACACAAGAGGGAAGGAGCGCAAGCAACAAGGAACATATGGGGGAAAAGGTACACTCTATGGTTAACATTTGAGATGCTAAAGCACAGCCAGGGGTGGCCTTGGGAACATTTGGTAGAAATTTGAATTTTGAAGTTTTGTGAAGATTGGCAATTCTCTCTTATTCATTATTTCATTAGTCCTCTTTCCTTATAATTATTTCTAGTTTTAGTTCTTTTTAAAATTTCATAGTTGTAGCGTTTTGGTTTATTCATTCTTGGGGGGTTCCATATGAACTGCAATCACACAACGCTACCAGGGTCATACACACACTAAATATTCGCAAGCATACTTTACATATTCATGTCTATACCGAATCACAAAGCTTGACCAAATATAGAAGAGACAGACTCAGTCCACAAGCATAAACACTTGTCACATTCTATGACTGACGTATAATTCTTGAGAAAAGTGTACTACAACAACCTGAATTTCCACAATTATACAGATGAAGATTTTACATAACCTCAGAAATTAGCTACATGTATTGGGTCAACAAGGGCATTCAACGCCATATCCACAACATCACAAAACAAATCCACTAACATGAGTAACACATATATCATAACACTACAACCAAAACATCATAACAAATCTACATGCATCCTAAAGCATCAGTCACTCACACACACAAATCTTTACACCTACCTCAAGTCCTCTTATGCCTCCCTCAAATCTCTTATGCCTCCCATCAAGGATGTCAGGTTGTCCCTATGTCCCTAAGCACATAGAGTTCAAACACTCCTAACCCAAGTGACATAATAACGCATGGTTCAACAACCCGCTATTATTTGTAACACCTTGGGGCGTACCCCCATACAATGATCAGGTCCATAGGTCCAACCATTCAATGGTGCATCCCATGACCCTATTCACACATCCAAACAGACACCAACATCGGAAATCGATACAAATACCAAGGGGCAAAGTAAAATCATGGGAAAGGTGGTAAAATCTTAAAAATTTAAAAGAAGATCCAAAAAACCAAGCAAAATTCAAATGGCCAAAATGAAGCAATATAGTTCGTGTCAAAATTTGCAGTTAGTATTGAAAACCAAGGAAATGCCCAAAATGTTAAAGCATTAACATCAAGAAAAAAAATTGTTAGGTCCTTGCATAAACAAATTAAAATGCACTTTATGAAAAAAATACAAATTATTTAATAATGGCACATTTACATAACTTGTGGCTTATCTGAGCCACCACGAGGGTCCCTCAATGAGTGCGGCACTCGAACATTGAGCCTCAGTTCACAAAATAAAATAGTAATAGTACCAGTAGTCCTCATCTCTATCAGAATTCATCCCCCACAATTTTGACAAGGCTAAATAGTCATAACTACCGAAGGTTGAATCCATAAAAAAAAAATATAAGGATGAGAGGGAGGAGCACATGCCCCATATTACTGAGTCTAAGTTGGATTCTAGATTGGTCAACCATGACACCTTTCCTTACTCTAGACATACACCTTTTACCGTTCCTTTAGGGTTGGTGTAGCTTAGGTACACAACATTTATATGTAACGACATTCACGAACAAATGGGTGGCAAACAAAGAAGTATAATAAACGTCTTACGTATGGGTACACAATTGGGTAGATCACAATCATACATTCACTGGTACAATACTTACTACCACATTATGCACCCAAAGTGAAATCACCGATCAATAAGGTTCATACGCTCACCCCATATGCCCCCAAATCATGACATTAAGCATTACATATTACACAAATCTACATACAAAGACATAATACGTAACATCACAATGTAACAAAGAATTTGCTACATAACAGGTGATACACCAAAATTTCTTCAACCATGGTAAACAACATCATGATAAACTCAATCAACTTCTACAGTCAATCTTGTCATATAATACCATCGACACACTACATATCACAATAGCCACAATACTCCACCACTCCGTCATCCCACAATAGAAAATCCTGTTCACCATGTGGTAGCCTTAGGCATAGGCGGAGGCACAGAGCATTTCAAACCTTTAAACCTTTTCTTCCTTCTTAAGTTAAAATTTTCTAAGTCGCTTCGACAACCCACCAACCTACAACCAATGAGAGCCTGACACATTACATCGTTAGGTGTCGGCAGAGGTGCGAGTTATTTTTAACCTTTGTGCTTCTCAACACAAAAGTCTTAATTTTCTAAATTTTCCCACAGGTCCGTATTCCCCCCCTCGAATCCGTGCGTTACATGTGGTGTAACAAGGCACTGACTGAGGCACAGTCCTCCTTAAATAAATTCACTTTTCCTCCAAAGGAGCTAAAATCCACATTTTCTTCGGAAACCTACCTTTCCGCGAGTGGCTTAGAAACATGCCATGTGTCCCCTTGCAGCCCACAGTTTAATTATCTTCTTGCGGCCCAGAGCCTTGCCACGATGCTCGCAAGAACATGGAGGTAAATTACGTTTTTTCCAAAGTGAAAAGTGCTAAGTTATTTTCCCCGCTCCGTCGGCCTTCATTTTTTTTTCCTCCTGGAAAAATTTCTTCCCAAGGCCCGCTAACCCATAACTTTAGAAATATGAGGAGTTAGGAGGACTTCTTTATATCATTGGAAAGGGGGAGGAAATTTTCCTATTTAATGGGAATGTTTTCAAGATTTTTTAGGTACGTTAAATATTGGAAAAATCAGGTTGAATCACATAATTCAGTTTGAGAGTGGGTTAGTGAGAATTTAACCTATCAATTTATATGAGTTATTCTAACCCTAAGTTTTCAGACCTTGAGAATGGTTTAGACCTTGTGAATTTTAATATTTATTAAAAATTAAAATTTCATTTAATAATTTTGATTGTCCTTGGAACCTTTTTATAACAACTGTAGTTTCGAAGTCTGTATGCAGGCACACCCTTAAGAAAAAAAAATTATTCCATAATTTTCCAAACTAAACCTAGGTTGTTCTTGGGTCTCGAGTGGGAGTTTTAGATGGGCGTTATAATCATCACAATCATCTCCATCATCATTCTAACCATCGTTATCTTTTTCAATGTTTCACTACAAGAAAATGGGTACTCTATCCACAAAGTTGTCACAATTTATTTTTAGATATCTTATTCAAAATTTTGAATCCAAATTTGTGGACTCCACCCACAATTATTTTGTGAAAACTTTAAATGTGAAAAAAATTGTGATAAAATCCACAATTAAAACCATTGTGAAAAAAACACAAATTATTAATTGTGACATTTGTCACAATTTTTAATAACGTTACATGTCTACAATTGGAAAAATTGTTATAATTTCACAATTTTACAAACTGTGGTGCACCCACAATTCCAAAATTGTGACATGTAGCCCTAATAAAAGAGATGTTATTCCACAATTGTATTATTTTTACTATTAAAACAATTTTTAAATTTTAATGTATTTTGTTACACCAATTATTTAATTATTGTAATAATTTTTTAACATTTGTATTATCTTCATATTTTCATATTAATATTTTAATTGTTTAAGTTAATTTTAAAATAATTAAAATAATATATATTTTATATTGTATTTTAAATTCTAATATCACTACATTACAAATTACAAATTTCTTAAAATTATTTAAGTATCTGGGATAATTTAAAATTATTTATAATATTAAATAAATAATGTAAAAATTAAGAAAAAAATAGTTATATTAAAAATATTGGAACACATAAATATTTAAATATGCATGCACATTTAAAATTTAATACTAAATAATAACATAATATGAGTAAATATGAAAAATTAGTTTTCAAAAGATAAATTGATAAATACATTTTTAAAAAAGATATTTTACGAAATTACATATATGTTTTTACAATAATAAATTAATTCACAATTATATTTTATAAAATTTGGGTCTTTCTCAAAATTACATAGACATTTAAGTTGTTGAGATTGTAATTGTATTATGCAGTTGAAAAATTATATATTTTAGTAGTTAATTTCATATATATTGTTTAAAAGAGTTGTTTGATGACATTGTATTTTGATGAATATTGTTCTCCTTCACCTTAATTAATCAATTACACTATCATATCCCTCTCTCTTTAAATTTCATTATTCATAACATAATATAATACATTATTTGAATAATCAATAAGTCATTTATAATAAAAATAAATATTAAATTATTTATATCCTCACAAAATTAAATCAATAAATATTTATTATAACAATAAATAAGGCATAATATTCTTAAATAAAAATTGATAAATAATTTCCAACAAAAAATTAATGGACCTCTTTTAGATAGTAGTTAAAATTAAAAAAATTAAAAAATATATGTTATAGAAAAACTTTTACCATGAAGCCGTATAAACTAACATAATCTTATGCAAAACCAAATTGGGGTATGGAATATTTGTGTTAGCTATAAATAAATTCAATCACAAGGTGTGGTCAAAGTCTGCAATTTAATATGTATATAATACAATGGTAAGAAGAAATGCATGATGGGGAGGTCGGAATTTACTAGAATACAATTGCTAAAATAACAAATACTCATGATTTTAGGTACTTATAAGGATGAAATCAATATTGATCAGTATAAAACTTAATAAATTATTTCTTACAAATGTAATAATTGTTAGTATCCACTATCCAACTTTTACCTGTATTAGCGATTACAAACATAAATTTTAGAGGAACTGTTAATGCAAAAGAAACATTGTATAACAATATTTTATAAAAAAATCACTATATGTATTCTAAAATTTAGTGAATGATAAGGTTCATAGAGATTACATCCATAGATCTCAATTGAGAAGTTTTTGAATCTGCAAAAAAAAAATTAGATACAAAAAATGGCAGAATTTTTGAAAACCCTATACAGCCATGGAGCTTTGAATTTTTTATTGATCTCACAAATTAAAATGGTGGGGGTAACGATTGAAGCTATGAGAAACTTCAAACACCTGCTAGTTTATCCACTGCAACTTTTACCTAGTCCAATTTTCATGGTAAATGCCTCCTTATTTGTTTTTTTTAGGTTTTTACTACTTCACCAGTTAAATGCCTCAAATCACGGAATTTTAAATATTCAGTTTTTATTGGCACGGATCAAGTGCACAAATCAATAGTTGAACCGTCAGATCATTTTTTATCAACGGATCATAGGTAATGTGTGTTGTTTGTTATGATAAACTTTTAGTTATAAATGCTTCATGATAGCTATCATTATAAAATTAGAAAAATAAAAATTAGTGGTAAAAGAAGTTTTTAAAATTTTAATTATATCAGGAAAAAAAATGATCTATTTTAAATATGGTAATTATTTTAGTTTTAAAGTTGAGAGGTATATTAAATCAACACCATTAAAAAATTTAATGGATTTAAATTTGAAAAATCTATTTAAAAAAATAAAATAAAATTCTAAGGGATGTTAATTTTAGACTTTTTTAATACTATAGTGATTAATTATTTTAGTTTTTCTACAAGTTCTTAAATAAAAATTAGAGACAATAATTTTGATAAAAATAAATGAGATCTAATTTCATCATATTATCTAGATAGTAAGATTATTCAATTAACATATATGAATTTAAATACATATTGGTATGATAAAAAAATAAATTTATATTACAATAAATCTTTAAGGGGATGGATTTAAATATGACCATATAAATAAGAGCATGGATTGAATTGATGCTTACGAATACAAATATCAATTAGTATCACCGGGATGGATCCAAGCAAACATACGTAGTTTAGACTCTTCAAAATAATTTTAAAATATTTTTTATTTCTTATCAAATATTTTAAAAAAAAATCATGTTCTTTGTTAATAGGAATTTATTGTAATTATTTTTTTCAACTCGGATAAAATTATGTTATTTTATGTTCAACATAAGTTCATGTGGTGTGGATAAGGGAAAATGGTATGTTTAGTCCCCTTAAGCTATGAAAAATTACGGGGACTATGTAAAGTATTTACATTTTTATTTTGACATTAAATATCCATAAAATATGTTTAGATCCATCATATATAAATTGATACATATTGTGAATTTGCAATAGAACAAATCATATCTTTAAGGATGAAATAATATTGTGCATATTACACAATGTTTCCAAACTATCAAATTTTTAAATACAATTTAGTTACATGATCTAATTTGTTGTTATGAAACATATGTGGACATTGGGGGTGAGTTTTTGATCTAATATAATTATCTTTATTATTTTAGGATAGTGTGGATAATCCACAATTAATATTAATAGGGAAATGTAAAGCTTGCACTATTATTGAAAATTATAATTAGTGTGAATTTTCTATAATTTAAATGATATTGAGTCATGGGCTATAAAAAATTATGTTTTTAAGTCTTTAGTAAATTATAAACAACTATAATGTAGATTACCCACAATTAAAGCTTAGTATATTTTGTTAACGTAAATTATCAACAATTTGAGTTAGGTGTTGTACTATATTGAGCACAATCTATATTATTACAATGCATATATTTTATATTTTCTGGATAATTTAAAATGGAAGTTTAGTGGTGTAGAATTTTTTGTAAGTTTTGCTTGTATCACAGAAGTAGCGAAGTAAATTAAAATTAGGATACATTATTTTGGGTTGTTTAAACAATTGATAAATTAAAGTTTAGAAATCTCTTTTTTCAAACAACAAAGTAAAAATGTGAATTATCCACAATAAGGAATTGAATATGGAAAATCCACAAATTTAATAAGTTAACTATTAATAAATTTTTAAATATCTATATCATATTTATAAAATTTATTCATTTTTTGTTGATAATTCACAGTATTTAAATAACAATTTTTTAACAAATATCACTATGACTATCTAAGCGTACTTGTAGAATAAAATTCACGAGGAGAAATCATGATTTATTCAAAACAAAACTTCAAGGATGTGGATAGTTCACAGTTTTCAATTTAAATTTTATGAAGTAGCTGAAATATTTTTCAAAACATTAGAAAATGTGTTTTATCCACAATAAAATGTAAATAATGTTGACCTTTCACATATTAAAATTTAGTTTTATGAAATTGTGGAAAATATACATTTAATTTTTTAGTAGTTATTTAATTACTGTTAATAATTCACAAATTTTCCACAAAATGTTCTTTTTGTGGATAACAATGTGGATAAATTATCCTCGTTCTAGTAGTGTTTTTATCATCATTGTTATTGTCCTCATTATCATTGTCATCCTAATCTTTAAGGTCATCTTCATCATTTTCTTTGTAATCATAGTCATCATCGTTATCATCATCATCATTGATCATCATCATCATCATCCTCATCATGATTACAACCACCAAAACCATCGTCGTCACCATCATCACCATCATCATCCTCATAGTACATGAAAAAGATATATAATTTAATTAAATACAAAATAAGATCAATTAAAGTAAAAAATTAAACAGTCAAAATATGAAAAACCCCTAATAAAAAAAAAGTATCAAAATTAGGAAATCAAGTTCTTGTAATAGTATATGAATTGTCAATAATACTCAAAATAAACCTAAGAATGTTACTCACTTGGCATTAGTTAAATATTCATTTGTTCAGTAGCTAGTATATGCTTTAACTTTTATGGTGGTCTTGTATCGATGATAACAAAATCTTAAAAATTTTTGAATTTCAAGATGACATTGTAAGAGAGCGTAGGGATTGGATTTACTTTCGTATTTGTTTATATTTATGTATTTATTTTATTCTTATACCAAGAAATATAGAAAATTTATTAAAATTTATAATCAATATAGAAAATATATTTCGTTTTCATGGTTGTCATGATTTTTTTTGGCATCATCTCTATCGCCACTATCATCAATATGATCGTCATCATCATTCTCATTATTATCCTCTAGATTAGATAGTTATTTATACAAATTAAGTTTGTATTGTTGATTTGTATTCAATTAGATCTACATGTAATGTGTTATTATTTTAGTGTATTTGCTAGTGTAGAAATATTAAATATTTATATGAATAGAGAATTTTAACAAATCAATTGGAATTTAAAATTATTCAATAATAATGTATTTGCATAAAACAAAATGAAAACATTAAATTTTAAAAATCCATTCAACCAAATATTAATTAGCAAATATCTAAATTTAAACAAAAAAATAAGAACAGTAATGTATAAAAAAAAAACAGGTTTGCTAGGACATTACATGTTACAATTTTCCCATATTTTCCCATATTTTTCTAAAGAAAGGTATTTGATTCTAACTATTATTCACAGAATAAAACTACAAGTTTTTGTTTGGTCAACTGATTATAATTGCTTTTTCAATTCCAATTAATAGAAAAACTAATTGGCCTCCATTCGTTTTCTTCCATACGAAAGAAATAAGAATTAATACATCAAATTTACATTAAGGTTCCAAACGTTAAATCTAGAAAATGTCTTCTTTGTAAATGATCCATGCCAGAGTAATAACCTGACAATTACCTCATTCCATTGGCATATTGCCGATTGCAGCGGATGCATTCCCTTTTTGTTTCTGGAGACAACTAAATCTTACAGATCATCATGCATGTGGTATCCTTCTGTTTCTTTTGCTCCATAATGCAAAAAGTTATCTCCCAAGGTGGATTCCTTGTTTATTACATATTTCATTATAGCGGAATTTAAAAACTCAGATTTCCCATCAAAAGGAGCAAGATGAACAACACTTCTTCCATGATGGCCTGCTCTGTTCAAAAAATCTTTTCCAAAGCGCTCATTATGTGCTTCTAAAAGTGAACGACGGGAGACCACATCTTCATGTGCATCTGGGCTCCTCTCCCACTTGGCTGCATAACGCAATAGCTCTTTCCATTTTGTGCTAAATTCAAACTATAATAATATAAAAAACATTTTGCTCAGGCACCTGACTATAAGATTATAAAAATTGAATTTTCATATTATGCTTGAGAAAACTAAAATAAATAAATTTTATTTGATTTGTTGGCCTCCTTAAAATAAGAATTTAGAATAGGTAGAGGATTCAAATTATTCAAAAATCTTATAATTTTTTAAAAATAATATTCATAGATAATCTGTTAAAAAGGAAATTTAATAAAAAAATTTAATTGATATTACATAATCCGTAAAGTTTGATTCACATAATTTGACTATATGATAATCAAAATTAATCGAACTTTGGATTCAATCCATCCAGTATATAAATATAAACCTTTTAAAAACAAATAATATTCATATATAATCTTTAAAATTTCTTAACCTACGCATGATATTATTAATTGCAAAGACTATACAAATGAAATAAGAAATGCAAAAAGCATTAAAAAATAAACTACAACCCTATGATGCCTTTAGGGTCATTTGTGATCACGTTATTGATTTACCGAACTTGGATCATCGTAATGATAATTGTACCTCAATAACGCTAGATCACAACCAGGATAGATGCTATTATAAACATTAAAATTCTGATTGATTCTACCATTGATTGAAAAGAAGAATTTGCTGAATAAGAAATGGGATAAACCAACCTACAAGTCAGGGAAAAAAATTGAAAACAAATAATCATACTAGTCTTGTTTCAGGTCCCCGAATGAGCAGCAAATGGTTGAACCATTTTTCATTATTATTTTTCATTTATTCATTTAGAATATATTTATCTTTATCACCTTTAAATTTTGAACAATCTTTTAATTACTAATATTTCATTTAGGATATATTTTTATCTTTATCAGGGTTAAATTTTGGAGGTTTTTTTTTATTTACTAATTATTAAATGAATTAAAAGAATAAAAGACACTTGTCAATTATCAAACCACAACAGTTGTCAACTGCTGTGTGGGAAAGAGCTGCAGGACAAGTGTACTGCCCACTTCCCTTCGATACCATTTTGTTTTGTTGTTTTCGAGACTGATTACTTCACTTATGGATTATTATGGCTTCTTGATTTAGTATGCTAGTAGATATCATAGACATTGGACTATCATTGATTTGATCTTTATATGATGCATATGGTTTACTGGTGGACATTTGATGACAATATTTGTATACTTTTGACAGGGTTATTTATCTTAATTATGACATGTGATATATTTAATCATATTGAGTAGAACTTGATAATTTGACTAATGTGATGATCGTTTTGACATAAATGAAATGTGGAATAGAAATGTGCTAGAAAGTGTAAGTGATATCGTACTTGTATATATGATAGTAAATCATGTGTCATTTATTTTAGATTATATTGTATATTTGGCATGAATGTTTTAATGCGGCCAACAGGCCGAAGGAGGTATTTTTTGTTCTGCAGGTATATTATATTCACAACAATATTGGGGAGTGGAGACCAACCACATCGGAATTCGAGAAGAATCCAGCTAAGGTCACAATGGCAACAAGTAATTGTGTGTGTGTTAGAATTATCGGGTTATGGGAAAATTGTGACCTAGGGGTCATGTGTTGTTTTGTTTTATTTTTCTCTTTTTATTATGTTGGTATGTGTTGCTCTTAGTAAGTGAAATTTTACTTGTGTTATTATTCATATTCTTTCGATTGGAGTTTACCCCTTTGTTAGCCATGGGTTGTAGTGGCTTAATTAAGTTAATTTGAAATTTTCCTAAACTAATTAAAGGATATGACTAAAAGAGAGTTCATTTATTAGGATTTGATTTACTTGGGATTTTGTGTGGATGGATGTGTGTTTGAGTTTTGGGTGTAGCGCACTCTACCCCACATGGGAAACTCGAATTTGGCCTTAGAGGCCAAATTTCAAAGCTTGTGGGACAAGTCAAACTTGTCCCACACCTCTTAAAACCCCTTGCCAACCCCACCTATGGGTTGGAAGGCCAAATTTAGGGTCTTTTAAGTGTTTTGGGGGGGATAAAAAAGGGTAAAATATTAATTGCACTTCCTTTCAAAATTTAATTTTGTCCTTTGAGGGAGTGGGCTTAGTTGGAGTGTCTAAGGTGCTTGCCTTTCTTTCAGCCACTTATTAATGGTGCTTTGGAATTTGATGTTGACCAAATGATGTGGAGTGGAGGGAAAAGGAGGTGGCATCCTACTTGGAGCCACATCATCCCTCCCTCTCTTCTCTCTATTTATTTGAGCCTCTTGTTTGTTTTGGGGGTTGGAAGTTTCATTTTTAGTCTTTTGTATTTTTGAGAGGAGAGGATTTGGAAAGAGTTTGTGGTTTTTTGGAGCTTTTTGATACTTGTGGGAATTTTGTGGGAGCTTGTGGATGCTTGCTTGATCCTTTGGAGGGAATTGAGACTTCATAGTTGGAACAAGCTCTACCATGGAAAGGTATGAGCTTCACCTTTGATTGTATTATGTTTTCTTCTTTTTGTTATATGAATGTAGTACATATGTTGTGTTGAATTTTTGTTGTTTGCAATGCTTGTTGGGAATGGGTAGAATGCCTAAGTTGGGAGTGGGAGGAGACTATGTGGAGTTTATTTGAGGGAGGCATAAGAGATCATTTTCTTGAGGAGGGAGTTTGGGTTGGGTGCCCACCTAGTAAGAGAAATGCTTGCATTTTCTTCTTGGTCTTACTTTGGGGGAGCCATAAGAGTTGAGGGAGGCATAAGAGTGGATGGAGCGGATAAGGGGTACTTGAGGGAGGCATAAGATTTGTTAGGGGTAATGTGTTTTGTATTGGAGGCTTTTTGGTGGCACCCATTCCCATTGGGAGGCATAAGTGGCCTCCCCATAGGTCTTACTCTTATTGCTCTCTTGATAAACCTTGTGACTTGTTGTTGTGATTGATGGTTTCCCTCTTGTTGAGTTGTTGATTTTTTTGTTTTGAAGGACTATGGAATGAATGTGAAATTTTATGTTAAGTTATGTAGAGGCTAGTAGTTGCCATGAGTTGGATTTCTTTCTCCCATTGTAATGTGGTTGGGGCTCGGGAGGCTAAAGGAGAGGATGGCTTCTCTTCTCCATTGGGTATTTTGGTTGGGAGGAGAGCGTTGCCCCTGCCATTATTTTGTTGTGAATGAAGCAAACTATTGGAGGAGCTACCTTGTTGATATTTGTAGCATTGGAGCCTTGTTGATGACTATGTGAAGCTACCTTGTATTTTTACCCACCTTAGAGTGGAAGAAGAATGTAATATTACTTTGTATTTTAGCTTCTATTATTGTAAAATTGTTCCCACATTAAGTGGAAAATGTTGTAACAAGATGTTGAAGGAAAGTTGTATTGATCTTCATTAGTAAGGTTGTAATGTGGATGGAATTGAAAGTTGAAGGAAAGACAATTTATTTATTCTCCTTTAACTTGGCTTGGAACCTCATATGAGTGTGTTGATCTTGTTGAAATGTTAGTAGTTC
Organism: Taxus chinensis; assembly: GCA_019776745.2. Taxonomy (NCBI): domain Eukaryota; kingdom Viridiplantae; phylum Streptophyta; class Pinopsida; order Cupressales; family Taxaceae; genus Taxus; species Taxus chinensis. The sequence goes on along the minus strand of CM034154.1, from coordinate 590,075,543 downwards.
TTACTCTAAAACTTAATGGAAATATTGTTGAAATGTTGGAAAGAAATTACAAAAGAAAATATATTAAAATTTTGTTTGGATACTTGAAAGTGATGTGTTGGAAAGATTGGAAAAATAGTGCATTATCTCTTCTTGTGTAGTTGATGGAAGGACTTAAGTTTTTAAATGGATTTTAAGATGCCAAAGAAGCATTTCAAGCTCTATCCCCCTTTATTTTTTTATTCATTCATGAATTTATTGTAAAATCCATTGCAAACTAACAAAGAAAATAAAATCGAATCTCTTCGAAATCCCATGCAATGTATCTTAAAAATTGGATAGAAATAAATTTTAATGCAAATACTTTAAACCTATCAAGTTCAATATCTAACACTCCTTAATGTATAATAAAGGTACTAATAGTTTGAATATTATCCATATTTAGGTATTATTAAAACTAATGGATATGCTAGTATTAAATCCTATTTATAACAATACACTATTAAATATTCCCTTTAAATTAACAAAGTATATCATTGTAAGCTATAGCCAAGAAATAATATTAATTAAAAATATGCAAAGGAACCTATGGACTTTATGGCGCTTTCCAAGGTCCTAAAACGCTCATACCAAAGCCAAAACAGACTGTGCTTGAATACACATAAAATCCCACATACTTGTAATACAAAATAAACTAGATGATGATGTATCTCTGTTTAACCATTGTGTATTCAGACTGTAAAAAAATATATACTCGCAGAAAGGCTTATATGATTGGAAAACAAATTGGGCTTCATGAATATTCTGATATGTAACAGATCCACCTCTATGCGTTTTTCTTCCATGAATAAATCATTTTAGGTTTCTATTTGTATATAGGAAAAAAAAAAAAAAAATAGAACCGAGTCTTGTTTGGTGTAATGACCCAAAAATACCAACGCAAGGACAACACAGTGAAATACAGGATTTTTTTTTTTTTTTTTTTGACTTGCTTTGACACAACACGACACAACATGTCGTCACAAGGTTACAACCAATCACTAGGAACCACTTGTTATGGGGGAGACCACAAGGTCAGCACGGAAACGTTCACACCTATCAAGGACAATGTACTCTTCTTTTGACAAGACAACATGGAAGTCCAATCTACATGACACACTCACAGCTAGGGCATCCCATGAGGAATTTCTTGTTAAATTTTCTTGTTTACTAAAGTGTCTCTTAATTCTTAACTTGCGTTCTTATAAAATTTCATGTAATGATTCACAAAATTATTTTCACAAGGGAGAACTTCTTTCTTTTCAACGGTTGAGTAAATAGCTTAAGGCCAAGCTTTCTAAACTGGGATCATCAATTTGATGTCCAAATCTTTCTTATTCATTTGATTTTAGAACATTTTCCATTTCTTACAAGGTTGATTAATCTTATTGAATCCACTAACACATGTTCCACAACTCTATTGCACCGGTGAAGGCATAAGCTCCAATTGAGTGATAAGTACCAGCTTAGGGTTCATAAAAATATCCTTCTTGTTTAAGGATCAAATATTGACCTTGCTTAAGAAATATCACCATGAATTAAGGCATGGGTTAACAGAACAGGACAATAGAATTTAGCTTCAGGGTCACATGGTTTACTATCCGTCTTTTTATTGAGGTTAAGGGTTTATCAAGATTGGTTAAATGTTCCATCTAGACTTTACTTAATTAAGTTTGACAAAGGAAAACATTCCAAACGATAGAGAGAGAGATTTAAGGTTTAATTAATCGATTTCCCTCCTACTTATTAAACCCTATCATCTCCTAAAATCTAACCATTGCTTTCACCATGAGGTCATTTAATATTTCACCATAAAAGGATAATGTTTATTAGCTTGGCTCAAATAAATAAAAAATAATAATAAGTTATCATATTTCGTTACAAAAGATAGTTTCCTCTTGATTGTTCCAGGTCTCAAAGGTTATCAAGTAGATCACATCTACATAATATATTCATATATATAAATTTTTAGTTTAACTTTTATCAGGATTATCCAGCTCACTTTATAGTGCTTACAACTCATTGCTACTAAGCCTTAGGAGGATTTACAACTCAACATTTTAACTCAAGAGAAAAGTTTAACAGTACTCGTTTGCGGAACCAAAACAAGGTTATATCAATTCATTCCAACATGATGCACAAATCGAAGGAACATACCATCTCTATTGAACCATGACTAGAGAGCAAGAGAGTAACAACATGGGACATGCCCCACTACTATACTAAGGGTTAAAGTTCACTAGAATATCCCATAACTAAGCGGTAATCAAATTTCATCTTTCACATGATAACCAAACAAGCCAAATTTTCAACAGTTACAACAACAATACTCTACAATACATTTACTAGGCACTGACCCTTATTCTAAAATGTCCAAAGGCCCTTTCCAAATTTTATAACATAATACACATTCGTACAAGGGAGCATCATAACCAAGATTGATGCAATAATCTACAAGTCTTTCCATCATCTAACCACGTAAGCCATCTGCAACAATTAATAACCTGAATCAGTTCGCGAGAACTGAGCAAGATAAGACTATACATAGCAACAATAAGCTACTAGCTAACAATACCATGAAAGGAAACATTCTATTTCAGGAAATGGATCAAAGTACTAACCTCTAACAACCTTTTGAAACAAGATATAATTTTCAACATATCAACTAAGAAGAAAACCGTAAGTTTTAGTTATGAAAATACCTCTAAAACTACAAAATTTTGACAACCAAATACGCAAGACTATGAAATTTAAATGATTAGACAAAAGAGTTGAGAGTATTAGGATTTCAATCATATAATCCCATAGATTACGTGATTGAAATCTAAAGTGTAACCCATCAATCCACATTCTCAAGGTGAAGTCCAAAAGATAAAAACCAGACCCGATCTTAGCCACCAAAAGGAATATAGTTTTGGAATCGTTCCGTAGGGCCATAGGCCTAATAGGCTATAAACGAACTACGAGGGGAAAAACAAAGTTCCATCATGTAATAAAAAAGGTTTAAAGGATGAAAATCTTATATTCAAACCCTCAACCATTATATCGTAGGTAATAAGTGACTTCATAGCTAATAAGGATGAGTGGAAAGGACGGTAAGAATGTCCGGAATAGGTATTGCCTAACAGCTTACCTACTAAACATAACCAGGGCCGGAATAGTGACAAGCCTCATTAATACCCAAGTTGAGTAGGCAATCTAGCATTCTAAACACATCCTTACAATTTTCATAATACCTTAGATTTATAATCCTCCCGTTTTAGAGGAACATAGCCATGAATCTAGACTTGGTTGAAATTTTCCGACATCAACTCACTTCCTAATATCATAAACGATGTATACAAGGAAAAGGTCTCTCAACTCTCCTTAATTTACATCTCATCACTAAGTTTATGGTAACCTATGCAGTGATTAAACACATAAAATACCATTGAAGATAGATATCCTCCAATAACGAACTTCTATAACGATGTAATTACAATTATTACGTTCGACACAAAAACAAACTATTCCATAGCTTCTTTTCCCTTTTTGACGACAAAATATATTCACGACCTTCCATCACAATCATTCTAAATTTGCAATGAAAGGTCACTCATCAAGAAGGAAGTACAAAACAAGTTTGACTAAATTAAGGAACTTCATGTTACCTTAAGCAGTTGATGAAAACCTTAACTTTCACGAACTGTGAAAGATATTACCTTACTCCATCAAGGCATTATGTCTATACATGATTAAATCGATCACACAAGGAATCATCAACATACCATATCTTAACACCATAAAGGTCATTAATTTTATCAAATTTTACTCATAGAAAGAGTAGAATCAAAATGGGGTTCTATCAATAATTTATGCTCTTCTATCAACCCAGGACATATTTTCGGCCCAAAACTTCCTTCTTAACAAGCATATATAAATAGAACTTCTAATTTCCAAAAGCCCTAATAATTTGCACAATACACGAAGTGCATAATCACGCTTATCATAAAAATAATAATAAATTAATTTAACTGTATGTTTTCCTCTAGGGAAACAACATAACAGGAAACCAATACTAGTCAATGCTGCAACGTTCTAGGGGCGATCACATACCCAGGTTCACAAAAGAAACAGCGACATTTTTGCAGAAGGAAGTAACTTTACAATTATTATATATATATATATATATATATATATATATATATATATATATATGATCAATCAAAGCATAAACTGAGAACCTTTGTTTTATATATATAAATGGGTGGATCACGTCAACAAGAACAACCAACAGAGGAAAATCCAGTAGTAACAAACTGTTAACCATAAATTGAACACAATCCACAAAATCACAGATTTAAACCAATTTCTAGAAAGAAAAAAAAGTTTCATTTCAAGAGGTTATTAGATACTAGCATATTATGTATATGGTTAGTCTATCTTGCCTGTTTTAACACATCCACCAGTCCTGAACATCCAGCAGGGACTGCTACAGCCACACGTCTTCCGCTTTATCCTCTCCTTCACTGGTCTTTTCTTGCAATATACCCCACCAGGATTCCCTTTTGAAGGCACGACTAGAAGAATGCAATAGGTGGCTGTCCAAACACTAGATTGCTTCCATGCAACTACTTTGGGGGGAGAGTCGAACTGCTTACCACTCAGTCCGAGAGCACTTGCACTAGAAAGCTAAACACCGACCATGGTTTGAAGCTCGGACACAAGACATAATGATTACATCGCTCCTGGTTCTGAAAGGCATCTACCGTATTGATACACAAACCTTTTCCTTCATCAGATTTGGGGACACCATCAAACTCTCGGTGTAAACATTACAGCTGTAGCTTGTAAGGTGTGATAATTCCAACAGCACCCTTTATGCCTGCCAACATAGTGACTCGTTGAAGATGCTCATATAATTGCAAATCAAAAAGTGTTTCATGAATATTCTGATATGAACCAGCTCGGCCTCTATGAGGTTCTCTCCCATGAGTTTCATCGTACAACAAGTAAGATCTCAATAGAGAATCTTTGTAAATAAATTTCATTAGGTCTGCTGGAAACACCCTCACTGCCACAAAACGATTATGAAGAAACAAAACTCAGTACATGATCTGAGTCTGAAAAATATCCTGCTACCTTCATCTCCCAAGACATTTTCTCCAACATTGCATAGATCTCCTGTGCCCACTGGGTGTGATCTGTCACCTTGAGGGGGAACCCCGAATTGAAGATGCAGTTGATATAGAGCAAATAACATCACAGTTGGACGAGCACAACCCAAACATTGAAAACTCGCACTGAGCCATGGAAAGCTTGAGCATAGCAACAAAGTGTATCCGAAGCAGATCAAACTGGGAGTAAAAGCTCGAAGAAATCTCCTACAACAAAGGTAGGTAAGAGATTTGCACAGAAAAACCACGACTTGCAAATGATACAGAGCTCCCAGCATAACACAACACCAGATGCAACAGATAGCTTGATAAAAGGCCAAAGATCTGCAAATGCATTCATTGAGTATCCTGTCCATGACTGTAGACACCACCTGGATGGAAGTGAATTTCCAAAATGAAAAGGCAAGACAGCTCAACTAAAACTTTACCTCGTTTTTCTACTACAGCTGCAAGATCTTGCAAAGACATAAGTGAAATAGCGGGAACAAGCACTTTCAATGTCTTAATCAATATGACAACTCCTCGAAATAAAAGATAAAGAGTAGGAAAATGAAGTTAAAAAACCGCTCATAGAATGTAAGCCTGCAACCGGAGGATGAGCAGATCGTAGAAACAAGAAAAGACATGCACACCAGTCCTCTCCCTCTTCACGGACACACTTGAATCTTCCCGTCTCAGGCATAGCTAAAAAAACCAACTTCAAACACAAGAAACACTAACCGAAGGGCCTACACGCATGGGTAGAGCAGAAGGAAAAAGGCATGTGAGGAAGGAAAGATTGGATTCGCGTGTACAGGAGAAGGGACAGTCTACAAGATTTTGCAACAACTGATCTCCACTGTGGTCGCGTGCAACCAGAACAGTAGGATCAACACCAACGGTTCCTTGGGCTCACCCTGAAGCAGCTGTCGCACTCCACTTTCTCTGGGCCATTGATTTTCTGAGATAGGTTTACTTCTCTACCCTGTAGCTGCTGCATAAAGCCAAGCGCTTCCTCATGGCACTTTCCAGGAGAAGGTTAGTTCTGCGCTCCACTGAAGCTACCTGCACAGCACAAATTTGAGAATCCAAAACCTCTCACGCAACACCAGGGCGACAGACCTTTGTTTCACCATCAATTAATCCACTGTCCAGAACACGCTGAAGCAATTCATCTGTTTCAGCATTTGATGGAGTGCAAAACAAGCATACGTAGTTTTGGGCAAGAACAACAGGTAAACCACGTGGCAACAAGTGGAGTCAACAGAAGATTTACATATCCAAAAATTTAATAAAAGGAGATGCGCCCCACACTCCACCGACTCCCACTATCCCACGCAACTAGGAAAGACACCTCCCAACCACCACACGCGGTCCAAGGAAGAAAATGCGGCAGCCAGTACAGTCGGCCAAGGTGGCAGGTAGAAAAAAAAGAAGAGGCTCCAATGTCCAGCAGGGCATAAGACACACCCTATGGTTTAAAATTTTAGTTGATTAAAGCACGGTCACAAAGTAGCCTTAGGAACATTTGGTAGAATTTTTAACTTCAATGTTCTGTGAAGATTGGCAGTTCTTTCTTGTTCATCATTTCATTAGTCTCTTTCCATTATCATTATTTCTAGTTTTAGTTTCTTTTAAAATAAAATATCATCATGGAAGAGTTTTGATTTATTCCTTATTGTGGGTGCCCAACATGAACTGCTACCACAACACCCTATCAGGTTCACAAGACACTACAGATTCACAAGTACACAAGTATATATTTCAAGATTGTATTACACCACCAAAGGTTACTCAAATACGGAATAGAATAGGCACAGTCCACATAACATAGTACTCGTCACACATCAATGACTGACATACAAAATACTCAAACAAAAGATTACTACAATCCACCAGACATTTCATCAATTCCACGTATAAGGATTTTCCAAGACTCATAAAAAACTACATGTACAAAGTGTCCACAAGGGAATCAATGACATAACCACAACATCACAACACCTATCCATCTGACATGAGTAACACATACATCAAAAGACCACTACCAAACATCACAATAACTCAACATATATCCCAGAATATCAACCATACACACAAATATCATATGTCTCCCTCAAACTCTTATGCCTCCCTCAAACTCTTATGCCTCCCTCAAGTCTCTTATGCCTCCCTCAAACTCTTATGCCTCCCTCAAGGAGGCCGGTTGTCCCTATGGTCCAAGACACATAGAGTTTGAACACTCCTAACCCAAGTGACATAATAATGTGTGGTTCAACAACCCGCTAGTTATATGTACCCCTTGGGGTGTACCCCCATATAATGAAGTGGGTCCATAGGTCCAACCAATCCATGGTGCATCCCATGACCCTATTCCACACATCACGACATTAGAACCAGCACAACAATCCAATCAAAGTGCCAAGTGGCAAAGTACAAGCCTTGGGCAAGGTGGTAAAATTTCCAAATTTAAAAGAAGACCCAAAATTAAGCAAAAATAAATGGCCAAATAGCCATAGTTAGTATCAAAATCCCCATGTTAGTGCCACAAACCAAGGAAATGCCCAAAATTGTAAAGCATTGCAATCAAGAAAAGATGTTGGTCCTTGCAAAATAAAGTAAAAGCTCAATTTACAAATAAAATCAACTTATAATAATGTCACATTACGATAACTGTGTGGCCTTATCTAGCCACCAAAGGGGTACTCAACGAGTTGCTAGCACTCGGAACATCAAGCCTCAGCTCGTAAAATACATATCAATAATACAACTGTCATCATCTCCATCTAAATCATCCCGCCACCACTTCGACAAGGCTAAACATAGTCATAGATGCACTAAGGTTGCATACACACAACCACATAGGGAGAGAGGAAAGAATCACATGTTATCTACTAAACCAAGTTTTAGCTCGAGTTATTGACCCATGGTACACCATTCCTCACTCTCAACATACACTTCTACCGATTTCCCTCAGGATCGGTCAGCATAAGGTTCACAACATAACATACAACAACATCGCTACATAACGGTGGCACACACACAACTACCATAACGTCTTACATATGGTACAGATACAGGGTAGATCACGATCATACATTCACTGAGTGTAACACATCACTTTACCACATTCTGTACCCAAAGTGCAATCACCATACAATAGGGTTCATACACTCACCGTATGACCCAAAATCACAACATGAAGCATTACCTATTTGAACAGTCATACATACGATGAACATAGTACATTGTTTATACATATGACAACCCAACAAATAAAGCAATTGTATATTCAAGAGCAAGGAAAAAGTATATTATAATGTAGGTGGTCACTATAAAGATTTCCTTAACTGTTAAACATGGAGGGACATTTTTCCTATTGTTAGATACATATAGTACACTAGGAATATAGAATAGAATAGACATATATTTTTGAAAATAAATATAGAATAGATATGATGTTGTTTTTATTAGAAATAATTGGATTTGAAATCCATTCGTAGAGGCCTATTTACACATGAATAAGGATAAGAAAAAATATGACCTTGGGAAGTTATAATGGCCATAATCAAAAGATAATTAAAAGGAAAATTATCAGATGTAGTGGTTGCAACTGTAATCGTAGAAATTTATGCAAAAGGTGGAAGCATACACAAGGCATAAGAATTATTTGACAAAACTCCTTGAAGGAGATGGTCTCATGGAATGGAATAATTTCAATATGTATAATAGATGACCACATAAAATTTCCAACATCCTCCCATCCTATACAAAAATGAAAAATTTAAAACAAGACATGGCCATCAATTAAAAAAAACGTGAAGTCGATTGTTTTGACTTGCTTTGACACAACACGACACAACATGTCGTCACAAGGTTACAACCAACACTAGGAACCACTTGTTACGAAGGAGACCACAAGGTCAGCACGGAAACGTTCACACCAATCAAGGACAATGCACTCTTCTTTTGACAAGACAACATGGAAGTCCAATCCACATGACACACTCACAAACTAGGGCAACCCATGAGGAATCATTCTTGTTAAATTTTCTTGTTTACTAAAGTGTCTCTTAATTCTTAACTTACGTTCTTATAAAATTTCATGTAATGATTCACACAATTCTTGTCACAAGGGAGAACTTCTTTATTTTCAACTATTGACTAAATAGCTTAAGGCCCAGCTTTCCAAACTAGGATCATCAATAGTTTTATGTCCAAATCTTTCTTATTCATTTGATTTTAGAACATTTTCCATTTCTTACAAGGTTAATTAATCTTATCAAGTCACTAACACATGTTCCACACCTCTATTGCACAGGTGAAGGCATAAGCTCCGATTGAGTGGGAAGTACCGCTTAGGGTTCATAACAATAACCTTCCTGTTTAAGGATATAAACCATTGACCTTGCTTAAGAAATATCACCATGAATTAAGGCAAGGCTTAACAGAACAGGACAAACCTTGAATTTAGCTTCAGGGTCACATTGTTTACTATCAAGACTTTAATTGAAGTTAAGGGGAAGTTTATCGAGATTGGTTAAATGTTCCATCTAGACTTTACTTAATTAATTTTGACAAAGGGTAACATTTCAAACGATAACAGAGATATTTAAGGTTTTATTAATCACTTTCACTCCTACTTATTAAATCCTATCATCTGTCTAAAATCTAACCATTGATTTCACCATTAGATCATTTAAGGTTTCACTGAAAAAGGATAGTGTTTATTGAATCTTGGCTCGAATAAAGGTAATAAGTAATCATATTTCATTACAAAGATAGTTTCCTCTTGATTGTTCCAGGTCTCAAAATATATATCGAGTAGATCACATCTACATTTCATATATTCATCTATATAAATTTTAGTTTTACTTTTATGCAAGCGACATGGTATCCAGTTCACTTTATAGTTCTTACAAACTCATTGCTACTATGCCTTAGAAGGATTTACAACTCAATTCTTTTAACTCGAGCAAAGTTTAACAGTACTCGTTTGCAGAAACAAAACAAGGTTATATCAATTGCATTCCAACATGATGCACAAATCAAAGGGACATACTATCTCTATTGAACCATGACTAGGGAGCAAGAGAGTAATAACATGGGACATGCCCCGCTACTATACTAAGGGTTAAAATTCACTAGAATATCCCATAACCAAGCGGTAACCAAATTTCATCTTTCACATGATAACCAAACATTTTCAAAGTTTCAACAGTTACAACAACAATAGCTCTACAATACATTTACTAGGCTGCTGACCTTTCTTCTAAAATGTCCAAAGGCCCTTTGACAAATTTTATAACATAATACACATTCGTACAAAGGAACATCATAACCAAGATTGATGCAATAATCTACAAGTCTTTCCATCATCTAACCACGTAAGCCATCTGCAACAATTAATAACCTGAGTCAGTTCGCGAGAACTGAGCAAGATAAGACTATACATAGCAACAATAAGCTACTATCTAACAATACCATGAAAGGAAACATTCTATGTTCCGGAAATGGATCAAAGTTCTACCCTCTAACAACCTTTTGAAACAAGATATAATTTTCAACATATCAACTAAGAAGAAAACCATAAGTTTTAGTTATGAAGATACCTCTAAAACTACAAAATTTGACATTATCAAATACGCAAGACTATGAAATTTAAATGATTAGACACAAGAGTTGAGAGTATTAGGATTTCAATCATGTAATCCCGTAGATTACGTGATTGAAATCTAAAGTGTAACCCATCAATCCACATTCTCAAGGTGAAGTCAAAAGATAAAAACCAGACTCGATCTTAGCTGCCAAAAAGAATATAGTTTTGGAATCGTTCCGTAGGGCCATAGGCCTAATAGGCTATAAACGAACAACGAGGGTAAAAACAAGTTCCATCATGTAATCAAAAAGATTTAAAGGATGAAAATATTATATTCAAATCCACAACCATTATATCCTAGGTAATAAGTGACTTCATATGATAATAAGGATGAGTGGAAAGGAGCAGTAAGAATGTAGAGAGAATAGGGGTTGCCTAACAGCTTACCTACTGAACATAACCAGGCCGGAATAACGACAAGCCTCATTAATACCCAAGTTGAGTAGGCAATCTAGCATTCTAAACACATCCTTGCAATTTTACATAATACCTTAGATTTATAATCCTCCCATTTGTAGAGGAACATAGCCATGAATCTAGACTTGGTTGAAAATTTTCCGACTATCAACCTCACTTCCTAATTCTCATAAACGATGTCATACAATCACGGAAAAGGTCTCTCAACTCTCCTTAATTTACATCTCATCACTAAGTTTATGGTAACCTATGCAGTGATTAAACACATAACATACCATTGAAGATCGATATCCTCTAATATCGATGTAATGACAATTATTACGTTCGACACATAAACAAACTATTCCATATGTCTTCTTTTCCCTTTTTGACAACAAAATATATTCACGACCTTCCATCACAATCATTCTAAATTTGCAATGAAAGGTCACTCATCAAGAAGGAAGTACAAACAAGTTTGACTAAATTAAGGAACTTCATGTTACCTTAAGCAGTTGATGAAAACCTTAACTTTTACGAACTTTGAAAGATATTACCTTACTCCATCAAGGCATTATGTCGATAAACATGTGTTAAATCGATCACACAAGGAATCATCAACATACCATATCTTAACACCATAAAGGTCATTAATTTTATCAAATTTTACTCATCGAAAGAGTAGAATCAAAATGGGGTTCTATCAATAATTTATGCCCTTCTATCAACCCAGGACATATGTTTCGACGCTAATTACTTCCTTCTTAACAGGCACATAGCTTGAAGTTCTAGTTTCCTTAATCCGTAATAATTTGCACAACTACAAGAAGTGCATAATCATTATGAGACAAAAAATAGATACATAATTTAACTATATGTTTCATCCTCTAGGGCAACAATATAATTTCAGTCTCAAACCAATACTAGTCAACGCTGCAACTTTCTAGGGGCGATTACATACCCAGGTTCACATCATGCCAACAGTGATTATTGCAGAAGGAAGTAACTTTAAAATAAATATTCCGTCATATATAATTTCCATGTGCAATCAAAGCTTACACTAGAGGAATTTGTTTGCGCTTATATATATATATATATATAAATGGGTTGATCATGTCAACAAGAGACAACCAACAGAGGCCTCCAGAAGTAACGAAACTGTTAACCAGATAATGCAAATCCACAAAATCACAGAGGAAAAACAATGTTGCTAGAAAGAAAAAGTTTCATTGTCAAGAGGTTTATGAGAACTAGCATATTATGGTCTAGGTTAGTCTATTTTGCCTAAATTCATCCAGCAGTTGATCACAAGCAGGACGCAGAGCAACAACAACCCAACCAGCGCATTCTTTCCTCAGGCTGAAGGCCCAGACTTTGTTAACGGCCATTCTTGTCCTCTGTAGGTGAACAAACTGGGTGCCAGATTTATATAGCAAGATAGGTTATCAACCATACTGGTGTTTAACCGTTTATGAGGCTATACTTTCAGTAAGATAATTGCCAAGTTTAGCCGCTCCTCCAATTTTTGAACTGTCAACGCAGGAGTAGCAAGATACCGGATTTGCCTCTTGACTGCCCTTCGAACACTGTAACCAAATACGTGTAACACACCAAAAACGCACCAAAAATACACAATGACAAAAACACACAGAGAAATACAGGATAATTTTTTTTTTTGACTTGAACTTGCCTGACTCAAACATGACACAACAAGTCGTCACCAAGGTTACAACTAACACTTGTGAACAACTTGATACAAGGATGGACCATAAAGGTCAGCACGGAAACGTTCACACCTATCAAAGACAATCTACTTTTCTCTTCTTGACAAGACAACATGGAAGTCCAACCACATGACACACTTACAGTTAGGGCATCCCATGAGGAATTTCTTGTTAAATTTTCTTGTTTACTAAAGTGTCTCTTAATTCTTAACTTACGTTCTTATAAAATTTCATGTAATGATTCACACAATTCTTTTCACAAGGGAGAACTTCTTTCTTTTCAACTGTTGACTAAATAACTTAAGGCCAAGCTTTCTAAACTAGGATCATCAATTTTATGTCCAAATCTTTCTTATTCATTTGATTTTAGAACATTTTCCATTTCTTACAAGGTTAATTAATCTTACTCAAGCCACTAACACATGTTCCACAACTCTATTGCACAGGTGAAGGCATAAGCTCCGATTGAGTGAAAAGTACCGCTTAGGGTTCATAACAATAGCCTTCTTGTTTAAGGATTAAATTTTGACCTTGCTTAAGAAATATCACCATGAATCAAGGCAAGGGTTAACAGAACAGGACAACAAAATTTAGCTTCAGGGTCACATTGTTTACTATCAGTCTTTTATTGAGGTTAAGAGTTTATCAAGATTGGTTAAATGTTCCATCTAGACTTTACTTCATTAAGTTTGACAAAGGAGAACATTTCAAATGATAGAGAGAGATTTAAGGTTTAAATAATCAATTTCCCTCCTACTTATTAAATCCTATCATCTTCTAAAATCTAACCATTGATTTCACCATGAGATCATTTAAGATTTCACCATAAAAGGATAATGTTTATTAGCTTGGCTCAAATAAAAAGAATAATAAGTTATCATATTTCATTACAAAAGATAGATTCCTCTTGATTGTTCCAGGTCTCAAAGGTTATCAAGTAGATCACATCTACATAATATATTCATATATATAAATTTTTAGTTTAACTTTTATCAGGATTATCCAGCTCACTTTATAGTGTTTACAACTCATTGCTACTAAGCCTTAGGAGGATTTACAACTCAACATTTTAACTCAAGAGAAAAGTTTAACAGTACTCGTTTGCGGAAACAAAACAAGGTTATATCAATTCATTCCAACATGATGCACAAATCAAAGGGACATACCATCTCAATTGAACCAAGACTAGGGAGCAAGAGAGTAATAACATGGGACATGCCCCGCTACTATTCTAAGGGTTAAAGTTCACTAGAATATCCCATAACCAAGCGGTAATCAAATTTCATCTTTCACATGATAACCAAACAAGCCAAAGTTTCAACAGTTACAACAACAATACTCTACAATACATTTACTAGGCACTGACCCTTCTTCTAAAATGTCCAAAGGCCCTTTCCAAATTCTATTACATAATACATATTCGTACAAAGGAACATTACAACCAAGATTGATGCAATAATATACAAGTCTTTCCATCATCTAACCACGTAAGCCATCTGCAACAATTAATAACCTGAGTCAGTTCGCGAGAACTGAGCAAGATAAGACTATACATAGCAACAATAAGCTACTAGCTAACAATATCATGAAAGGAAACATTCTATTTCAGGAAATGGATCAAAGGTCTAACCTCTAACAACCTTTTGAAACAAGATGTAATTTTCAACATATCAACTAAGAAGAAAACCATAAGTTTTTAGTTATGAAAATATCTCTAAAACTACAAAAGTTTGACAACCAGATACGCAAGACTATGAAATTTAAATGATTAGATACAAGAGTTGAGAGTATTAGGATTTCAATTATGCATCCCGTAGATTACGTGATTGAAATACTAAAGTGTAACCCATCAATCCACATTCTCAAGGTGAAGTCAAAAGATAAAAACCAGACCCGATCTTAGCTGCCAAAAAGAGTATAGTTTTGGAATCGTTTACTGTAGGCCATAGGCCTAATAGGCTATAAATGAACAACGAGGGTAAAAAACAAAGTTCCATCATGTAATCAAAAAGGTTTAAAGGATGAAAATCTTATATTCAAACCCACAACCATTATATCTTAGGTAATAAGTGACTTCATAACTAATAAGGATGAGTGGAAAGGACGGTAAGAATGTCCGGAATAGGTATTGCCTAACAGCTTACCTACTGAACATAACCAGGCCGGAATAGTGACAAGCCTCATTAATACCCAAGTTGAGTAGGCAATCTAGCATTCTAAACACATCCTTGCAATTTTCATAATACCTTAGACTTATAACCCTCCCGTTCTAGAGGAACATAGCCATGAATCTAGACTTGGTTGAAATTTTCCGACAATCAACTCACTTCCTAATGTCATAAACGATGTATACAAAGGAAAAGGTCTCTCAACTCTCCTTAATTTACATCTCAACACTAAGTTAATAGTAACCTATGCAGAGATTAAACACATAATATACCATTGAAGATAGATATCCTCCAATAACGAACTTCTATAACGATGTAATTACAATTATTACACTCGACACATAAACAAACTATTCCATAGCTTCTTTTCCCTTTTTGACAACAAAATATATTCACGACCTTCCATCACAATCATTCTAAATTTGCAATGAAAGGTCACTCATCAAGAAGGAAGTACAAAACAAGTTTGACTAAATTAAGGAACTTCATGTTACCTTAAGCGGTTGATGAAAACCTTAACTTTCACGAACCATGAAAGATATTACCTTACTCCATCAAGGCATTATGTCTATACATGATTAAATCGATCACACAAGGAATCATCAACATACCATATCTTAACACCATAAAGGTCATTAATTTTATCAAATTTTACTCATAGAAAGAGTAGAATAAAATGGGGTTCTATCAATAATTTATGCCCTTCTATCAACCCAGGACATATTTTCGGCCCAAAAATTCCTTCTTAACAAGCATATATATTGAACTTCTAAATTCCCAAAAGCCCTAATACTTTGCACAATACACGAAGTGCATAATCACGCTTATCATAAAAATAATAATAATAATTTAACTGTATGTTTTCCTCTAGGGCAACAACATAACAGGAAACCAATACTAGTCAACGCTGCAACGTTCTAGGGGCAATTACATACCCAGGTTCACAAAAGAAACAGCGACATTTTTGCAGAAGGAAGTAACTTTAAAATTATATATGCATATATATATATATATATATATATATATATATATATATATATATTATATTTCATATGATCAATCAAAGCATACACTGAGAACCTTTGTTTGTTTTATATATAAAATGGGTTGATTACGTCAACAAGAACAACCAACAGAGGCAAATCCAGAAGTAACAAACTGTTAACCATGTACTGAATGCAAATCCACAAAATCACATATTTAAACCAATTTCTAGAAAGAAAAAGTTTCATTTCAAGAGGTTATTAGATACTAGCATATTATGTATATGGTTAGTCTATCTTGCCTGTTTTAACGCATCCAGCCACCATAGGGACTGCTACAGCCACACGCCCTCCGCTTTATCCTCTTCTTCACTGGTATTTTCTTGCAATATACCACATCGTGATTCCCTTTTGATGGCACGACTATCCATAATGTAATAGGTGGTTTTCCAAACACTAGATTGCTTCAACTACAGATGCTTTGGGGGTGAGAGTCGAATTACTTACCACTCAGTCCGAGAGCACTTGCTTGAAAAGGGAAAAACAAACATTAGTGTGAACTACTCAATTAATGGCATTCATATCCAAAGGTCAATCAGGAATTATCCATTGTATACACACTTTGACTCCAGCTATGGGAACACAAAGTGCTGAACCATCTTCTTGTATGCAGGACAATAGCCCATTTCTACCCATAAATTAGTTATTCGAATTACAAGAGCTGCAAAAATTGTAAACTTTAGAAAGATCATCTGAAAACTCAAATAAGGTGAAGTCTCGTCCATGAGTTTTCTAGAGTAAAGCAGATTTGCTGATTAGTCCTTTCAGTACATTGTAATGCTAACACTAGCAACCTCAGTTGGCTCACTGTCTTATAATACACGTAGAGAATTTATCAACACTCGAAGGTATGTACTGCAATAGCTAAATACTAAACCGCCACAATAACATAGAGTACTAAACCACCACCAGACACAACTATAATAAAATACATAACATAAATCCATATCAAACATAGTAATGTAGCGGAAATGCTACGACAACAAGAAAATATTAAAAACCCTAAACAATCCTCGAAAAACAAGTAAAAGCTTAAAAACCTTAAACGTTTTTACTGTACTCTTGATGTTAAAACCGCCTAAAAGCATAAATAATGGAAGAGACATCGACTGACCTTGCCTCGGTTGTCTCCCCTGCGCAAGTTATGTGCCGCTCGCAATAAGATGCCGCCTCCAGTAAACAAAATAAGTACCTACAGACCTGTTGCAGGTCTCATTAGAGAATCTCTAAAATTCATCGGGTCCTCTGGTAACACCTCTCACTGTCACTTAATCGATTTTGATGAAAATATCTTGAAGGAGAATCCCGAATTTGAGGATGCAAATTATCCTCCTCCATCGTTGTAGCGCTCAAGTTCTGCTATAGCTGCAAGATTTTGCAACAACTCATCTCCACTGTGGTCGCGTGTAACCAGAACATCAGGATCAACACCAATTGAAACTGCAATAGGCAAGAGGTGTGGGGTTTATGGCAAGTGGGTGATGTATGTTACAAAAAGAAAAAATGGGCTCCACCCACTCCTCTCCTCGGTATCTTTTACCATTCTCTCATACACTGGGTTAAACCACAAAACATCCTTACTCTCACTGTCCAGCAACTGTAACAAGCCCGTTGCCTGGCTATTTACTGCTGCAGGCAGTTGCTGTGAAAATATCGAATGATGGCATCTCCGGATGTCCAGCAAGAACACACCTTACATTAAGATATATATACTTCGACATTATTATTACCTTGTATGTCGTTGTGTGTTTAGGTGTACGTGACACCTTACTTATACCAAGTATGATTATTATAAGAAAACCTATATTATGTGCCACTAATATTTTGTATGGTGTTTAACACTTAAACTCACCTAACAACTATCCCTATTTTACGTTGGCTTGCAAAGAATGGAATTTTCAACTAACACTAATTACTATGGTGGGGGAACGAATGAGATATAGAATTGACAAGGTATACAAGGTGAAAACGTGGACTGAAGGACAAACAGTAACTACATTGAGAAGGCAAGACGGCTATTTATTGATATGCATAAATAAATTCAAGGAGCCGAATGAAAAGTTAAAAGTGGAGATTTGAAAATTATGCATGGGGCGGTGGAAACTCTACCACCAACTGTCTCCATTAAAACTCTCTGTCTGGCGTGTAAACTATACCTACCGGCCGACTAAGACATTCACTTGCCTAGATTTTGCAAATCTGTCTCTGACTGGCCGCCTAACACAATGAATACCCTATATTTTGCAAATATGGTCTCTGTCCCAGCCGAACTATCAACATTCCACCGTCCCGGCCGCGTGCAAACAACAAGGTGGTCGCAGTTGAAGCTACAGGCGAGGAGGGGGCGCGGGGTTTCATGGCCTTGGCCTGTCACAACGGTCGACCAGGGAGCAGGCCGAGCACAGCAGCTAAACAAATCCTTTTCTTTGTGCTGAGCGCCTGGTAAAACATTCGACCATCAAGTAATTATTATTCAGTATCAAATGCATCCACAACTACGGGTTCGCCTTCAAATGTTTTATAACAAAAACGTTTATGGGACAGTGAAGGCGTCTCCATTTTATTTTTGTTTTCTTTCTATTTTTTTTTTTATTTTTATTGCTTTCTTTATTTACTAAACTCTCCAGTACGATGGAGCACAGGGAGCCTGAACTGTAACACTACGCATCTCTTATCTGTTTGGATGCTTGACAGAGGGTATAGGGTTCTACGGCCCTGGCCGGTGCAACAGCGACCAGGAAACAACAAGAAAGCCCCTAGGGCGGTTCCAACAAGCAGGTTGTCCAACTATGTTGTTATCTGTTCAATATTGAATGTATCCTCAAATGCGGCGTTACAGCCATATTCTCTGTAAGATAAGATAAGATGGCGATATTTATAGAGGCATATAAATGATTCAATGTTGAAATTCCCGCAGCTTGAACGACATGTTTTGAAGACAACTCAACACACTTAAGTTTTTATTAATATTAATATTAATGTGAAAAATTTTGGGTCTTTCATTACAGTGATAATCAACTGGTAATTCAGATGCCAAGAATTTGACTGATTCAAGAATAAGAAAATTCAGAACCAGAGATTGAACAGAGGGTCATGTCTTCATGGTGTTGAGGGCCTTCTGATTGGGAAAATAAGAAGAAAGACCATAACTGGGACTAGATAATATGATAATCATTGACGCTAGAATTCATCGTAAGCTCATACATTTTTTCATTGACCTGTTCTAGTTGAAAATAAGTAGATGCTATTCAAACCCCTGAGAAAAGGGAAAAAAAATATCAGCTATACTCGTGACATGTATTCAAAGCCATGTTATAATTCGACATTAATTCATCTTGAACGGAAAAACTCATAACAAATGTAAAAACAACACAATATATGTTTGTTTTAAGTGTCTTCCTTGCTATTCAAGTTTAATGATGATTGCTTAGTTGATATCACTTTATTTAAAATATATAACAAAACATTACACTTGAAAATTCAAATATTCAATTAGGAAAATAAATTTAGTGCCTAGTCATTCACTAAGGTTCCATTCTCAAAACATACTATAAATAAGAGATGAGGCGGAGATCATGTCCTATGTAAATGTGGTGGGATGGAAATCCCTCAGCTTTTATCACGTAAGCCTAAGAATTATGTGTAATCTATCCATGCAATTTACAATGGTTTCTTAAATGAAGAAGCATAATAGAGCTAGAGCCTAGATGATTTCATGATTATACTGAAGGCCATTTAAAAACTTAAATCCTTTCTTCAATAATATAAGAAGGGGAGATACACTAACATTCCACTTTTCAATACATCTTCTTTTAAACAACAAAATGAGGTCTAACATGCATATTCTTTTATAATTTCTTTCCAACATTCCACAAGAATTCAACAACATTTCCAATGAATTTTTAGAGTAAGAAATACTATCATTTCAATGTAACTTTTCCTTCAAATCTTTTACAGCATGTCCTACTTCATGTGGAAAACATATTTACAGTAATGGAAGCTAGAGAAAACAAGGCAATATTACATTTCTTTCCCCACTCAAGGTGGGTAATTACATAATGTTTTAACATTGTCAACAACAAGGTTCTTGTGCTCCAAAGTTTTCTTCATCCATGCTCCATGTTCCAAGTATTTCAAATCACAACCAAGATAGGGGGAGAGGCAACACTCTCCTCCCAACCAAAACTCAATGGAAGAGAGAAGTAATCTCCTCCATTGACCCCCGAGCCCCAAACACAACACAATGAAGGGTGGTCTCCAACTCAAGGCAACGATACTTGCTTCCAAAATACAATTTCTTCACAACATTCAAGGCTAAAATAGAAGAACAAAATGAAACACAAACAACACAATACTTTTCACAACAAGGCTTTCCTCCAAGCCAACAAGAGAAGGAACTATGGGAATGTTTTCCTTATGCCTCCCAATTGAGATGAGATGCCCATCCAAAACCCTCCACAATAAAGCTCAATCCCCTATGACTCTTATGCCTCCCTCAAGTACCCCTTTTTCCTCCCATACTCTTATGCCTCCCTCCTCTTATGGCTCCCTCAAGAACAAGGTAAGAATGTAAACATTCTTACCCAAGATGGGCATCCCTCTCAAACTCCCTCCACAATATCCTAATCTACTCTTATGCCTCCCTCATGAGTATTCCCATAGACCTCTCCTATACTGCACAATAAGCAATCTATCCATTTTTCCACAATACACAAAAACAACATGCATTTTCTACAATTTTAAGCACAAAAGCAATAAAAAAAGAAAGCACAAAGAGAGAAGGTTTCCTACCTCTCCATTGGAGAAGCCTAAACCAAGAAATTTGTCCAAGCTCCCTCCAAGACAATCCAAGCATGAAAATCCAAGCACTCTCTTTTTTCTCTATCTCCCAATTCTTTTCTCTCCAAAAAATCACAAAAGAGAACCCTTCAACCAAAACAAAAACAAAACTCCAACCCCCTCAACAAGAGAGGAATTTTCCATAAATAGACAAGAGGAAGAGTGAGGGTGATGTGGCTCCTTGTAGGATGCCACATCACACATCCTCAAGACCACCTCCCTTAAGTCAACTCAAATCCCAAAACACCATAAATGGGTGGTTGGGTTGAATGACATCTCTCATCCACATCCATCCCTTCCCATGTGTCTAAAGGCACAAATAAATGCAAAATGAAGAAAAGTGCACTCCAAAGTCATATTTCTCTTCCCAAAACAATAAATAATCCCCTTTTTGGCTTCCCAACCCATAGATATGGTTGGTAAGGGGTTTTGGGAAGTGTGGGACAAGTTTAACTTGTCCCACAAGTCCCCCAAAATTGCCCTGAATCTCAAATTCGAGATTCAAAGGGTTTGGAGTGGTCAACACTCAAAACCAAGCATTCAATACAAGAGGAAAACACATGGCTCAAGGAGCCAACCAACAAAATTAATTACATCCACTAGACTTCCCTCCAAAACTTAAAATTTAAAGCAAGATGTTAATTTAATTTAAACACACTTAGCAAAAGAAATTTTTAAAAAGATATCACAAATAAAATCACCTACTAAAGTAAGTTAAAACAAGTAAATAAAATTATTAACCCCTTGGTCACATTAGAACATTTTTCCCTCATGAAAATTTTAACAACATAAGAAAATAAAAGCAACACAATACAATTCACTAGTTGCCTTGATGACCAAATGTTGTAACCACCCGACATCCTATTGTGTTTGGTTCCCAATCCCCCTTTAGGTTGTGATCATGCTGTGTTTCCTACAAAATACAAAATACCTCCTTCGGCCTTGCGGCCAGGTCAAAATATCCAAAATAACCATATGCATGAAATTTATTAACATCTATACGTAATTCAATCAATCATTATTTCTAGGTCTAAATCACAACTTAATTATGCATTTCATCATTATCCAAAATTATAGTAATGTAAATTCAACAACTACATTTTACTCATCATGGCGAAGAAATCCAATGTTAGAACACATGCAATATATCCATATAAAAATAACATCAGTATCCAATAGTTTGTCCATGAGTCAGTGTAGGTCATACTGAAAACAAAATCCAATCATAATCCAAATGCATCTAGTCACAAAACATCATGCTAATCAACATAAGTATAAGTCATGTCCATATCCAAAGTCTGCATAACTCAAAATGGTAATCAACTAAGTGTCGTAGGTAAGTGGGCATTACATCCATTACATTGCAAACGATATTTTGACAACAAGGAAGAACTAATGCATAGGTTTCATTCCGGAATTTATTACTCCACATGCTAGATTCAACTCCTCTTATTGAGGAATGGGACCTCCTAATGTCTCACACAGAAGCACATCTAACTCAGCAAGAGCTCAAAATTTTAAGGACGCACCACATTTGTTTGCAAAAAAAGATCTCATGGACTCCCATAACCTTCAAACGTTGAAGGCATCGAACATTTCAATCACCCAATCCATTACTGAAAGTAACTGGTAGGCCTCAACATGAGATCCTGATAATGATCAGTTGGAACACAAAGTTCTATTGTGCAAACAACAAAAAATCATGCTTATTGCAAACTTATGGGATGACGTAGGCCTCGTGAATGGTGCTACAAGAACAATCACTAACATTGTCTACGACGCATCAATGCCGCTGCCATCATTACCTTTATTTGTTTTAGTCAAATTTGATAGATACAATGACCCATGTTGGGATACCTCCAACCCGCTATATATTTTGATACCCCCTTTTTCAAGAGGGAATCAAAGACAATTGCATATTAAAATGGCGAGGGGATTAACTATCCACAAGTCACAAGGACCTACTTTGCATAGAGCAACTATCGACATTGGAACCACTGAAAGGCAAGGTCTGACATTCACAACTTTCTCTAGAGTTCTCTCGCTTCGAAATCTGCGCATTTCACCTCCTTTTTCATTCAAAAGGTACTCAAAAATGGCACACGTACCAACACTTGGAGCAAGAAGAAAGGAGGAGTCAAGACTACCATCCCTCAACCCTTTGTCAATATAACCCTCTACTTTGATAGCACCTCCGCTACTACTTTACTCAACACTTATTTTATCGAAAGCGAAATTGTTGTTAGAGATGTATCAAATGTAATCATGTTTACTGAAAAAAAAAATGCCCGCAAAAGGCTACCATTCATGATATAAATAGTGCAAATGTATACATGTTTCGTTATGTGTACGGAGGTATTCATGTATCTGATGTTGTGATATATGATTTACAACTTTATACGTACAAATTTGTAACAAAAGTAAATGTACACATACAACCTTTCAATGCAATGTTTCATCTATATTCCTACACTACCACTATCAATCACATGCCTTATTGAGTGTACAAAACATGTTTTTTCACCAAAAGACCAACCAAACAACCGATGCAACACTAACACATTTACCCTAGAATTAATACTAACCACGTCAACTATAAAAATCATCCAGTGCAGCTAAATAGCAGTACTGCTTCAGCATCAGGTGCAACTCCTGTTTTGGAGTCAGATGAGAAGTTTCAAATGATAAGAGTGAAATTTTTTAGGCCGGTTCATAGGTTAGGCCAGAATTCCTCCAATGGTGTTTTTGCACAAGTCTTTTACAGGCTTGCGCTGGGGCAACAGGTAAAGAGAATGATGGATCTCAGTGGAGCCGGAGCCTTGAACTTTGAGTTCCGGAGAGAAAGTGCAATTGCAGAGAAGCAAGAAGCCGCTGGGCAAGACCTTGATTTTACCTGCACCATCTTGGTTTTGGGGAAGACAGGAGTTGGTAAGAGCGCAACGGTGAATTCAATTTTTGATGAGATGAAGTGTTTTACAGATGCATTTGAGCTGGGAACAGAAGAGGTCCAGGAGATTATTGGAACAGTTGAGGGAATTAAAATTAGGGTAATCGATACTCCTGGCCTCATAGCTTCTTCTTCCGGTTCCCGTCACAACAAGATGATTCTTGAATCAGTCAAGAATTTCTTCCGGAGGAACCCCCCGGACATTGTTTTATATTTTGATCGGTTAGATATGCAGGACACGGACCACTATGGAGATTTGCTATTACTGCGCACAATTACAGAGACGTTTTCTCCAGCCGTCTGGATTAATACGATTGCAGTCCTCACCCACGCTGCAAGCCCACCGCCTGATGGTGCCAATGGGGATCCTCTGGACTATGACATGTTTGTAGCCCAGCGATCTAATGTGATGCAACAAGATATTCGCCAAGCTTCGGGAGACATGGAGCTTGAGACTCCTGTATGTTTGGTGGAGAATCACTCCGCCTGCAAAACCAATAGTGCAGGGCAGAAAGTTTTGCCCAATGGACAGATTTGGAAGCCAGAACTGCTGCTAATATCTTTTTCCTGTAAGATCCTGGCTGAAGCAAGATCTCTACTCAAGTTTAAAGACACACCAATGGCCACTCGTCAAAGGATTCTACCTTTGCCCTATTTGCTTTCCCGTCTGCTGAAATCAAGAGCTCCTCCAGAGATCCTAAAACCGAAGCTTGTTCGCTCGAATCGTAGACGGGTGGTGACATTTGTTACAGACATTCGACCCCCATTCTATAGTGATAACTATCCTTGGCATAGGTATCCCAATCCTCGCACTACTGCATTTATCATTAATGCTTCTCGTCGCCCTCGCTATTATCCTGCTCCTACTCCTTGGATCGTACGCCCTGTCAGGTAGTTAATGTTTGGGATAATGACATTGGATGGGACGCGCTGAAAGTCGAAAAGATGTTTATGATTGGCAGCGAAATTCCTGTGGCAGTTTCAAGTGAAGTTACAAAAGACAAGAAGGAGACCGTTGTGAGAATGAAATGTCAGACATGCTTGAAGCTACAAGGGTTCAAATCCAAATACCTTGTGGGTGGACTCCATATTCATATTGTTGACAGAGAACAGAGTTACACATTGCGGAGTGAAACTGTGTTTCATAATTTTGAAAACAATAAAACCACAGCAGGAATTGCCATTACATCAATGGGCAGTGTCATAGCAGCTGGTATGAAGCTCGAGGATAAATTGAAGATTGGTGAAAAGTTTGAGCTCGAAGTAAATGCGGGCACCATTACTGGCGGTAAAGACGTAGAATATGGGGCAACTTTAAAAGCTACTTATATGAGAAACAACGACTTCCCATCTAGCTTGGCACTCTCTTTCATGGATAAGAGGCAGGGTGGATCACTCTCTGGTTCTTCTTCTATAATGGAAAAGAGTCGGGATCTTCATATCCTATGTCGCCTCCAATCTCAACTTTCGGTAGGACAGAATACAACCATAATTCCTAGTGCGAATTTGAATAATCGTGGTGCAGGGGTAATTCGTCTTAGCACACGTTGTTCAGAACATCATCAGCTAGTTCTGATTGGAATTGGAATTATACCACTTGTCAGGAGAGTTTTGATTCGAATTAAACCATTTTTCATTAAACTTTAAAAGAGCATCTTCAGCTAGTTTACCAAAATTCGGAGAAATTTTAATGGGAAATATAAAATTCTCAAGAACATTCTCATCTGGTTTTGATTCGAAATATGAAATGATGTAGTTTTGATTGGAACTACACCAATTGTAAGGAATGGACCGGGTCATTATAATCTAATTTGTTATTTTCTTGTTCGAATCATCGCTTTTGCCTACTATTTTGCAATTAAAAGTTGATACGATTCATCCACTAGTTTTATAGAGTGCGTGAGCTTCAATCCTTCAATCTATTATTAATGGCTAGAATTTTTATGAAATTAATGGAAATAAGTAAGGGGAAGACCCTCCTAAAGAAGGCATCATGCAAAGTGAGTTATTTTGGGTTTTAAAAGGACATTCCAAGGTGTATGAAATCTTTGGTTTCAATTGTTAGCAATTGAGTGAACATCCCCTTTTGGAAGCCATCACCATTCTCTAATGGCGAGGATTTGAGCTTTTCCAATATTTTTGATAGAAAAATAAACTTCAAATTTTAGTGAGAGTTTTAACAATGTTAAGATTGTGGAAGTTAATCTATTTTGATTTCTTTTTTCCTTTTTTTCTTTTTGCTTTTTTGTTTTTGTTTTTTGTTTTTTGTTTTTTGTTTTTTGTTTTTTGTTTTTTTTTTGTTGGCTCTAAGGCTCTTTTTCAACAAGACAATTGCACAAAAGAAATTTCCAAAGCTTCTTACCTTTTACTTGCTTTCGATACTCCATTTAGTACAAAGTGCAGCACGGCCTAGTGACCAATGTCCAATCGACCCAACACATTAATTTCTTTGGGAAGATAATAAAACTCTGACGAAATCTCTTTCCACGTTCATAACTAGACCATAAAATATCTCTCAACACCTTTTCAAAAAATTTAAAAGAGGCTTTTGTAGGCATTCTGCATAAATAATAGTAGGCCCTTTGGTGGCAATGAGAACTTTATAGAAATTTTTAACTTTACCTACCATAGAGAGGGGATCATGATCCAACATGCAAGATTTTCCCCAGTGTTCGATGATGTATTATCACAAAAGGGAAGGAGTATCTTGAAATTCAAATGGAATCCCTGAAAAGTGAAAGACTTCAACTATATTGAATCTTTTCCCACTCAAAATTTCTTAATAAAGGAGGTCGTGTCAAGAAAGACTATCTATAACTTCGATTTTCCTCATTGTATGCTAGAGCTAGATGTGAGGCAATAAATATCCTAGAAATTCATAGCTTATTTTATAATGAAAGAAAAGAATCATCAACAAAATGACCATTGACAATATGTGTAGGTGTTGAAGATTGCAATGTGATTCCTTTATCCAATCCCTAGTTTTTGGTGATTTCTAAAGATAATCAAAGCCCTCAGCAACAACACATATAATTTAGGAACTAAAGTGAAACCTTATTGAATTGAGTGAAACATACAAACTTTCTATGAGCTAACTCCATTAATTGGGAGGTAAGCCAACATATGCAAAAATAATTTGAATTTCTTGAAAAAAGTGAGGAACAAATTTTAAATCCTTTAAGGGAAATTCAATACAATCTACATAATCCTCAAAGTCAATCCTGACGAAAACACCTTAATGATTGGATGATATTCCTACTTGATGCCTTCTTGAATTACAATATTGTTTTCAAGAATATATCCAATTTAATAAATTTGATGGCCGCATTGAATCAAAACTTAGTAACGAAGGATTTTGTTTTATTGCACAGGATGAGGGATTCAGAAATCGAACTTGTAAGAGACATTTAGCATATTAATTTTATGTTAATGGGGGTGTAATTATCACCGATCTCACATCTTGGCTAATGAACTTGATGCGTCATTTAGTGTGATATATTTGAGCTCACAGTGTGATTCAGTTCTAACATGGGTCTTATTGATCCAAGTTGGTGGGACTTCCTCTACCGTTGTATCCCATAAGACCTCATAGAGATTCAGCATAGTTCAATGCTCCTAAACTACCTGCCATAGATCTACATCTAATGCAGTTATAGACTATCTTTCCTAATCTAACTTTCCAAGGGACTCAAGGAGAGAGACTTGCATGAACTAATGAAAGCCTACACTAAAGTGCATTCATTATTCACCAGAAAAGGGGGGGGGTGTGAGAGTAGTCTTCCAATGTAGTGAGATACAGATAGCAATAACGCACACTAGAAGGGGTTATTTAGCAGTTCTCCACATTCTAGCTAATTTAATATCGCATTCATTAACATTAATCCTCAAGCATACATTTCAACCTGATAATGTTATCCACTTGCTCAGAGCATAAAAATAGACACAATATTCATTTTAATGAAGGTTGGAAGGGCAAGAAGATTGCAAATTCAAACACAACAGGGGTATAGATTACATCCACAAACTTGTATTTTAGTTAACTAAACATGATATGCACAGTTCAATGGCTATTACGAGATTGAAGGGCCTGAATCACTTCCATGCAAAACTAACGTCCACTTTTTTGGGTCTGCAACACATTGGATTCATAAAGTAATATTTAATGATAGAGCTTTAAATATTCAACAAGTATATGCTACCTTTTCCAACTTACAATGAGCACTAACGCTCCAATTGGAAACTTAGAAAAATAGTTCAACTCCAGAATCAGAAGGGGAAAATGGAAATCCCAAAATCTATCCTTCAATCATGTTTTGTAAGCATGCTATTAAATGGAGTGAAATAATGCCCTGTATGTTACTTGTACAAGACTCACCGTATAAATCAATAGGTGCTTGCAACAGAGAAAGAATGATGACCATGCGCTCTTAATTGTACTCTCAACTACCAAATAAAACTATTCTTCATGAATCCGTGGGCTCTACCGTTTTATAAAAATATCCTATTTATATCTCCGATCATGGAATCCCAAGATTTATTGATTTGTATGTGTGTATGGGATTGAAAATCCAAATCCATGGTCCAACGATGCTTGGGACCAAGTTTCACTTGCGATTTCATTGAGAAATGCAAAAGTTATGACCTTTTGAGTGAAAAATCAACTATTTTGGGTCATGCCATGGTGATTTTTTGTCATTTTTTACGATCTGGAAGGCAACATTAATTGACTAGATCCGAATATATCCTCAGCATTCGGTGGTCATTTTAATTCTATCTACTTGGTCAGGGGACGATTAAGCAAATCTTTTAACTTGTCACTTTCTTTAATGGCAGAAGGGACAATTGTGCTCATTCCAGAAAGCTCTAATTCAATTATGAAAATTGGAGCTTTTGAGTCAAAAGTTACGTGGCTTCGTTCTAATTGGATCGAGCGCGGCGGGATCAAATGTTGAACTTTTCTCTTCATTGGCTACTATTTCAGAAAAATTTGAGTCCGCGTGTCCTAGCTGTCCCAGACAAGCTTTCATTAAAGATCACCCGATTTAGGATTCCTTGTCCCTAGTGCATTCGCCGTTGACTGGGCCATGAAGGGCACGTTGCAAAGTTGCATTCGCCGCAGACGTATGGCCTTCGGAGGCTTTTGTGGCTATTTTTCGCCTTTGGACGCGTCCCGCACGTAAAAATTCTAAAATGGAAGCGCGACTATCCACAGAAATCATTTCTCCGCACCAGCCTGCAATACAGGTGACTTGAAGTTGCGCCATAAAGATCACGTGGAGGTTTCATGTCCGAGTGCATACCTGTGTCCTAAGTTTGTCCCAGCGAATTTCGCTAAAAGGACTAAGACACATGTTGAGCCAACTTCACTCGATTTAGGGTCTCTACTTGCCTGCGGACAATTTCAACTTTGCATGTCGCCATTAAGATGCATCCCTGTTTGAACTTGTTCAAGAGGTGGGGAGGTGGGACATCAGAAAGCTGATTTAGATGATTCTTTTGCCCATTTCAGCTATGAACACTTGTACGATGAACCTTGGTACGATCCATAGCCTCTAGACCCGTAATGCATTAAAACAAGCCTGCAGACTTTCAGATTTTTAGACATTTTCTAATATACTTATAACTCGATTAGAATGATGTTTCCTTGGATAGGGGAGTTAGAGAGAAGCCATTTGGATCCCCATTAATATGGTTTTGGGCCTCAAATCAATTCTACTTTCTCGGGACTGAGAATCTGATGTACTGTTACTCAAAATGGACTTTGAGGGGCAAATTTTGGATAATAGGGTGGGGTCTGCGACTATCCCCCATTCCTCAAACTAATAACATAGCCATTGCATTTACATAGTCTACAGACATTGGAAATTCTTCACCTTTTTTTAATATTTTGATATGTAATTGTTAAAACTTATAATATGTGTGTGCGCGTGTGCAGGCACACATAAACACACACATGTATGGAATTTTTATATATTTAAATATGTGAATTAGACCTATAATAATGTTATTTTTTGAAAATCAAATATCAATATAGATAAGATTATATAATATTTCATGCATATGATTATATAATTGGAATATAAATATACATGGCCGCAAGGCAGAATTTATATATTTACACACACACACATATGCAGGACAGCACAGCACTGACACACAACCATGAGGGGGATTGTTTTGCTCATTTTAACACAGACCAGGAATTGTTTTATATGACAAAGTGAAACACAAGACAAGGAATTTAAAACGTTCTACCTATTCATACTAGAGGAAATTGTGTTGTGTTACTACTAAAATTTCTTATTCATTCTTATATGATTTGTTAAGGGGGAAGATTTTTCCTTGATCTAAGAATTCTAAGAACTATTTCCTATGTCTTACAACATAATAAGAAATGTAACTATAATTTCACTATTTTTGATATGCCTTCTTTTCAATAAAAACAAGAAACCATTTCCTTTCTTTCACAAGTGGGTGATGACAATCCATTTCAAGCAACAAGTATAATTTCAACAAGATCATTCAATCTTTTAAAAATGAAACAAATCACACTTTAGTGGGAGGCAATTCAACACCTTGTTTTAAATTGTCTTAAGTTAATCAAAGGGAGGTGACCTAGTGAGAGTGTCATTTATTTTGATTTGGTTGGCTCCTGGGAGCCTTGTGTTTCCTCATGTATGTGAATGCTTGAGTTTTGAGTGTTGCACCACTCCACCCCACTTTGGAATCTCGAATTTGAGCCTTGGAGGGCAATTTTGGGGGACTTGTGGGACAAGTTAAACTTGTCCCACACTTCCCAAAACCCCTTACCAACCATATCTATGGGTTGGGAAGGCCAATTTAGGGGATTATTTAGGTGTTTTGAGAAGGGATAAAAGTGTAAAAATATTGGAGTGCACTTGTCTTCTTTTGCAAAATTTAATTTATGTCCTTAGGACACATGGGGAAGTGGGCTTAGTGTGGAGTGTGTAAGGTGCTTGTCTTCCTTTCCAACAACCCATTTATGGTGTTTTGGGATTTGATGTTGACTTAAGGGAGGTGGTCTTGAGGGATGTGTGATGTGGCATCCTACAAGGAGACACATCATCCCTCACTCTTCCTCTTTCTCTATTTATTTGAAAATTCCTCTTGTTTGTTGAGGGGGTTGGAAGATTTTTTTTTTTTGTTGAAGAGTTCTCTTTTGTTATTTTTGGAGAGGAGAGGAATTGGAAGAATTTTGGGGATTTTGAAGCTTGAGAAAACTTGAGGGAATTTTTGCTGGGAGCTTGTGGATGCTTGGATTGATCCTTGTGAAGGAGCTTGAGACTTCAGTTTCTTGGTTTAGGCTTCTACCAATGGAGAGGTAGGAAACCCTCTCCTTTGCTTGCATTATGTTTCTTTTGTCATATTATTGTATGCTTCTTATGCTAAAATTGTGAAAAATGCATGTTTACTTTGAAATGTATTGTTGAAAAATGGATAGAATGATTAAGTTGTGTAGTGATAGGAGAGGTCTATGGGAATACTCAATTGAGGGAGGTAAAAGAGTAGATTAGGATTCTTGTGGAGGGAGTTTGAGTTGGGATGCCCCATCTTGGGTAAGAGAAATGTTTACATTTCTACCTTGTTTTACTTTGAGGGAGCCATAAGAGTTGAGGGAGGCATAAGAGTGAAAGGGAGGAATAAGGGGTACTTGAGGGAGGCATAAGAGTTCATAGGGGTATTGTGTTTGCATTGTGGAGGGTTTTAGGATGGGCATCTCATATCCCATTGGGAGGCATAAGAAAAACATTCCCCATATGTTCCTTACTCTTGTTGGCTTGGATGATAAAGCCTTGTGACTTGTTGCAAAGTGATTGTGTTATTCCCTCTGTGTTGTCCTTGTTGAATTCCTCTGTTTTGAAGGAGTATGGAATGAATGTGTAGAAATTATGTTTAGTTATGTGGAAGCAAGTATTGTTTCCTTGAGTTGAAGACCACTCCTTCATTGTGTTGTGTTTGGGGCTCGGGGGTCAATGGAGGTGATTGCTTCTCTTTTCCATTGAGTATTTTGGTTGGGAGGAGAGTGTTGCCACTCCCCCTATCTTGGTTGTGATTCAAAAAATTCTATGGAACTTGGAGCCACCTGGATGAAGAACACCTTGGAGCACAAGAACCTTGTTGATGATAATGTGAAAACATTGTGCAGTCTTACCCACCTTGAGTGGAGGAAAAATGTAATATTACTTTGTCTTTCTTTAGCTTCCACTATTGCAAATTTGTTTCCACATGAAGTAGAAAGTGTTGTAAAAAAATGTTGAAGGAAAGTTGTTTTGCACTTCATTAGTAAGCTTGTGATGGGGATGGAATTAAATGTTGCAAGAAAGACAATCCATTCATTCTCATTTAACTTGACTTGGAACCTCTTATAAAGGTGTTGATCTTGTTGAAATTTTTGGTAGATCTTGTTTAAAAACTTAATGGAAATATTGTAGGTCTCTTTAGTGGAATGTTAGGAAAAATTACAAGAAAATATACATACTAGATTTCATTTTGTTGCTAAAAAAAAAAAAGAGGTATTGAAAAGTGAGAAAATTAATGCATATTTTCTTCTTGTATTATGGAGAAAAGTCTCAAATTTTAAATGGCTTCCAATATGCAAATGAAGTATATTGTGTCCTAACTCTATTATGTGTTTCCTCATTTATGAATTTCTTATATATCCATTTCATATTGTAAAAGGGAAATGAAACCGAATCCTTTTGAAAACCCATGGTATGTTGATTAAATTGTGTAGAAGAAATTATAATGCATAGGCTATAAGATTATTAAGTTTAATACCCAATGTTCCCTAATACATAATAAGGAATTAATATTTTCAATATAACCTATATCTATGCAATATTACCACTAATGGACTTATTATTTTTAGATTCAAATCATAACAATATACCATCAATATCTAATTGTATTAACTAAGTACACAAATTCGAACTGCAGCAAGGAAACAATAGTAAACATATAAATAAATCTACGTATGGATTGTTCTTTGGGTTTCTAAAAGCCGAAGCAAACTGTTTTTAACATCCTAATCAATAACAGGCCCACCTCTATGAGATACTCTTTGCCATGGGCTGTGTACTAGTTGACTCCATCCGGGCTAAGCTTTATATAATGGCCACATCGAGCATGTACGTAGGTGAGTTATGGGGTTGAATGCCCATGTATACCGCTGCCAATGTATATTAGGCCCACTTAGCTAAGTTAAGCAAGGAGCTTAGTGAGGTATATAACAATTTTCTCAATATAACACATAGCTCATTAACCTGTGATAAGCATGGAGCTCACTAAATTTCCTAAAATGATAAAGAGCTCGGTCTCCAACATAGTATAAAAATAAAACATGGAGATGAATGACTCAGCTGACCAATAGCAAACTGTTCTTCCCTTCCCTGAATATTCTAGTATGAAACAGATCCACCGCTAGGAGATTCTTCTCCACGAGCTGGTTAATAGAACAGGAAGGGCCGCTCTAGAGGATTGGCGTAGTAAATTTCTTCAGGTCTTAGGGAACACTTTCATTGCCCCCTAATCGATTTTGATTTTTTTTTTGTGCGCCTCCTCTGTCCCTCAATCTATTTGTTAAAAATGTCCTAAAGGCAAACCGAATATGAAGGTGTATACGATACTGAGCAGATAACAACATAGTTGGACAGTTTGCTTGTTGCACGCCTGCTAGCTGGACCGTGGACCTCGCCTTGGACGCATCTTGCAGCACCCAATGAAGGTGAAGGTAGCAACGCTTGTTCTCGTGCCAGGGCTCCTCCTCTTCCACGTTTTGTCTCCTCACGCGCCCTGGGACAGCAAAGCAACCAATCAACATTGAGACACTTTCGCTGCCCCTCAATCGATTTTGGAAAAAAAAATACCATGAGGAGAATCCCGAATTTGAGGATGTATTCAATACTGATCAGGTAACAACATAGCTGGCCAGACAGCCTGTTAAATGCCTCTCCTTGTTGCCTGTGGTTTCATTTTTCGACGCAATTCAACATAACACAGATGGATCATTATGTATTCTTCCTGTGCGCAGACCAGTTGGTAGGCATGTCTAGTGGGAATGAAGAGGACGTGGGTGTGAGTTAGAGACATGACATGCACAACAGGCCGACTTGTAGTTAATAGATTTTTAAATCTAGTGGAATTAATTGGAGTTGGGTGGCTCAGTAGGTGGAATTCGGCACGTAAGGAGAGGAGTAGAATTACTATGGCAGGTGTCCATTAAAGCCACCCACCTCAGCCACGTTTTCAAACTCGAAATTTAAGTGCTTTCCCACCTTAATACTCGCCCCTTTTGTTCAAGATTCAATTTTATGTTTAAGTATTTATAAATTTTACTTAATGTAACTTTTGATCAATATATATTTCATTTTTAGATCTGAAATTCAAATTAGATCCTTTATACTAAATTTAAAAAAAATTAATCGATAATGGTGAGTGCCTAATCACCCCTCCTTAATGTTCATTGTAAAATTTCGATCGTGACAATCGAGATCAAATTTTTTTACCGACACCTGCTCTTAACGTTTTTAGCACTAGGATTAAATGACTCCTCGGATGAGAACCGGCTCATGGCATCGAGCTCTGACGACAATGCTAGTGTCGAGAAGAATGTTAGGGAGGCTCTTTGTGACCTAGCTAGACTATTTTTTTTAGCATCCTGCCCTTGACACAATAACTAAGCAACCCAATTTTAATATGGTTGTAATTCTAAAACTGGTTCTCTTAACCTCGATCTTCAAAAAAAAAAAAATTAGTTGCATTTTCGGATTGTATGTTTGTGGCGCGACGTCATCATCATCGTGAGCGTGGCGTCATCTTTTTCCGGCATTGCAGAGCAAATTGAGAAATTTTGAATTTTTTCTGAAAGGTGTAAAAGGTAAAAAGGAACCCCCAGGCCCGTCTTAGCTCGGATCCTGTAATGCTCCCAACCTACCTTGTCTCAGTCAGCTTTACCTCCTGCTTGGCGTGGGCTGGAGGGAATCCTTTTTTTATTGTTGTTAGGGGCCTCATTGTGCTGGCTGCCTGCGTGGAGGGTGGATGCACTTCATTTATTAACCCTGATTTGCAAATCTTCCTTGTTCTGGTTGACTGTCACATTTTTTCTACCTTGCATGAGAAACAGGGAGTCGGTGGAGGCATGTTTTCTTCACCTAGATGTTTGTTTTGATCCTTTCATTCAATGCTTTGGGCGCAGTCTGAATTGACGTACCAGCTAGTGAGATAGGCGTGGAAACTGCTGGAGAATACATGTTTTTTTTGTTGTTTCCAGGATGCATTTGGGGGAGAAAGGCGCGTTGTTTCCTTTTGTTGGCCCGCGCACAACTACCAGCGAGTGAAGTAGGTGCATTTCCTCCATTACCTTGGGAACTGCGAGGTGTATTCTTGTCGGTGATCCTCAGCAACAGCCGGCGACAGTAAGTAGCCATGGCAGCAAACAGGTTGCAGAGTAGTAGAGGCGTTTTTTAGCGTTTCCAACAGGCAAGCTGTCCAACTATGTTGCTTTCGGTTCAGTATCAACTGCATCCTCAAATTCGGGATTCCTCCTTCAAGATATTTTTATCAAAATTGATTAAGTGACAGTAAGAGTGTTACCAGGGGACCTGACGAATCTTGTTGCAAAGTTTCTCTACTGAGACCTTGCTTGTTCTACAGATGTAACTCATGGAAGAGGATCTCGTAGGGGTGGATCTGTTTCATATCAGAATATTCCTGAAGCACATTTTGCCTTACAATTATGTGAACTTCATCAACGAGTCACTAAGTTGGCAGGCATAAAGGTTTATGTGGAATTATCACACCTTCAAGTTGCAGCTGAAATGCCTGCTTCATGAGCTGTTAACTGGGGTTTTGTAGAGGGAGATGGCGATTGTATATGCTGAGTGACATGAAAAGCCGAATTTTCAGTGAATGGGAAACCGATCTTTCACTTCATGGGTACATCAACATTCAGCCAGTACACTGTTGTACATGATGTGAGCATTGCAAAAGTGGACCCATAAGCTCCTTTAGAGAAGATTTTCTTACTTGGTTATGGTGTGCCCATAGGTCTTAGAGCAGTTTGGAATACAGCAAAACTAAAAGCTAGATCAATAGTTGCAATATTTGGTCTTGGTACAGTTGGACTCGCAGTTGCAGAGGGTGCTAAAATAGCGAGTGCTTCACGTGTTATTGGCATTGACATTGATTCTAAGAAATTTGAAACTGCTAAGGATTTTGGAGTCACGGAGTTTGTTAATCCTAAAGATCATGATAAACCCATTCAGCAGGTGCTTGTTGATATGACCGATGGAGGTGTTGACTATAGCTATGAGTGTATTGGAAATGTTAGTATAATGCGAGCTGCTCTAGAGTGCTGTCATAAGGGTCGGGGGACGTCTGTTATTGTTGGTGTTGCAAGCCTCTGGACAGGATATTTCTACCCGACCTTTTCAGCTGGTTACATGCCGTGTATGGAAAGGAACTGCTTTTGGTTGGCTTCAAAAGTCACTCTCAAGTACCATGGCTTGTTGAAAAATACATGAATAAGGAGATCAAAGTTGACGAGTGCATTACACACAATTTGACACTAGACCAAATCAATGATGCAT
Organism: Taxus chinensis; assembly: GCA_019776745.2. Lineage (NCBI taxonomy): Eukaryota > Viridiplantae > Streptophyta > Pinopsida > Cupressales > Taxaceae > Taxus > Taxus chinensis. The sequence goes on along the minus strand of CM034154.1, from coordinate 590,039,006 downwards.
TTCATCTGATGCATGGTGGGAATTGCTTGCAAGTTGTACTGAAGATGAATGCCACTTCAGGAAATCTTTAATTGCATTGAATTCTATGACAATAGGTGAAGCCATAGGTGCTACATATTTATTATATTTTTGAGGTAAGGTAAATATGACTTGGGAATTTTTGTTTTTTTGGAATGGGTTTGTTGAAAAGGCATAGGAAGTTGAAACAAATTTGAGTAACTTGGGTAAATCCATCTCCTACAACCTTTTCTTTCCGTGACATCCTTGCTATGTTCTTCTCTGCAAATATCTCCTCCAGCCTTGTGTAGATCACTTGTATTTGTGGTAGCACGTATAGGGTATGTGAGTTGGTTGTTGAATCCCACAAGAAGTAAAAGCTCAAGGAAAGCAATAGTTGAGCACAAGTGCATGGAGTCACTTCGAATACAACAATGCTCGTGAAACTATTTGACAGAAATCCTCTTCTATTGCATGGTCTCGCGGATCGTGAATGTGGACCGCTTAGAACTGATGCACCCGGATTCCTAGTACCTACAGTATCTTATGCTGGACCCGTGGCGGAGTCTATACGACCTGTTGAAGCTAGAGAAACAGGAAAGATATTTCTACACCTTTCCACTGTTATTTTTATTTAAAATTATTGTGAAATTGAACCACTTTTTCCTTGCATTGATTTGTCAGTTGGATGTCATGATGGGAGATTTCCCCTTTCTGCCTTTTTCTCCTTGTTTTAGCTTTTATCGTTGTTAGTATGTTGGTCGAAAGGATGCATGTGCCCTCTCCTCTGGGTGTTATGTTTCTCTTGCTCGAGTGATAGACCTTCGTCTGCTTGTTTATGTATTATTCTTCTCTACGATTGAGTTGCAAGTTATTATGTTGATCAAACTAGTATTTTCGATAACATGGAAGTAAGTTTACGATAACTATGAAGCCCCTCCCTAGCACCCAAGTTTGTCTTTGACGCTTTTTGTTAGCTCCTTCGCAAGTCCCTTTGATAACCTTTTGGCATTGAGAAAGAAAGGTTGTAGGATCGTGTGAGCAATGCGTGGGCTAGCCAGCTTAGAGTTTTGGTATTAAAACTGGTAGAATGAAAAGGTTTGTGTGCAATGTGTTTTGTCCGTCTCACGTGTTTAGACTCTTATACTATCTTTCATCTTGTTTCTAGGCTTTTAAGGCCATCCTCAAGAAGTACCTCGACTATCCCTATCAACTTGAACCATAACTAGCTTTTCGGATCAACTAAGCTGGAGGTTTCATTGTGCGAATCCAGTACCTCGTTGACACTAGAATAGTTTGGTCTAATCCCCCTCTCAGAATTATTGTTGATGGCGCTCTTCTATTATTCCTAACTTGCATTATTTTCTCCCTTGTAATGTTAATGCTATTAATTAATATTGGTCGGTTTTATGCACGTAATTACCGTAATAGTTTGTGATGGAAATTTCCTTAAATGTGATTAATCTTCGGGAAAAACTCAGCTTTCATTTGATAGTCTTATAGATTCATAGCGGAAGGTTTTGTTTTGATAATGTCACTTAGAAATTATGTTTGTATCTATTTGTGCGACGGTTGACTGTGTTACCAAGGGTTGCATTAAAATATGGTTATTTTGGGATATGGGTAATTTATTTTAAATTAACCAAACATTAGTAGTGTAGTGGAGGTTTGCAAATCTTTAGTGTTATAAAAAAATTGTTGATGACATTATTGTTTACTCTTGTTGGACGGAACCCCCTTCTTCTCTCGTGTGTTTGCTACTAGCCTGTAAGACTTTGACCCTTCTTGGATGATTGGAAAATCTTTGTAGTTAATGGTCAAAACTAATATACTTTGCTTTCACCTCGAAACTTATGTTGTGTGTATACTTTATTTGATTTCCGGTTTGAAACTCGATTATACATGGCTTTTTGTGTTAATTTTTGAAACCCGTGGTTCCCCTTTCTTGGGCCGATCAACTCTTGTTCTTTTAGAAATATATTAATTTAGTCTATGCGTTTGGTACCTTTGATAAATTTCTAGATGGTTGGTGTATATATCAAATCTTAATCTTGTAATTATGGTTTAATTACTTACTTGATGGGAATTCTATTTTTTTGCTAGATTATTTGTTTTCTCCTTATAGGGCCAAGGGCCATCCTCTTACGATTGCTATACTTTCGTTGCTTTTACTCCTAACTGAAGTACAAGGTCTTCTCCTTCTTCGATTGGCATGATGAAGACTTTATTATAACTTGATGTGTTAATAGTGTTTAGAGGTTTGAACCAATTCTTGTAATAAAGTGCTTCCTTTTCGTGATATTGTTAGATAATAGTTATGGTGGTTTTGTGTAGCCTTATCTTGCTCAGTTCTCGTGAACTGACTCTTGTAGAAAATTTGCTGCAGATGGATTTTGCGTGTAGATGAGGGATAGATTTGTAGACTTTTGTCATCAACCTCAGTTGAGAAGATCCTTTGCTCGAAACCTTTTTATGTTGTTCAACTATGGTTAACGTCCAGTGGAAAGTTTAAAAGAGGATTAATGTCTTAGTATAAAGTATTGTGGACTTTGTCATCTGAACTTTGGAAACCTTGTATTGTTTGACCATCATTGAAATTATAAGAAAATTTGGTTATTGTTGTTGAGTGACTTTGTTGGAGTATCAGTATTCTAAGAATTGATGTAATCTTGTTTTGTTCTTGTAAATGAGTGTTGCTACAACTTTGCCTTGAGAATAAATTTTGAGTTAAACCTGGCTATGACTTAGTAATTAAGTGTCATAAGTAAACTAACATAGGATTGTTTAATACTTCTGGAAGTTAAATTAAAAATTGTATTCAAATAAAGTAACGTAGGGGTCACCAACTTGAGAGCAAGAAATTCTTTAAGTAATCAAGGGCAAGACTATCATTGCAGGTAAACTTTATAACATGATAACCCTAGCTCCTCTAGTGAACATTATTCCTTTTATGGTGAACGTTTGTAAAATGACCCTAAGGTGAAATGAACTGTTAGTTGTTTGAAGATGATAAGATTTAATAAGCCAGAGAAAAAAATTGGAGACGTCACCATCTTATCTCACCACCATTTGGAAAGTAAATTTTTACTCCTTGTTAATACTTTTAGCGAAGCCTAAGTAAAGTTGTTGATAATTACTGGTTAAGAGCTCTAGCTTCAATTAAATACTGACAATAACTAATGAGGCCCTAAAGATGTTTCATCTCGACCTTCTCCCTCTAACCCTTTTTCCAAGGGCACCTTGTATCACTTCTCTTAAGTGTGTTGAACGCAAACCCATGTTGTCATATGGGCATGAACAAGTTCTAGTAGCGTAAGCTAAGAATTGCAAGATGTCCTTTTAAGATAAATAACCCTCAAGAATATCTCATTGTGGTTGGCCCTATTTGTATAGAGTATTCTGTGGTTGAACTTCTATGTTGAATCTTGTCAAAAAAAAAAAAAAGTTATTGTCCTTGATAGGTGTGAACGTTTCAAAATGCTACCCTTATGGCCATCCTTGTATCAAGTTGTTCACTAGTGTTAGTTGTATCCTTGGTGATGACATGTTGCATCATGTTATGTGTCAAGCAATTCAAAAAAAAAAGTTATCATGTATTTCACTGTGTTGTCTGTGTGTGTGATTATGGGTCGTTACAGTTGTCCCACGTGGTCAGTCCAAATTCAATAAGAAAGTTCCCATGAGTTAGATGTGCACCTTGGTGATTTGACAAGTTGTGTCGTGTTATGTGTCCAAGCAAGTCAAAAAAATGCAAATATCTATGGTCTTTTATCAGTTCTTGGAGTCTCATACACGTAAAATGAAGAGGAAAATTAAATTTGGGTCGTTCCAGGTATGGGTGACTGAAAATTTTGAATATGTCTTTTGCCATCATGACATAGTATCTGAGCAGCGGTCTTCGACTCGGATCTTCTCATTTCTGCCACTTCTATTCCTATGGCATTTAAATAAAGCAGATTCATCACTATATCTTCCAGGAGGAAGTAGTTGGCGCGTGCAAGGTGAAGAATCTTGATATTACTCAGGTGAAGAATTGAATGTTGGAAATATTTGAAGAGATTTTTCCTTTGGAGCACAACTGACAAATTTTTTACAAATCTGATTCTGGGAATCACTTGAGTCAAAATCATAACAAGCAACGGTGCTTTGAATGTTTCAAAATTTTGGGGGGAAAAATCTGTTGTAAATGAAATATTATAACTTACATGAATTGGTCACATGCAAATGGTTGGAGTGTTAGAAGTTTTAAGAGTTAATTTTTCTAAGAGAAAAGTTTGATCGAACCCGATCTTTCTGAGAAATCATCTAAGACAACCTGTTTATTCCTTTGTGTTAAATTTGATCATGTCAAGGTGGTTGCAAGTGTACAACCATTGACAAGCTATGATATTGTTCTAGAAAGTCATTTCTCCCTGCTGATGCAAATTTAATCAAACATGAGTTAATCTACGTTATGATTTTGAGCAAAATTTGTGTTTGCTTCATTTTTGAATGTCTGCAAATAGTTTTACCTATTATTCCCATTGCAATATTACATTGAAATATTTTAGTAAATCACACAAGATCTTATCCGTGTGATAGTTTGGTGGCATTTGCAATTTTATTTATCTAGAAGAGCTTTCATTTGATAGTGAAATAAACAAATTTAAAATCACTTTGACTCCTAGCATGATTATAAGATTGTTTGTTAGCCTTTGAGGGTATCTTAGGCATGATAAAACAGAGGTTGATAATGTTTAATTAATTTTCTCAGCTTAATGATCCTTCATTTTGGATCCTTGTAGAGTTTGTGTGAAAAGGTGCTGATCTAGGCCTCCATTAAATCACATATTCTGGTTAAAGGAACATTATCTATTCCCAAAGCATTATTTTGCACCAAGATCTCCATTTTTTGTAAAATTTCTCAAGAGATCTAGTGAATCAAAGTTCATTCTTCTGCCTCACCTCCCACTAAAAATTCATTTTAAAACAACCAATCATACTCCATATTAGGCCCTTTTTGTCATGTGTGTGTACAAATTCATAATTTCTATTACTAAAACATGCAGAAAAAATCAGGTTTTCATTATCTTTAGTGGCCTAAACATTTCTTAGAAAATATCTCCATTATCTAGGGTGACAACTCATGAGAGTTAGTTGTTTCATTGCATTGTCATATTTTCTTCAAGGTCTTCTTAATAATCGGCGTTCTGCGAAGGAAGGACATATCCATCTCCTCCACAATCAACAAGGATACAAAAAGGGTACGCTCACCCTGGTTGAAAGAATTCAATAGCCATAAAGTGATGCCGGATAGGTCAAATCCTCTTAAGGGTGCTACCCATTTCTCCACATCTGAGTGAACAAAGAGCACAGCTACGTTTCATCCCTTGCTAAAAATGACACACAACATGCTTTGCTTGAAACTCTAAGCTTCGTGATCAAATCTGTGATGTAGCTCAGCTTCTGAGGGAGAATCAATTTGGGTACCAACACAAGAGATCTACTCGATAACCATAACTCGATTCATGGCGCAAAAGCTAGAACATTATCAAACTTTTATGCTCTTATAAAGGGCGCCCTAGTGACATTTGAAAATTGGCTGGATTCACTTGACTACGCATCAAGAGCTCTCTCATAGTCGAAGAACTATTAGAAATCCACAACCTACTTGAGCTTGGAGGTTTCAACATTGTTATTGTGCTTAGTTATTCCACTCTTCAATGCGTCTCAATAGATTACACAACCATTAGGAATTTCTCCATGATCACAAGACTGCATATAAAAACATAAGCTGATTTCAATAAGATTCGAAAATCTTAGGCACATATACACAGAAGGATCATGTTGGGACCAATACAACTTGCTCTATGATCCATTTGATCAACGTCCATGTACCATCGAAAGTAACATTGATCCCAAACATTTAAACCGGTTGTGTGACAATACTTCAGCTCTTCAATGTGTGATCAAACACCAAAATTTGAATGACCAGAGGATTATGTTTAATTTGAATATGTGTATGAGCTCACACATCCCACTGTAGCAAAATGTGATAATTTTAGTGGGGTTGAATATTCACTAACAATGTCCGAATATTGAATTTTGGAAAATCTTAGAAGAATAGGTGAATATGTTTTTGGCACGGGTCAGTGACCTATTCTGCCTATAGGATTACGGTTTAATTTTTTTATACTAGGGTGAAGGCTTCGCCTATCCTTGAGGAATATCCCCTATATGAAATTACTAATTAATTTGTTTACCAAGCTAGGAAATTCTGACTTCATACCAGACAATCTCTAGATCCAAATCCCGCATAAGTGAGATGCGCGTTACAAATCCTTTGCATTATTGAGAAGCATATGCAAGGAAGGTTTGCAAAATTTGAATGGGTGCAGAGTATTGACGCATAGGTTCACATGACGTGTGAAGTCTTACGATTTATTCAACATGGATTTTCATTTATCGATGACATTAGAATTTTAGGGTTACAGAGGTCTATAGCATGCGATTTAAAGGGTAGAATCTAATTTAAAATTGTAGAAATTGTTCATCATTAAAACCTTAGTGACGAGAATAACAGACCAGTATTTTACTCTCATGTAAAAAGAAGTCTTAATGAATCTTTACGTTGGGATTCAAGACCTTTCATCTACGCGCATTTACGGTTAGTTGTTGCGCATCAACAAAGCGTAATGATGCACATAACTAGGTTTGTTGACGCAAACAACCATTCAATGAGTTGGAAGCTTATGAGTTTCTTAACTATACGACCTTTAGTTATGCAGATAACTAGAATTGCACGCATAGCGGTGTAGCAATGAGGTACACTAGATATTCGAGTTATCATATCACAAGAGAGGCTAACAGGATGATATGATGAACCGAGAGTTTAGTTGATGAAAGTGAAATGTAGATTTTTTTTATGACAGAAAGCAGAGAGTAACAGATGGCTGCAGTCTGTAAAGACATGGAGATTTTGCAATCCACGTAGATCATTCTATGAGAAAACCTAAAATGACTTCTATGTCAACAGACCTTAGTGAATGCTATGTTCAACTGTAATGACGTGTCTGTCACTAAGGTCTGCAGCGCAACTTCGTTATTGAGATAATTCTGTCTGAATACTACGAGATATGCACCCTTGAAATGTGACACAACATAGTTAAGACCATGGGTAACACGATAATCATACAAGATGGTTTGTATGATCGCACGTCACTGAGCATTTGATTGCAATTGTCGAGAGAACTAAGAAAGTGACACATTTTGAAATCCAATGGAGACAATTGTCATGATCGTTATAATATCACAAAAAAATCGACAGATAAAAAATTGATGATCAGTTAAATGTCACACTACATATCATTACAAGATTTTTCCATAGAAGGACAAGAAAACCTAATTTCAATACTTCCCGCGAAACCATGGTTCAAGAGGATATTCCAAACTAGGTTACAATCTCCAAATTGTTCGATTTCACAGGTGATAGAGGTCCACTCTGCAAAAATGAACTTCAGATAAAAATACAAAATGATGAACCTTTGACAAAGTGAAATGGTTCCTGCAGATCTATGATACACAAGGAAAACTCAGTTGCAACCAATTAAAATACCTGAGTCAGTTTATGAGGAAAATATGAGCATGATAAACGCTCATGAACATTAAGACATTTTGTTGGAGAACTTGTATCAAAAGGTAGAATATTGGTTTCTTCATTGAAAAAACTCCACCTAGTTTGCTAGACCAAATTCAAACCCTTAAAAGGGTTATCCATAAGGATAAATAAATGCATCTGAACTTAAAATGTGAATGCTACTATCAATATGAGTATCATTTTGATCAGGGGAGAACCTTTTCAATAGACCATGGCAGTTAAGTTAATTCCAAATCTAATGACCATACATTTTTTATGACGCATACTTCTAAAAACAAGATCATAAGTAGTTTCGAAAAGACACATGGTGACACTTTCAAAAACTCAGTGAATGGGAAGTTAAAAACTATTAGAAGTGGTCACATTCCACGTATTAGGTTGCTCACCAAGCCAAACATTCACTATACTTGGTGTGGATGCCTTGCTTGCCAAACAAGTTCAATCAATTGGTCATATCTGTTAAAAATGACTTTTACATATGCAAGTATGTTGTGTCTACTAACTAAGGGAGATATTACTATCACGTACAATATATTTTCAATAAAGCTTTGGTCATTTAGAAAATGGACTGAAACTCTCCTATCAAATGACATAGTTGGGCTGTATTGTTTACATGCAAATAATCCCTGGAATGCTCTTAACTAACCCTTTTTTTCTAATTGACAAGAGAATGCACTTTCTCAATAGAACAAAGCTTGATAACCTGTGAAAATTACACATTTCCCTCCTTACAGGAGGTTTACCAGCAATCATTGCACAAGAACACAACATAGAGACTAATCATAGCCTTTCTAAGAGGATATTTTTACAACTGCTGAACAACAAGTTGACATTAATAGAGTCTTTCTGATTTATGTTGACAGAGACCATAATAGGAATATTTAATGACTAGCATAAGTAAGAACCCATGACATCTAGAATAATGATTATTGGAAGGAAACCATTATGAGGATAGCTTCCAAATATACCAAGTTCTAAGCTGACAGGAGAATGAATACCTAAATTTTTTAAAGGATCAAAACGTAGATTTTTTTCTTATGCATAACCCTAGCAAGATTCCAGTGTTAAGCTTTGAAATACTCTCCTTAATAATGATCAAGTAGATCTCGCATCTTTCGACATATGTAAGATATTTGTTAAGGTTTTTGAAAAAATAAGATTATTTTTATGTCTGAGATTTTACAGTATCCTAAACAAGCGAACATCATCTCAACGAGACATGCCGTAAGGTCAACTACATTCACAATACATAAAATGATCACTATATGGTATTAAAGATGATCAAAAATTGAAATGATATCTCCATAAGATGAACGTAGGTGATTGCTACCAAGTTATGGTAATTAGACACTGAAACTTGATGACTGATTTAGTGTGGCTTCAAGGGGTTTAGAAATGAACCTCAATTTAGTGTAATGCCTTACAATTTGAGAGTAAAATACAAACTTGGTTCCATTCAAAAATCACCCTAGCCTTAAGCCATTCCACGTCTTTGCCGACCGGAAACAAGTTGAGTGATTTGATCCTGTGAAGGTGGGAGACATCTAAAAGGAAAATATTTTATCTTAGTTGGGGAGAAATTTACATCATTCACCTAGTACATTATGCTCAAACAGTCCCCCCTTGGAAAATTTTGATAACAATGGATTTAACAATTTGCCAATAGGACAGATGTGACGAACCGAAACACGCTTCAAATTTGAACTATTCAAGCATTAATTAAAATGCCTCCCATGTTGAACAACAATGGGTGGCATAAAACATTCTTAAGATCTTTAGAGGGGTATCAAAAGAACTAGTAAAGTGGCACAAAAAGGGGTGCCATCACGCTAATATTTTGGGAATATCTATGGTAAATATCTCGAGGCACACCTGCTGATTTATCCATAGAATTAGACCAATTTTTATAATACACTCAGGTCTGGCAGTGGACATGTCATCAGTCAAAGGGTCAAATAGAGCTAAGTATCCTCCCAGAAATGTACGCAAAGTGAAATGAGAAAAGCAGTGGAAGATCATATGTCCAAGGAGACCATCACACGTGGCGCTATTCATGAGTAGATCAATGAGCATGGCCCTTGAATGAATCAGTCCAATACCCTAACATAAGACTCGAGGAGAATTAGAGCATTTAAGGTCCTAGAGGGAAGCGCACAGGCAATGAGTAGGTAAACACAAGGAGGAAAGATGGGAAATATATGGAAGAGGAAATAGATAGATAGCCCAAACATGCATTGAATCACCACAACAAACAAGATGGTTGCTCCACACTATTACTCAAAGCAAAATTTGTGCACAAGTAAATTAAATGGCAAGAGTGATGTAAGATCTATCTAAATTTATATCATAGGAAGTGGCATGTTTGCACTCAAACAGTGTTGAGTAATTTGAGCAACTGTGATAGAAATCTGTGCCAGACGACTAGCTGGAATTTTTTTAGCCTAAATTATAGAGAGATTGACCATATTTAATTTATTTTCTAACCTACTTAACCCACCTTTACAAATTTTGGATAACAATGGATTTAACAATTTTAATAGGCCGTGAAGATGTCCAAACACCCATCAAAGGTGAACTACTTTTCTAAGTGACTCAATTAGAGATGTCCTCCAACGTAAATGAAAATGACTTGATGGGATTTGCATTAATAGACTTAACGGGGTAAGTTTGACCTATATAAGTTACGCCAACAAGGGGTTCCATGTCACGAACTATTATGGGAATCTTCAGGGTAGGAATGAGCTTGAAGTGGACGTGAAGTACCCCAAAATTAACTGAGGTCTGATAAACTACTGTCTGGGTTTGGCAGTCGATGGGCTGGCAGTCAAGTGGCATACTGAGACGCAGTGAGTAGGATATGTGATCAGAGTAGAATGAATAAAACATGGTGTAACAAGTACGACATCCAATTAGCATAACATGTGTACCATTCTGACATAGCTTAAATAGATGGCCCCGAGAATGACTCTAAACCCCTGACTAAGCACAAGGAGAATGAAATTTCAGGTCTAGAGGGAAGCACAGGGAAATATCGTACAGGTAAACATGTGGAGCAAAGAAGGGGTAACATGTGGCAGAGGAAATAGAGAGATAGAATAACAGCACACGCATCAAGGATTGGCAGAAAACTTTCAATGCTACTTATTACTAACCTGCAACAAAGTCTGCAATCTCCTCACAATACAACACACACGGCCAGCAAATGAAGTTTGGATTTTAGGTCCCTCAAACGGTAGCCAAGTAGTCTAAATGAGTAGGTAATACACATGGAGGAAATGACAGGGAAATATCTAGAACAGGAAATTTCATAGACCTGGTAGACACACATGAAATACCACAACAAACAAGGTCTTAGAGCTCACGTATCCCTCATGCCAGGTATGAACAAAAAGGATCATAAAGTGGGGGGCAAAGTTTGTGGCTCCAGCAATAAATTCACCCTTAATTAGAAGTTGAAACACACAAGGTATGAGTGAATTATAGTTGACCAAAGAGAGCAGGTGAGTAGTCAATAATTTAAAATTTAATCCTAGCAGTCCCCTCCAACTTGGCGCCACCACCAACCTTTCTCTATTTCCACACATGCCAAGGTCGGTAGAAGACTAGTTTAGGTGGGAGATAACTCCCTTTTATTATTATTTTATTTTTATTTATTTTACCTTACTTTTATTTATTTACTTATTTTTAAACCTAGTTCAAAGGCTAGGTATATTTTAATAATTACGCCTAAAACAACTAGAAAATATTTTAATATTCCATCAGAACTTTCCCACTTGTTATTTTTTAAATGACATTGTGCATTCTATAGCTCAAATGCATGATTAGATCACTAGAAGAATGTTAGAAAAGTAATCTACCAAAGACCCTCAACAACTAACAATAGACCAAGATAGCATGACGGAACGAAAGAAGGAAAGAAAGATGCTTTAAAAAAAAGACTTCGCACTAGGGTCGACATCACAAAATGATCAAAAAAGGGCTCAGTTAAACAATCGATGTTAAGCAACAAGGTAAAGAAGAAAATGCAGATAATGAAATCGAATGGGGCATTACATCCTCCTCCCCTTAAGAAAAGCATCATCCTCAATGCGACATAACACAGAGGGAAGGAAGCGGCAAGCAACAAGGAACATATGGGGGAAAAGGTACACTCTATGGTTAACATTTGAGATGCTAAAGCACAGCCATGGGGTGGCCTTGGGAACATTTGGTAGAAATTTGAATTTTGAAGTTTTGTGAAGATTGGCAATTCTCTCTTATTCATTATTTCATTAGTCTCTTTCCATTATAATTATTTCTAGTTTTAGTTCTTTTAAAATTTCATAGTTGTAGAGTTTTGGTTTATTCATTCTTGTGGGTTCCCAATATGAACTACAATCACAACACTCTACCAGGGTCATACACAACACTAAATATTCACAAGCATACTTTTACATAATTTCATGTCTGTACCGAATCACAAAGCTTGACCAAATATAGAAGAGACAGACTCGGTCCACAAGCATAACACTTGTCACATGTCTATGACTGACGTATAATTCTTGAGCAAAAGTGTACTACAACAACCTGAATTTTCCACAATTGCACAGATGAAGATTTTACATAACTCAAAAATTAGCTACATGTACATTGGGTCAACAAGGGCATCAACGCCATATCCACAACATCACAAAACAAATCCAACTAACATGAGTAACACATATATCATAACACTACAACCAAAACATCATAACAAATCTACATGCATCCTAAAGCATCAGTCACTCACACACACAAATCTCTTACACCTACCTCAAGTCTCTTATGCCTCCCTCAAATCTCTTATGCCTCCCATCAAGGATGTCGGTTGTCCCTATGTCCCTAAGCACATAGAGTTCAAACACTCCTAACCCAAGTGACATAATAACGCATGGTTCAACAACCCACTATTTATTTGTAACACCTTGGGGCGTACCCCCATACAATGAATCAGGTCCATAGGTCCAACCATTCCATGGTGCATCCCATGACCCTATTCCACACATCACGAAAATAGAACCAACATAGAAATCCGATCTAAATACCAAGTGGCAAAGTAAAATCCTTGGGAAAGGTGGTAAAATCTTAAAATTTAAAAGAAGATCCAAAACCAAGCAAAATAAATGGCCAAATAGCCATAGTTAGTGTCAAAATTTGCATGTTAGTACTACAAACCAAGGAAATGCCCAAAATGTAAAGCATAGCAATCAAGAAAATTGTTGGTCCTTGCATAATAAATTAAAATTTCAATTTACGAAAAAAATACACATATAATAATGTCACATTACGATAACTATGTGGCCTTATCTAGCCACCACGGGGGTACTCAATGAGTTGTTGGCACTCGAAACATCGAGCCTCGGTTCACAAAATAAAATAGTAATAGTACAATAGTCATCATCTCTATCAGAATCATCCCCCCACAATTTTGACAAGGCTAAACACAGTCATAACTACACGAAGGTTGAATCCATAAAACAACCATATAAGGAGAGAGGGAGGAGCACATGCCACCATATACTGAGTCTAAGGTTGGATCTAGTGATTGGTCAACCATACACCTTTCCTTACTCTAGACATACACTTTTACCGATTTCCTTTAGGGTCGGTTAGCGTAAGGTTCACAACATAATATGTAACTACATCACTAACACAATGGTGGCACACAAAGAATTATAATAACGTCTTACGTATGGTACACATATAGGGTAGATCACAATCATACATTCACTGGGTACAATACATCACTTTACCACATTATGCACCCAAAGTGCAATCACTATACAATAAGGTTCATACGCTCACCATATGCCCCCAAATCATGACATTAATCATTACATATTACACAAATCATACATACAACGAACATAATAAGTAACATCACAACGTAACATTAATTTGCTACATAACAAGGTGATACACAAATTTCTTCAAAACATGGTAAAAACATCATGATACAACTCAATTCACTTTACATCAATCTTGTCATACAATACATCGACACACCTACATATCACAATATGCCACAATACTCCAACACTCCGTCATCCACAATAGAAATCTTTTCACACACTATAAGAAGTACTTCACACGTGAACTCTTCATAGAATTCCATAAGAAGGTGAGAGAATACTCCCATTCCCAGCACATCAACATGATAACAAATACACACTAAGTGACATACACATCATGTGCATTAACAATACCACAATTACGACATGGATCACATCACGCTTAAACCACATTACTCTTCCAATATCAACCACCAACATGCAACACCATCACCATCACACAACACCATCATGTAATATCATCACAACTCCAAAATGGCCCAGAGGTTCAAGAGCATGAACCTCCGCTCTGATACCAAGTGTAACACCCACCAATTCAGACACACAAGATTACATAGAAAAAAACAGGAATTTTTTTTCGACTTGTTTGACACATAACACGATACAACATGTCGTCACCAAGGTTACGACTAACTCTATGAACAACTTTGACACAAGGATGACCACAAAGGTAGCATAGAAACGTTCACACCCCTCAAGGAAAATTCACTCTTCTCTTTGACAAGACACCACAAAATACCAACCACAATACATAGTTACGGCTCAGGACGTCCCACTGTGAAAATATTCTTAAGATTATTTATTCACTAACGATCTTCCAAGACTTGACTTTGGAATCTAGAAGGTTCATGATATGATTCTTACAATTCTTCTTATAGGGTTAGGTTTTTTTTTCTTTATACTATTAAGGTCTATCCTAGGATCATCTCTAATATGACAATTACTTAATTAATTTGTTTATAAAACCAGGAGGTAATCGATTCCACAAGGCTCTTTATCTGAACCCACACTACTGAGACTTATTTCATACTTCCTCTGCATAAAGAAACAAGCATGAGTTCAAAAAAAGTGGAGTATTGTTTAGGTTCAGAACCATAATCTTCTTTGTTCAAGGATTAGCATTTTATCATAACTTAGAAAAGGGTTACAAGGTCTACAGGCAAGGATTAAGGGTAACGGGTTAAATAGAGTTCATCATCCTAATTTCATGGGATATAGACCAGTATTTTACTGGGGCTAATAATTTATCAAGAGGGGTTCAAGTTTCATCTTTGTTTTACTTTATTAAGTTTGGCAAGGTGATATAATTAGGTTTAAAAAAAAATCGAAGAGCCAGACTTATAGTTTCTTAACTATTCCCTTTACTTACGAAGATCTAGAATTCTCCCAAGGGTTAGATATTGATAACACTTTAATTCCATTTACCATTTCACAACCATAAGGTTAAGGTTAACAGTTTATCCTAGGGGTGGAAAGTAATTCCTTTTTGCACAAGTAGATAGTTCCTCTTCTTCTAGTTAAAGACCGCGATTTTATCCACGAGATCACCAATTCTTATATTTAATTTTTATTTTCATTTTATTTATTTGTTTGTTCATTTATTTATTTTTGATTAAATTTTATTCAGATTTCCAACCCACTTGATTATGCCTAAAATTACAACCATTCCAAGACCATGGAGGGTTATCATACAAGAAGGTTTTATGGCTCGAAGGAAGCATTACAATTACTTGTCGAGAGAACAAGAAAGTGACACAATTTTTCAAATCACGATACACAATTTCATGATCGATATAGTATCATAAAAAAAATACACATAACAAGGTGATGATCGAGTTTAAATCCTCACAATAATAATTACAAGATTTTCTACAAAAGGACAAGATAGCCTTATTTCATAACTACAGAAAATCCAAGGCAAGAGGCTTGCCAAACTTCCTTACGAGCACCACTCCCTAGATTTACGACACTATAGACATACGTAGAAGGAACTTCAAAAAAAAATGAAGAAACCTTTACAACTCTTTGCTTCATCTACCCGCACAAGCCATCTGCATCCAATTATCCACCTGAGTCAATTCGCAAGAACTAAGCACGATAAAAACTATAACATTAAGACAATATGTTATTATCTAACTGTTTCAAAAAGAAGAACACTGTTGCTTATGAAAATAATACAAGTGTCTAAAACAAGAGTAATTAAAAAGGTTGTCAAAAAGGATAAAATGTCATAGTTAAAAGGATGGCACTATAATTGAGTATCATTTTCTCATAGGAGAAGTTAATAAACCATCATAATTAATTCCACCTAATGACCATCACGATAATGACCATCATTTTAACAAGATAACATTTTGAAAAGAAAACACTTACAAGAAGAGAATTAGTTCAAAACGTGATATGTCCCCATTAGTTTAAGTTAGTTCACCAAGCCAACGATTCACTATACCACTGTCAGTTCCCAAACAATCAATCAACACGGTAATATCTAAAATCAAAATGACTTAATAATATTAAGATGTTGTGCCTATAACAGTTAATTTTATATCAGTACAGAATAAATAAATTGGAAAAGAAAAAGGATGAAACACACAAATGACCTAGTATAGGCCACATCCTATCCTAAAAATCCTACTATTAAAACCTTTCTTCTAATCAAGAGAATTCCTTAAGAAAATAAAAAACTTGACAACACCAAACATAACCATTATATATCTTACAGGAGGTTTACACAATCATTCACAAGAACACAACATATGATACATAACTTTTAAAGGATCTGTTGTCAACAACAAGTTGACATCAAACCTATCTGGTCAAAACATAACCATTCTACCAAAATAACAGTAAGAAGGTCATATCATAATGAGCATCACGATAACCAGTCAACCAAAGAATTTCCAAATACACCAACCTCTAAGCTACAGGAGAATGAAATTTAAACATTTTTAAGGATCAAAACATAGATTACTTTCTGACGCATAAAACAAAGATCCCATTTTTACGATTTGAAAATTTCCTCAATAATGATCAAGTAGATCTCGCATCTTCCAACATATGTGAGACAAAATCAAGGTATGAACAAGAGTCTTTATTCTGACATTTTAAGTTATCTTGAAGATGCAAGTATCGTCTCAAGGAGATATTTCGGAAGGTCGTCGACATTCCTCAATACATACAACGGTCACCAAGGGAGTAAAGATGATCCCAAGGACAAGAATCTCCAAAAGATGAATAGGGACTGCTACCAAATTATGATGATCATGTATGACGCTTGAAGACTAAAATAGTTCTTCGAGGGGTTTACAAATAACAAAATAACTAACCTAGTTTTGAGAGTAATACCAACTTGGTTCAATTCAAAAATCAGTCAAGTTAAGCACACACTAAGCCGACCTGAGAAGGGTAACTAGACCCTGAAATGAACTAAAAGAAAAATATAGAGACAAAAATAACATCATTCGCCTATACACTATGCACTTATAGTGCTCAATTACTATTTCACAAATATCCAACATAATTCAAAATGACGGATTACGAACCGAAACAAGAATCCAAAAACAGGCACTATAAAATTGAGTCGAATAACAATGTTTGATAAAACATTCAAATCGTAAGATCATAAAAAGAACTAGGAATTTTCATTATAGGACCCCCCCCCCTTTTCTTTTAGTAATATTATGAAAAAATTTGACCCAATTGGTATTTATTAGAACTCAAAAAATAAAATAAAAGGCTTCAAACAACACAGTCATTTCTAACGCTGGAAACTAATATCCTCCCAGAAATTGTGAAAGAGTAAGGGAAGTAGAAACCATACAACAAAAACATCACACGAGACATTTATATGAAGAGCAGGGTTATTTAATGAATCATTTAAATAACAACATAAGATTCACGGGTATAGAGTATATCGTTCTTGATTAAGCTCCCGTAGTTGAGCACAAGTTGAACAGGGTCTGTAACAGCATCTCAAGCCCAAACTCCACTGTCCTCCAGCTTGTTGGGTGGTCCACACTCTTCTCACAGCCAAATTTGTCACAAGAAAGTTACGGCCAGAGTATGGAGTCTACCAAAACATATATCTACAATACTTTTAAGGAAAATGTGGTATCTAGGATGGCAGTGATAGAAATAAGTGCATAAAATGGCTTGATCTATGACCCTGATTCCACCATATATGACCAACAAAACAATGTCCAACCTGCTTAGCCCACATTTCAGTTGCAGCACCCTGGATTGCATGCAAAATGTGGAAGAGTAAAACAGGAGGAAAGGTGAACTTCCTGACAAAGTGCCTCAAAGAGATGTGGTCTAGAAATGACACGACTGCAGGATATGCACAACAAGACCAGCAAAAAAAATGACCCAGATAAACAAAACAATGCACCCAGGGAGGAACTATTATACAAAATGCATTGACAGAAATGATTTCAATGGCTTCTCTCCCCCCCCCAAACCAGTATGAAAAACTACTCTTTGCTCAGGCGGCCAGGATAAAACAGCATACTAATGCACCATGGAAAAGAAATCAGAGCAGAAAGAATAAAACAAAACCAAACAAGTATGTGGCCAGGATGAAAAAGGTGTTTCATTCCAGCAAACATATGTCAAAGCATGATTTAATTAAAAACCACAAGGAAACAAATAGGCGGCTGATAATAAATTCACACAGGAAGGGAAGGGGTAGGTAGAAAGCTAAGTGATCAAGCCTGCAAAAGGATTGGCTGGACGTTTCAACGCATTCTTCCCAACCTCCAGTCTACAATCTCCTCACAAAACAACACACACGACAAGTAACTCAGGTTTGGCATTTTAGTCCCCCAACGCAAGCCAAGTAGTCTAAATGAAAGCAAAAAAAGAAATGGCAGGTTGCCATAAATTTCACCTACCTCCAGCCAACAAAGACCACAACAAACAAAGTCTTAGAGCTCACATCTCCCTCACACCAGGTATGAACAAAAATGACCATAAAGTGGGGGGCAAATTTGGTGGCTCCAATAAATTCAGCCTTAATTAGAAATTTGAAACAACACAAGGTATGAGTAAAGTCTAGTCGGCCAAAGAGGAGCATGTGAATAGTCGTTAATTTAAAATTTAATCCTAGTAGTCCCCTCCAACTTGGCGCCACCACCAACCTTTCTCTATTTCCACACATGCCAAGGTCGACAGAAGACTAGTTTAGGTGGGAGATAACTCCTTTTATTATTATTTTACTATTATTTATTTTACCTTACTTTTATTTATTTACTTATTTTAAACATGGTTCAAAGGCTATGTATATTTTATTAATTATGCCTAAAACAACTCAAAAATATTTTAATATTCCATCAGAACTCCCCCACCTCCTTTTTTTAAACAACGACATTGAGCATTCCATATATCGAAGGCATGATTAGATCGCTAGAAGAATGTTAGAAAAGTAAGCTACCAAATACCCTCGACAACTAATAATAGACCAAGATAGCATGACGGAATGAAAGAAGGAAAGAAAGATACTTTAAAAAAAGACTTCACACTTGGGTCACAACACAAAATGATCAAAAAGGGCCTCAGACAAACAATCGATGTTAAGGAACAAGGTAAAGAAGCAAATGTAGATAACAAAATCGAATGGGGCATTACATCCTCCTCCCCTTAAGAAAAACATCGTCCTTGATGCGACATAACATAGAGGGAAGGAAGTGGCAAGCAACAAGGAACAAATGGGGGCAAAGATACATGCTATGTTTAATATTTCAGATGCTAAAGTACGGCCATGGGGTGGCCTTGGGAACATTTGGAAGGAATTTGAATTTTCAAGTTCTGTGAAGATTGGCAATTCTCTCTTATTCATTATTTCTAGTTTTAGTTCTTTTAAAAATTCAATTTTGTAGAGTTTTGGTTTATTCATTCTTGTGGGTTCCCAATATGAACTGCAATCACAACACCCTACTAGGGTCATACACAACACTAAAGATTCACAAGCATACTTTCACATACTTTCATGTCTGGTACCGAATCACAAAGCTTGACCAAATATAGAAGAGACAGACTCGGTCCAAAAGCATAGCACCTGTCACACATCTATGACCGACATATAATTCTTGAGCAAAAGTGTACTACAACAAACCTGAATTTTCCACAATTCCACAAATGAAGATTTTACATAACTCAGAAAGTAGCTACATGTACATTGGGTCAACAAGGGAATCAATTCCATATCCACAACATCACAAAACAAATCCAACTAACATGAGTGACACATATATCATAACACTACAACCAAAACATCATAACAAATATGCATGCCTCCTAAAGCATCAATCACTCACACACATAAATCTCTTATGCCTCCCTTATGTCTCTTATGAATCCCTCAAGTCTCTTATGCTTCTCTCAAATCTCTAATGCCTCCCTCAAATATCTTATGCCTCCCCTCAAGGAGGTCGGTTATCCCTATGGCCCTAGGCACATAGAGTTTGAACACTCCTAACCCAAGTGACATAATAACGCGTGGTTCAACAACCCACTAGTTATCATATCTATCAGAATCATCCCACCACAACTTCGACAAGGCTAAACACAGTCATAACTACACGAAGGTTGAATCCATAAAACAAACACCTAAGGAGAGAGGGAGGAGCACATGCCACCATATACTAAGTCTAATGTTGGCTCTAGTGATTGGTCAACCATACACCTTTCCTCACTCTAGACATACACTTTTACTGATTTTCTTTAGGTTCGATTAGTGCGAGGTTCACAACATAATATGTAACTACATCACTAACACAATGGTGGCACACAGTTAATTACCATACTGTCTTATGTATGGTACATATACAAGGTAGATCACAATCATACATTCACTGGGTGGAATACATCACTTTACCACATGATGCACCCAAAGTGCAATCACTATACAATAGGGTTCATACGCTCACTATATGTCCCCAAATCATGACATGAATCATTACATATTACACAAATCATACATACAACAAACTTAATAAGTAACATCACAATGTAACATTAATTTTCTATATAACAAGGTGATACACACATTTCTTCAAAACATGGTAAAAACATCATGATACAACTCAATTCACTTTACATCAATCTTGTCATGCGTTACATCAACACACCTACATATCACAATATGACACAAGGATCCAACACTCTGTCATCCACAATAGCATTCTTTTCACACACCACAAGAAGTACTTCACACATGAACTCTTCAAAGAATTCCACAACAAGGAGAGAGAATACTACCATCCTTAGTACATCAACATGATAACAAATACACACTAAGTGACATACACATCATGTGGGTTCACAATACCACAATTACGACATGGATCACATCACGCTTAAACCACATTACTCTTCTAATATCAACCACCAACATGTAACACCATCACCATCATGCAGCACCATCATATAATATCATCACAACTCCAAACTGGCCAAGATGTTCGAGAGCATGAACCTCCGCTTTGATACCAAGTGTAACACCCACCAATTCAGACACACAAGACTACATACAAAAACATAGGATTTTTTTTTTGACTTTCTTGACACATAACATGACACAACATGTCGTCACCAAGGTTACAACTAACTATATGAACAACTTTGACACAAGGATGACCACAAAGGTAGCATAGAAACGTTCACACCCCTCAGGGAAAATTAACTCTTCTCTTTCACAAGACACCACAAAATACCAACCACAATACATAGTTATGGCTCAGGACATCCCATTGTGAAAATATTCTTAAGGTTATTTATTCACTAACAATCTTCCAAGACTTGACTTTGGAATCTAGAAGGTTCGTGATTTGATTCTTATAATTATTCTTATAGGGTTAGGTTAAATTTTCTTTATAGTATTAAGGTGTATCCTAGGATCATATCCAATATGACAATTACTTAATTGATTCATTTACAAAACCAGGAGGTAATCGATTCCACCAGGCTCTCTATCCTAACCCACACTACTGAGACTTATTTCATACTTCCTTTCCATAAAGAAGCAAGCATAATTTCAAAAGAAGTGGAGTATTGTTTAGGTTCAGAACCATAATCTTCTTTGTTCAAGGATTAGCTTTTTATCATAAGTTATAAAATGGTTACAAGGTCTATGGCAAGGATTAAGGGTAACAAGTTAAATAGAGTTCATCATCATAATTTCTTGAGATAAAGACCAGTCTTTTACTGGGGCTAAGAATTTATCAAGAGGGGTTCAATTTTCATCTATGTTTTATTTTATTAAGTTTGGCAAGGTAGTATAATTAGGTTTAAAAAAAAAAATCGAAGAGCCAGACTTATAGTTTCTTAACTATTCCCTTTACTTACGAAGATCTAGAATTCTCCCAAGGGTTAGATATTGATAACACTTTAATTCCATTTACCATTTCACAACCATAAGGTTAAGGTTAACAGTTTATCCTAGGGGTGGAAAGTAATTCCTTTTTGCACAAGTAAATAGTTCCTCTTCTTCTAGTTAAAGACCGCAATTTTATCCACGAGATCACCAATTCTTATATTTTATTTTTATTTTCATTTTATTTATTTGTTTGTTCATTTATTTATTTTTGATTAAATTTTATTGAGATTTCCAACCCACTTAATTATGCCTAAAATTACAACCATGCCAAGACCATGGAGGGTTATCATACAAGAAGTTTTTATGGCTCGAAGGAAGCATTTACCATTACCTTGTCGAGAGAACAAGAAAGTGACACATTTTGTCAAATCACAATACAAAATTTCATGATCGATATAATATCATAAAAAAATACAGATAACAAAGTGATGATCGAGTTTAAATCCTCACAACAATAATTACAAGATTTTCTACAAAAGGACAAGACAACCTTATTTCACAACTACAAAAAATCCAAGGCAAGAGGCTTGGAAAACTCCCTTACAAGCACCACTCCCAGATTTATGACACTATAGACATACGTAGAAGGAACTTCAAAAAAATCAAAATGAAGAAACCTTTACAACTCTTTCCTTCATCTACCCGCATAAGCCATCTACAACCAATTATCGACCTGAATCAGTTCGCGAGAACTGAGCACGATAAACACTATAACATTAAGACAATATGTTGTTATCTAACTGTTTCAAAAATAAGAACATTGTTGCTTATGAAAATAATCCAAGTGTCTAAAACAAGAGTAATTAAAACGGTTTTCCAAAAGGATAAAATTTCACAATTAAAAGCAAGGCACTAACTCTAATTGAGTATCATTTTCTCATAGGATAAGTTAATTAGCCATCATAATTAATTCCACCTATATCACGATAATGACCATCACTTTAACAAGATTACATTTCAAAAAGAAAACAGTTACAAGAAGGGAATTAGTTCAAAATGTGATCTATCCCCATTAGTTTAAGTTAGTTCACCAAGCAAAAGAATCACTATACCACTATCAGTTCCCAAATAATCAATCAATAAGAGAATATCTAAAAACAAAATGACTTAATAATATTCATATGGTTTGCCTAAAACAGTTAATTTTATATCAGTACAAAATAAATAAATTGGAAAATAAAAAGGATGAAATGCAAAAATGACCCAGTATGCTTCACATCCTATCCTAACAATCTTACTATTAAAACCTTTCTTCTAATCAAGAGAATGCCTTAAGAAAAAGAAAAAACTTGACAACACCAAACATAACCATTATATATGTTATAGCAGGTTTACCCAATCATTCACAAGAATACAACATAGACTACAAAGTTTCTAAAGGATCTGTCATCAACAACAAGTTGACATCAAACCTATCTGGTCAAGACATAACCATTCTACAAAAATGACAGAAAGAATGTCGTATCACAATGAGAAACACGATAACCAGTCAACCAATGAATTTCCAACTACACCAAGCTCTAAGCTATAGGAGAATGAAATTTAAACATTTTTAAGGATCACAATGTAGATTACTTTCTTACGCATAAAACCAAGATTCGAGTTTTAAGATTTGAAAAATTCCTCGATAATGATCAAGTAGATCTTGCAGCTTCCAACATATGTGACAAAAAATCAAGGTACAAACAAGAGTCTTTATTCCAACATTTTAAGTTATCCTAAAGATGTGAGTATCGTCTCAAGGAGACATTCTGTAAGGTCAACTACATTCCTCAATACATACAACGGTCACCAAGGGAGTAAAGATGATCCCAAAGATAAGAATCTCTAAAAGATGAATAGGGACTGCTACCAAATTATGATGATCACGCATGACACTTGAAGACTAAAATACAAACTTGGTTCAATTTAAAAATCAGTCAAGTTAAGCACATACTAAGCCAACCTAAGAAGGGTAACTAGAACCTGAAATGAACTAAAGAAAAAAGATAGAGACAGAAATAACATCATTCACCTATACACTATCCACTTATAGTGTTCAATTACTATTTCTCAAATACCCAACATAAGCCAAAACGAAGGATTACAAACTGAAACAAGAATCCGGAAACATGCACTATAAAATTGAGTTGAGCAACAATGTCTGATAAAACATTCAAATCTTAAGATTGTCAAAAGAACTAGGAATTTTTAGTACAGGACCCCCCTTTTATTTTATTAATCTTATGAACAAAGTTCACCCAACCGGTATTTATTAAAACTCATAAAACAATATAAAAGGCTTCAAACAAACACAGTCATTTCTAACGCAAGAAACTAATATCCTCCCAAAAATTGTGAAAGAGAGAGGGAAGTATAAACCATACAACAAAACCATCACACGAGGCATTTACATGAACAGCAGGGTCATTTAATGAATCATTTAAATAAAAACATAAGACTCATGGGTATAGAGCATACTGTGTCTAATTAAGCTCCCGCAGTTGAGCACAAGTTGAACAGGGTCTACAACAACATCTCAAGCCCAAACTCCACTATCCTCCAAGTTGTTGGGTGGTCCAAACTCTTCTCACAACCAAATTTAGCACAAGAAAGTTACAACTAGGGTATGAAGTCCCCCAAAACATAGATCTACAATACCTTGAAGGAAAATGTGGTCTCTAAGATGACAGTCATATAAATTTGTGTATAAAATGACTTGATCTTTGACCCTAATTCCACCATATAGGACCAACAGAACATTGTCCAACCTACTCAGCCCACCTTTCAGTTGCAGCCCCCTGGATTGCATGCAAAATGTGGAAGAGTAAAACAAGAAGAAAGGTGAACTACCTAACAAAGTGCCTCAAAGAGATGTGGTCTGGAAATGACATGACTGCAGGATATGCACAATAAGACCAGCAAAAAAATGACCTAGAATAAGCAAAACAATGCCCCTAGGGAGGAACTATTATGTAAAACGCATTGACAGGAATGATTTCAATGGCTTCTCTCCCCCCCAAACCAGTCTAAAAAACTAGTCTCTGCTCAAGCGGCCAAGATAAAACAACATAGTCACGCTTCAAGGAAAAGAAATCAAAGTAGAAAGAATAAAACAAAACCAAACAAGTATGCGGCTAGAAGGAAAAAGGTGTTTCATCCCAGCAAACATATGTCAAAGCATGATTTAATTAAAAACAACAAGGAAACAAATAGGCGGCCAATAATAAATTCACATAGGAAGGGAGGGGGTAAGCAGAAAGGTAAGTGATCAAGCTCGGAAAAGGATTACCTGGAAGTTTCAATGCATTCTTCACAACCTCCAGTCTGGAATATCCTCACAAAACAACACACGCGGCCAACAACTCAGGTTTGGAATTTTAGTCCCCCAACGCAAGCCAAGTAGTCTAAATGAAAGTAAAAAAGAAATGGTAGGTTGGTATAAATTTCACCCACCTCCAGCCAACAAAGACCACAACAAACAAGGTCTTAGAGCTCATGTCTCCCTCACACCAGGTATGAACAAAAATGACCATAAAGTGTGGGGGGGGAAATTTGGTGGCTCCAATAAATTCACCCTTAATTAGAAATTTGAAACAACATAAGGTATGAGTAAAGTCTAGTCGGCCAAAGAGGAGCATGTGAATAGTCATTAATTTAAAATTTAATCCTAGTAGTCCCCTCCAACTTGGCGCCACCACTAACCTTTCTCTATTTCCACACATGCCAAGGTCGGCAGAAGACTAATTTAGGTGGGAGATAACTCCCTTTTATTATTATTTTATTATTATTTATTTTACCTTACTTTTATTTATTTACTTATTTTTAAACATGGTTCAAAGGCTATGTATATTTTATTAATTACACCTAAAACAACTCAAAAATATTTTAATATTCCATTAGAACTCCCCCACTCCTTTTTTTTAAACAACGACATTGAGCATTCCATATATCGAAGGCACGATTAGATCGCTAGAAGAATGTTAGAAAAGTAAGCTACCAAATACCCTCGAAAACTAATAGACGAAGATAGCATGAGGGAACGAAAGAAGGAAAGAAAGATGCTAAAAAAATAGACTTCACACTAGGGTCGCAACACAAAATGATCAAAAAGGGGCTCAGACAAACAATCGATGTTAAGTAACAGGGTAAAGAAGTAAATACCAGATAATGAAATCAAATGGGGCATTACATTTTGTTTGAGGTTGTAAGGAGATACAAAGAAGGATCCAGTTTGTAATTTATTATTTTATTTCTTTGGTTGTATAGTTATGCCTTTTATACATTTTTAGCATGCCCAGTGGGACAAAACCCACATTTTTTTTTGTTTCTTCATTAATTTTTTTTGAAATAAACATTATTTTATGTTGTTCTTACTTTAGGAATGACTAACCAATTTTTAGGGGTTTTCATGAATAAACTGAGTATTTTAAAAAAATAATAAAATTGGCTATTATTTCATATTTTTGTGCGGGTAAAGGTGATTTGCACTTCCATGACATGATTTACAGTGTTGGTGTAGATCATGATTTTTGTTAGTTTTCAAACTTCTCGTGCCTCTATCAAAAATGGTTGTTTTTTTTTCCATTCTGTGTTGTAGATATGTGTTTTAGTAAGATCTTGTGCTTCTTTCAACATTGAGCACACTGCAATTTCAATTGGGTTCACTACCACTTCGATTATGTGTGTTTATGTGAAAGTGCATTAATGTTGCATGACCATGTGCTACCATTTCAAATGGGAGTGCTACCATTAGTTTTACGAGTGCTGTCGTTATTATTATGTGTGTTTCCGTGAAAGTTTGTTTGTGTGTTGATAAGGTGTGTTTCAATAAAATTGAGTTTACATGTTATTACATATCTCATTCTAAGATTTTTAATGGTATAAAGTAGACATCAAACGGGAGTAACATGTGAAAATTTATGCCTTCTACAAGGTACCCTAGTCAAAACTAAAATTTAAAGTATTTCATTTTTATTTTCAGTTTCTAATTGAAATCTTTTATTAATAAATTTTCTAATAAATTTTTGTTAGTTTCTATATCTTTCCTTCATTTATAACATTTTTTACCTTAGCAAATCAATACCGTGTATTCTCTTTTATTGTGCCCTCTTGGGTGACCTTGAGAATCAAAAATAGTGAAAGTTGTTTCATTATTTTAAATTGTGGTTTTGCAAGAAATATTACTAATAATATCTATATAGGACCATTGCAAAATTGGAAAATTTCATCAAAAGTATTAGGAAACAAACTAATAACATTTTGCACACAGGTTTTGTTGGTTAAAGACAATAAAACTTGCTTAAACAATACAAAATATTTTCATTGTAGGTTTGGATAAGGGTAAACACCCATCTGCATAACTGTGGGAAGTACTTGGGTATAATCCCTAAAACACATTATGAGGGTACCATGGGAACTCAAAAGTAGTTGGCACATCAACAGGACTGGCCAACAAAAAGGGTAGTTCCCGATTCTTTATTGAGTAGTTTCAACTGTGAGGAAAACCATAAGTTTTCCATAGTAATGATCCCCCAATTTAATTGATTGAAGGGGTAAATTTTGTAATCGAAAAAGAAATTTTATGATTTGTGTAATCATTCATACACTTTGGTGAGTGAATTTCCCAAACCCCTAGGAAGCCAAATAAATTGGGCCAATGAATCCCATATATTCATATTTTTAGACCAAAATAGTTTGTGTTTCACATCCTCTATCAAATCAAAGCTATATCCTATTCCAATTAAAATTAAAAACTTTCCATTTGGATACTCATTCTTAATAAACACTTAATCAAGATTAAATCTTATCCTTTGGATTCACATTCCAAGTTTAAGCACATTATTATCCAACACTAAACCAAAGTCTTATAATTTTATTTTCAATTTATCTAAATTTAAGAAAAATTAAAATCCAATCAAAAATATTATATACTTGGATATTCCCTTTATCCAAATCTAATCAAATCCCAAATCTTTTACAAATCAGTCTAGTTAGACTCTAAACTCAATCAAACCAATCCAAACTCAGAAGTCTTATCATTTAGATATTCACTTTATCCAAATATAAGCAAATTGATATCAATCACATCAGCCATAATGGAATTTGAAAGAAAAACAAATTCCCACACAATCGAATCAACATCAGAATATCAATCTATTTAATATAAAACACAATATTAACCTTTGATCAAAATGAAACATTGGTTTCACAAAGCACATTTGCAAGTCAAATACAGGAAAAAAAATCAAATCTTATGCTTTGAGCTTCAATCACAAACCACCTTTTCACTTTAGGTCTTTACCTTTATTAAAATGGTGAGCTCACACAATACATGAAATGAATATTTATTAGAAAAAAATTATGATATTTGAAAAAAAAATCTCTTATATGACTTCCCAATTCAATGATAAATCAAACAAGAAACCAATCATACTCCATAGCAAAAAATTACTCCACGTGAAGACAAATGAAACCAATTCACACCTCTTGGAGAAATTTCTCCTAATGTATTCCATAAATTAGCAAATTCTAATACGATAATATACCCAATCACAAGGCCTTTTGAAAAAGGGAAACTAAAACCTACGTGGTATACACAATTGGAATATTGTGAATACCATTACATCAATAACCACTCTACGAATCGTTGTTCAAAACTACGCCACTATGTCCAAGACTTAATTGACAACAAAGGTATTGAAATTGAAAACACATCAACTACCATAACTTCCAAAGAAAAGTTAAAAATTTTCCAAGATCCTCTTCCCAAACATGAAAAAACTAAACAAGATAAAGAATATAAGGTCCAATCATCCATTAAATCGAAAGAAATCAATTCCTCCTTTGGATATTCTTCCATTGGTTCACTCCAAAATTGAAAGTGTTTCAGATACTTTAAATTGCACCACACCAAATGAGGACATTGGAAGTCATTCAAGATCCCTTTCAAAATCATGAAACAAATGAAAAATATACAGACAAAGGTCAATCTTAAAATAATGTTGATTTTGACTCTGTCATTTCATCACTGGATCTTACACGTAACATCCCTAGCCTTGATGAAGCGACACTACAAAATAAGGTTGGAAAATTTCCACGACATATCAAATGTCCACTCCTAAGTCTATCATTATTTCACAACATCCATCTAATGCAGGTTATTTTTTTTAATATCATGACATATAATATAGTAAAAGAAAGCATCTATGCAGATTCATTTCATGTATTTCACCAAAACATCATCTCTATTTCAAGACAATCCTTACTTATGTATATCATATTTTTATGTGAGGATCAATATAGAACCTTGCGGACATTGAATAAGGTTTCACTTCCAATGGTGATGAGAATGCTTCACATAATAGGAAAGAGAACAAATTACAAAGGAAAATCAAGTAGAAAGAAATAGGGTTTTGCATGCTCATAGATCAAAAATAAGAGGTACATATAAGAGTGTTGTGTAACTCCTATGAATGAAATGTAGACACAACCATGATTAAACCTAATGACCTATAATCTCACTGAGTGAGATAAATAACCACATGTGATGGACAAGATGTCGATTGATGACAAAACATTTCATATACACTAACGCCTCCTTCATCGAAGCTAACGTATATGCCATGGAAAGTTAGAACTGGAAGATAACTTCCTTGGAACTCCCCTACACAACTAAGACATGTGTCATTGGGGCTTGACAACTAAAATCCTGATAAGGTACCCATGTACAAACAACATCTCTATGGAAAAAGAAGAAGATAAAAATGGGTCCCAACAACTAGGACTGATGAGGTACCCATGTATAAAAGGGACCTCAAGTCAAATGTAGGAAAACCCCTAAGGAAAAACATCCACTTACAAGAGATAAAATACTCCCCTAAGAAACCTAAGAAATATACATTAAATGGGTCCTAGTAACTAGCCCTGATGAGGTACCCATGTAAAAACAACATCTCTCTGGAAAAATAAGAAGAGGAGAAGAGGACTATAAATCTCGAAGAAGATGGGAGGATGCAACAAACCTCACCCCAAGAAGAGACCACAAATGAAGAAAATATTCCTTAGTGAAGGGCTTGGTGAAAATGTCTACAACCATATCAAAAGTATGACAATACTAAAATTTGATGATTTTTTCGTGAATCAACTTTTCAGTGAAGTGCATATATATCTTGATGTGCTTCATCCACTGATGTTGAACTAAATTTCAACAAATCGATATAGTATTCATGTTGTCATAGTAGATGATAGTAGGCTATCAATAGTGTATACTAAACTCTATCAAGATACCCTATAGCCAGACAACTTATGTGGTAGTGTTAACCTCTCCTCTATAATATGTCTTTATAGAATATATCACAATTGTGTTTTGCTTCTTGCTAGACCAACTAACATGACCTGAACCAAGAGAAAAATTATATTCCGAGGTAGATTTCCAATGATATTGATCACTGGCCCAATCAGAATCAATAAATCTAACCAAATCAATATCTACTCCTTATAGATAGTGAATTTCATCCGTATAAGTTCGATGAACATAGTGAAGGATCTACTTCGTTGTTTTCCAATGCAACTCATGTTGCACTTGCATGGATCTAGAAACAATCCAAATAATATACTATAGATCCAGACGAGTGTGAGTAAGGTAAGTCAAGCTCCCCACCAACTATCGATAAAGGGTACCATTAACCAAGGGAGTAGAGAAATAAATAAAAAAATTTAACCCCAGAAATTAAAGGAGTATCAGAAGGCTTACAATCATAAATATGAAACCGAGAAAGAAAACTAAGGTAGTACTTAGTGTGTGAAATAGTGATTCTCGAGTCAGATTGTGAAATATGGATCCCAAAAAATTAATGAAGAAATCCTAAGTCAGACATAGAAAACTTGTTGGATAAGGAAATCTTCACATAATCGATGATAGAGGAAGAGCTTCATGTGATCAATAAGTCATCAAAATATTAAAAAAGGATGAATATGGAGTCATATTGTCGCTGAATGTAAACATTTTGGTCAGAGTAACACCAAGTGAACCATGATGCAAGTATGAAAGAGTACATCTCGGCATACCAATCCTAAGGGGATTTTTTAAGGCCGTATATAGACTTCTTTAACTTAAAAAATGAGAGAGGGATCATGGACATAGCCCAGAGGTTGTTCTATGTAGATCTCTTCCTCTAAGTACCCATGAAGGAAGGAACCTCTAATGTTCATGTGAAGAACTTCCCATCTATTTTCAGTAGCGATGTTGAGGGTCAGTTGAATAGAATTCATCTTCACAACTGGAGAAAAAAATTTCTAGTATAATCAACCCTAGCTATCTGGGAGAAACCCTTAGCTACTAATGATGCACTTTAAACTTTTCAACATCTCCATCTGTACCTCATACTTTGTCTCAGAACATCCACTTACACTGAATTCTTTTTCTTCCTTTCGGAAGAGGGGTGAGATCCCAATTATCGTTCTTCATGAGAGAGGAATACTCCTCGTCCATGGCAGAATCCCACTCAAGAATACCAAAAGCCTCCTCAAAAAGACTGATGGATCAGAGGTAGAGGTGAAGAATGAGTGGGGTCCAATGAAATATGAGTGAGTCCTGTCTCATATCTAAAATATCTCCAAATAAACTCTCCAGAACTTTGCAGAGTTTTCCTAGCCCAAAGAAGACTAGGAGGATCAACCTTTAGAGTTGGAAGATTCATCACTCGAGTGAGAAGGGACATAGGTCCTCAATCATCACTACTGTCAGAATCAAAAGAATACTCAAGGGTCGTGATGGTCAGGAGGCACAATAGGAAGAAGTAGAGCATTAACATGCTCAACAACATCATCATCTGATGAGTCATAATCTGAATCAACATAGCATGAAGAACCTCACATAGGTAGTAGAAGTAGAAGTCGAAGAAGACTCATCAAAATTTCACAACTTCTCTCAATACAAAGCTCATGAGTAAGTAGGATTCAACAATCGAATATCCCTTCATGCCATCAGGATACCCTATAAAGATACAAGGTTTGGATTGTGGTTCCAATGCCTTACGTTTCTTCTATGGAAATCCGAGCCATAGCCTTGGATCCAAAGACTTGAAAGTGCTCAACATCAGGCTTGCGTCCAAACCAGGCTTCAAAGGGTGTCATCCCTCTTAGTTCCTTATGTGGAACATAGTTCTGAATGCAATTGGCACAATTCATTGCTTCATCCCAATACTACGGAGGAAGAGACTTCTGAGTGAATCATACAAGTGGCCATCTCTTTAAGAGTATGGTTCTTTCTTTTGCAATACTTCATTCTGCGAAGGGCTGCAAGCAACTGTATGCTGCAAGGATCAATCCCTTCAGAAGTATAGAAATTAATGAAGCCTATTGTTTACATATCTCACCTCTATTGTCGGTTTGAAGAACCTTAATAGACCTGTTCTGCCTATTTCTCAGCAAGATCCTTAAAGTCCTGAAAGAAAGTTTTGAAAGTGATCGAAAGACTTCATACTTAAGCTTAAGAAAATATACCCAAGTATATCATGTTAATAGTCATCAATGAAGGTCAGCACATATAAAGAGCTCTAGTAAACGAATGAGATATGGAAAGGCAAACAAAAATATCATTGTGAACAAGATCCAAAGGACGAGTAGCTCTCTAGGCTTTTCCGTTTTCAACAGTTCTTTTCAAGATGCTTTCCTGAGGGTACAACCCTCATAAAGAGCCTTAGAAAAATTGACGCGGGGTAACCCGATGACCATTTCGTTTTGGCTCAATTGTTCAAGGTAGTGATAGTTTAGATGTCTGAAACTGCTCATGTCATAGCTTACTAACCTCATTTACATGAGTGATCAAGGCAGTGGGCATCAGAATCCAGAAGTAATAGTGGTAAGAAGGTATACAACCATGTGAACAGGTGATCTGCCTTTCCCTCAGCCACATATAGTGTTGGATCGTTAAGCTCACGAATAATCACCGAGTTAGGACCAAATTCCACTCGCAATTCCTTCACCAAGGTGAGTAATTTAGTAAACTGATAGGATATTAGTTAGAGAGATCAAGAACACTCAACACTTGGTTGAATGTTCCCCCATCCATCTCTACCAGTCCAGTATCGGAAACTGACATTGTCGTGTCATTACCCAATGCAATTTGGGACACGCCACAAGGCTCAATGTTGGAGAACTCAACATGTGAAGAAGCCATGTGGTGTGAGGAACTC
This sequence comes from Taxus chinensis, assembly GCA_019776745.2. Lineage (NCBI taxonomy): Eukaryota > Viridiplantae > Streptophyta > Pinopsida > Cupressales > Taxaceae > Taxus > Taxus chinensis. The sequence goes on along the minus strand of CM034154.1, from coordinate 590,005,952 downwards.
CAAAGTCTATAATCCACGTCAATGAAGGCGCATCTCTAGCTACAAGTATTTGGGACCTAACTTATAAAGAATATACATGATCAACTTAGAACCTTTCTTCTCCACTTTACATTCCTTTAACAACAATCTAGTGTGTATGAACTTTGATAAGAATGCCTGTAGGTTTTTAAAGTCGCTGGGATTTAATCCTAGTAGTTAATTTTCCAACTCATGCACTCTCATGTCATCTGACTCTCTGAACATATCATCTAATGTTTTTCGTGAAAAATTGGGTGTTTTAGATGACTCAATGTACAAGAGAAAGTCAGGAGAAACAAACATACAAAGAAAACCTAAGGCTTCTTCACTTTTGTTTAACCACTTAGATTTTTTGGGCTCATCATTAGGTTTAATCTCATATCCTATGGTGATGTGACATAACTCTTTACCCCTTAGTTTCATTACCATTTTTTATCTTCATTTGAAGATGTTGAATGACGTAAGAAAATGAATTGAAAGTGCATCAACACCAAAGAGAGAGAACGAAGGAATGTAGATAAGAAAAACAATCAACACAACTACCCATGACAATATTATAACCCCCCTGATTTTAACACTATATAGTTTAGTGCATTGGATACAATCAAGTGTGAGTGTGCATCATTAAACAAATGGTAACTCATCTTGAAATTAGTGTATTAAGGTACATGCATGGAGACCACAATTAAGTTTCGTTGATCAAAAAAAATCAACACTGTAAAAAATCACAAGAAGCTAAAAAACAAGAGAAGAGGTGAAAAAAAATACTATTGCAAGAAAAAAACATCACACATCATAGCAAAAACCCCCTTGATGCAAGACTATGGAAAACACACTCACTAGTCCATAAGCAATAATAAGGGTTATTACAATGCAAGAAACATGATCAAGATGAGTCCTGCGGACCTCCATGACATCGACCATTCTCCCAAAAGGCAAACAAATGCAAAAAGGTGCACTACACACTCCAACAAATGATCAGTAGAAAAAAATCATCAATAATGTTTGAGAAAAGCACTTTTGGTTTGTCCAATTAAGCTAATTTTAAATATTAAAAGAACTCAAAAAGGAAAATACTTATGTTAATTAAACAAAAAATAGTAGAACTAACCTAATGATAAAACTAATTTAATAAATTAAAAAAATTAAATTAAATTAATCTCCCAATAATAAACAACTAAAAAAATAATTAGATGCCTAATCACTATATTAAAGCTTCACCTTAATAAGAATTATATCCTAACAATAATATTAAGACCTAACATTAAATTAAGGCTACAATGTTGAAAATGAACTAGAGGTCTTGGGCTATTCGTGAGTTACGAGTAGTTTGTAATCATCAATCCAAGTTCTATTCCCATTGAGTTCATTGGATGCTTTCAATAAGTGGCCTTGGGGAAACTTTGAGGTAGGGGTCTAACTTTTTCATATGAACCAAGTGGAACATAGTGAGGCGCTCTGAATATAGATCGCTTTGCGGACATTAAGGACCTAAGCCCACCCCCATGTCCCACTTAGAGAAAGGGCTCCCCCACCACTCCAATTCATAGATCCGGTATAATAAAATCATTTACCATCCAAATTTTTTGAACTTAAGGTCTTGGGCGATTGGTGAGTTATAAGTAGTTTGTAATCATCAACCCAAGTTCCATTCCCATTGAGTTCATTGGATTATTTCAATAAGTGACCATGGGGACACCTTGAGGTAGGGGTCAAACTTCTCCATATGAACTAAGCGGAACATAACGGCACACTCTGAATGCGGGCCATTTTCATTTCATTCATTATTTTTAACATGGAGAAATTGGATATTTCATGAAAAACTTCATTATTAGATTTCTAAAATAGCACCAATACTATGTTTATACAAGTCAAACATCATCTCTCATCCCCGAAATATTGCAATGAATAAGCCCACTATAGTGTATTAGTGTTGATGTTGACCTACACATTAAAAACCATTTGAAAAAATTACAAATAATTTTTTCTTGCTTTGGGTATTACTTTTCAATTAAGAAAATGAAGCTTTATGATGTGGTGTCATGTACCTTAATTTGTAGTCTTTATTATACTTCGCATGTCATATCTCATGGACCTTAGGGGAATCATGAGGATATGATAATTTACAAGAATTACATTCACGTAGTTAGCGGAATGAATTTACTTTACCACTTACATGGATAACCAATCTCTTATTGAATACAACATAATATCTTACATACTTTGAAGCATATTGATTATATATAGGAATTTTTTTCATTTTTATCTTGTCACATATCTAATACCGATAGTACGAATGTAGTAAAGATACACTCATACACTTATTACGGCAGACATCTCTTGGAGTCATTACAACTATCAAGAAAGGAGTAATGGTGGTTTGTTCAAAAGGAAATGATGGCCCATTACGCAAAACTACTGACAACGTTGTAGATTAATTTTTGATATTGATGGAGGCACTATCGACATAAATTACGTTATCGTCTTGAAGTTGGGAGATGACAATGTGTTATTGTTGTTAAGGCCTTGTATTTCTTCCTTGATGGGGAAAAACATTTTGCATGCTGATTCTGGGGACTACTCCTTCACTAATCAGGGGACCCCGTATATACCAGAAAGAGTGATTTTGTTTGTTGCAAGGTGAAAAGTGCTTAGTGTGAGTTGTATTTTAAAAAAACGTCAGCAGAACTATTGACAGCGATTACACTACCGCCTTGAAGATGGGAAGTGACATTTTAGTTACTAAGGCATCATCTTCCTTCCTTAACTAGGGGACACTTTCACATGGAGATTCAAGGCTTTGCTCCTTCGTCAATCTTAGGACCCTCCATGCACCAAAAAAGGGCACTTGTTTGTTGTAGGGTGAAAAGCGCTTAGTCTGAATTATATTATTTAAGTTAGTTGAGGAAGATAGATTGCACATTCTTCATGGTTGGCTATTGGAGAAATAAAGTAATCATTCCATAATTGCTTTGAATATATATAATTAAGAGATTATATATCATTTCCTTTCCATTTAGTTAGATTTGTAAATGTTTCTTATTCACTTTGTAACTCCAAATTTATTGTTGCAAATAAAAGCAAAAAATGAAAACAATGAGCCAAAGTTTGTGAACAAATAAGACTCAAAGTTCCTCGAATCAGCTTCAACAAGACACACATCTAACAAATTTCATTGTTTAGGTATGGATTTAGTTGTTTCGTTGGAATTGATTTTTGAGGTTCATTGGAATTGAATGTTGAGATTTGTTTTAGCATTAGACCTTAAATTAAGAAAACAAGCAACCTCATTCCACCTGTACATTGCATGATACACTTTGATGGTTTTATTAGTTGAAATTCCTTGAATAAAATCCACCTTTCTCTCATTTTACCAACTGCTTGTGCAGAATCATAGCACCCCTGGATGTTGATCAGATTTCTAGTTTGATCATACTAGCATCCAGTGTGATTGCACAACATGGAATCCTTTCTCCAAGTGTGGGACTTGCAAAAATGAGAAAGGAATCTCCAGAGAAGGCTTGTTCCTATTCCTAAACTACCTGCCACAAGCTATTCCAGTGCAGGCAAGCTAATCTAATCCTAATCTAACCATGCCAAGGAGACAGAGAGAGAGAGAAAAGGGAAAAACAGAGCCTACACTAAAACGGTGATACACCAGAGAAGGAAAATGTTGAACATCTATCAAAACTACTATGAACATGGCTCCAACCCTGCAATGAACATTCAAACATGCACAAATACCTGCAATGAAGAGAGGCAAGAAGAAAACAAGCAAAAAACAAGCAAGGATGGACAGATGCATCACGAAACACATTTTTTGTTGCTCCAGAAGTTTGCACAGAACATCATTTTAATGGTAAAAGGAAAAAACACCATTACAGAACAGGGGAGGAGGTTCGAACTACATTTTCAACCATGGGGAAGAAAAGAAAGGAGATCAGAGCAAAAAAGATGAACAACCCCTTTCAAATGAGCCAAATTTGGCTTTTTACCATGCATGGGTCGAGCCCAGGAGAGAGAAAACGTGACAAAACGTTGGAGCCATTCCTCATTGAATGCAGATGCATTAAAACAGCATGGGCATCCTTACAGACCCATGCCCTGACATTTTTGGCCGTGCTGGAGAAGAATGCGACCCATTTCGCATTAAAACTGGTTGTTGAAACGTCAGTTCTGGCTATTACCACGCGCTAGAGACGTTTCTTGATTTTCTCTCTCCAAACTGAACCAAAATGCAAGATTGAGCCTGGAATTGTGTAGAGAATTTCACCATCTTTCCATTGATATAAATAACGTGAAAATCCGAGCTCTGGATCGAAAGATATGGCGATTTGAAGATTTAGGGCAAAAACAGGCCAAAACGGATCGGCGGGAAAATATTTGAATTTTTTTCCGCACTCTGCCACTTGGATGACATGTGTCAGGCTCTAATTCATCCGCGGGCTCATCCTTTGAAAATTTATTTCGGTCCCTTCCTTAATTTCTTGCCACTTGGACACGTGGCACTATTTTATTGGCTCGGGCCTGAGGGGCGCACTTTGTCCTTCGAAAATTTGGTATTTTTCACTTTGGGAAAATTTTCCCATTTCTCCCCCGTGCTCCGCCACTCAAGTGCCACATGGCATGATTTCATTGGATGCGGGCCCTTCCTAACCATTTCCATTTTGTTTTTGCCTTTGGAAAAAAATTCAAAATTTTCCCGCCGGGCCGATGAGGTGAAGACACGTGGCGAGATTTGATTCGTTGGCGGATCTTTCGGCTTTTCACGTCCCATGCGTCCCTCGCGTACCTTTGGCCCAACTATCCCAAACTGCCTGGGACAAATATCTCTGAACCACCTGATTCGGGCTTCCTTGCTCTTGTTTGAGATGAAGATGTGGCGAGATTTGATTCGTTGGCGGCTCTTTCAGCTTTCCGCGTCCCACGTGTACTTTTGTCCCAATTGTCCCAGACGAAAGTCTCCTGTTTGAGCCGAATCGGCCGGTTCGCGTCCTCCACGTACTTTTGGCCCAGATGTCCCAAACTGTCTGGGAAAAATATCTCCGAACCGCCCGAAATGGACCGACTTGCACCAAACCGGCCGATCTGCATCCCACGCGTACTTTTGACCCGGATGTCCCAAACTGCGCAAAACAAGACTTAGGCAATTTTCTTCATTTTTTCGGCCGGTTCGGCTTTGGTTTTTTGCAATTTTTTCACCTTTTCTAACTCGTTGGGTTTTCTTCTTGGATGGGAGAGTTAGAAAGAAGCCGAGGGGGCCCCAAAAACATGATTTTGGGCCTTAAATCAATCTATTTGCTCGGGACTTAATAATCTGATGCATGTTATCAAAATTACTCTAGGGGGTGAGTTTTGGATAACAATTTGGCGACTCAGCGGGGTCATCTACCTGCTAGATGAAGTTACCAATTGCTTGAAGCATCCTTTGGGCATGGAGTCATGAGTTGTAACCTGCAACTGATCTGAACTTTGAAAACCTCCTCTCTGAGCCACTTGGAAACCCACTGAAATGGATTCGTTCTCACCAAAATGCCACTGAAATGGATTGTGCAAGAGCAAAACCAACACCACAAAAACTATGTACAAAACTAAAAATCATACATGCTCCAAATGGAACATGCAGAGCGTGCACAAGCACTTCTTCTACTGAAAGCAAACCTACCTACTCTATTCTAACCGGAAGCAAAAGTGGGCTAAACAAACCCTACAACTGGTTGTGCAAAATAGCTTCCTTTCTTCAAAATTGGCAGCCATGCAAATGATTTGGAGCTGAGTGTGGCTATTAGGATGGGTGGAAAATCAACAAAAAGTTGACCTTCTACCCAAATCATCAAGGTGTCAGTTGAAGACAAATTCAATACCTCTTTTAGTTGCTCTACATTTGAATTGAAGAGGTATGACAGTTGATCCTTGGTTTTTTGCATATCATCCTCATGCTTAGAGGCAAGCATGACTAGTTGTGGCTTCTCCTTTGGCTCCAATGAAGCCAAATACCTGATTGGGCAAGGTCTGATCCGTTTGATATGCTCATAGCTCTGATTTTCAACTCCAAAAATGGAGTCTTCTTGTAGATCTTCTTGAATGGATGGTGTGGAAGCAATGGTAGAATCCTTCTTCCCTTTCTCTTCCTCCAATGAAGAACATGAAAGATTTAAATCTTCCAATCTTAATTCCAAAGAGCTGCTATAAGATGCAAGCTATTGCAAATGAATGTTCTCCTCCATGACAGCAGGCTCTTGTGTTTGTAACGTGGATGATGAAAGAGAGAATGGTGGAAACTCAACCGGTTCTTCTTCATCAAAACAGTCCTCCAAATCAGACAGGTAAACTGCCTTATTGTTGTCCTGCTGCAAATGTTCAACCTCTCCAATGGTGTTCTCTTGATCTGCAACTTGATCACCATGGTTTCTTTCATCCTCCAACATTGAGTTTGAGAGATCAAACTCTTCTTCAGTACTAGAACTTGAGAGAGATGAAGTAGAAAGAAGAACTGAAGGTTCTCCTGTAGCCTGCTTTCTGCTCAAAGCCCTTGGATCTGCAATTTTCTCCTCCACAACTAGAATGTACTCATTTTGTTTTGGATCTGGAGCAGCTTCTCCTTTCTCTACTACTTGAAGACAATCTTGCTCTTGATAGAACTCTTCCTCTAGCACGAAGTTTTCAAGTCAAACTCTTCAATCTGCTGCTTTAGAGGACAAGTTGGGACTGCAAGATCTTCTTCTGAGCTTTCTTCCTTTATGGCTGATTGTGCAACTTGAATTGAATCAGCGTTCCCTTTAAATAGAGTGCCAACATGGACACTACTTTCTGAGCAAAGTGACCGCTAATCTACTTCTTCTTTTTGCTCTTCTTCTGCTGCCACAAAATCAGTCTTAACCACCATTTGTTCAACCTTAGCCTCTTCTGTAGGTTTAACCATCAAGGGGATCTTTGTCATCCCAAATTTGGCATCCCAAACCCTCAAGTTGTCTATCATTTATTTTCTGTTGGGCTCCTCTTCTTGCTGTCCTTCATGGCCGATTTTTGCAATTTCTTCTTCCCCACATGGAATTGGGAATGCAAGAGGAGGGATGGGTTGTAACTCAATTGATTTGGCAATTTTTTGTAGTGGTAGAGGAGGTGAAACCTCTTGTTTTTTTGGGGGAGAGCGTATTTCTTTTAGCTCTTGTGGAGGGGATGACTGTTTGGAAGGAAAAAGGAAAGAAGAATTGAGGTGTGGTGGAAGACTGAGAGGTGGAGACATGGGATCAACATTTGGGACAATAGATGGAGAGTTTAAAACTTGACACTGCTGAGATAAAACAGATTGGGAAAGAGGAAAAAGAAAGGCATGAGATGGCGTGCTTACTCGTTGACAAGGTTGCTGAATACTCCTCTCATACACATCTATTTTTTCAATCCAATTTGCAAGCAATGGCAGCGTTGCAATCATGAATTCAAGCTTCTTTTAAAGGCTATAATGCCTTGGAAAAGGTCCCACCCATGGACAGGGTGCTGCACAACCGATAACAAATGCTTTCATTTGTGCTTGAGCCCTGGACTGCACCATCTTTACCTCCATCTTTTGGATTTTCTCCAACAGACCAGCATCTTGCATCTGATGGTCTTCATTATATGCATACTCTTGCTCTTGGAAAGCTCCATAGCCAAACTGATTTTGGCATTGCTGCTCATATGAGTATGTATGCTGATTTTGAATTTGTTCAAAATACTGATTTGGAGGATTTAAAAAATATGTTGGAGGTGGGAAACACTGCTGCTGTTGTAAATGTGAGTTCCATGATGGAAATGAAGTCATGATTGCACAACTTCATGGAATGGAAAAGAATGAAAGGGATGAAAAGAAGGATGGATGGGAATGGATGAAAAATAGGTCTGCAACTTCAGAAATGGGTTGCTGATCAGATGGAGTCGCCAGATGTGTTTGCAAGTGCCTCCAAAGGCTGAAATCTTCATAGGAACACACCAACCTGAAAAATTTGAAGTTGAAGACCTTTAAGGTCCCACCGGGTGTGCCAGAACTATTTATGCAGAATCACAGCACCCCTGGATGTTGATCAGATTTCTAGTTTGATCATACTAGCATCCAGTGTGATTGCACAACATGGAATCCTTTCTCCAAGTGTGGGACTTGCAAAAATGAGAAAGGAATCTCCAAAGAAGGTTGGATCCTATTCCTAAACTACCTGCCACAAGCTATTCCAGTGCAGGAAATCTAATCTAATCCTAATCTAACCGTGCCAAGGAGACAGAGAGAGAAAAGGGAAAAACAGAGCCTACACTAAAACGGTGATACACCAGAGAAGGAAAATGTTGAACATCTATCAAAACTGCTATGAACACGGCTCCAACCCTACAATGAACATTCAAACGTGCACAAATACCTGCAATGAAGAGAGGCAAGAAGAAAACAAGGAAAAAATGAGCAAGGATGGACAGATGCATCACTAAACACGTTTTTTGTTGCTCCAGAAGTTTGCACAGAACATCATTTTAATGGTAAAAGGAAAAAACACCATTACAGAACAGGGGAGGAGGTTCGAACTCCATTTTCAACCGTGGGGAAGAAAAGAAAGGAGAGCAGAGCAGAAAAGATGAACAACCCCTTTCAAATGAGCCAAATCTGGCTTTTTACCATGCATGGGTCGAGCCCAGGAGAAAGAAAACGTGAAAAAACGTGGGAGCCATTCCTCATTGAATGCAGATGCATTAAAACAGCATGGGCTTCCTTACAGACCCATGCCCTAACATTTTTGGCTATGCTGGAGAAGAATGCGACCCATTTCGCATTAAAACGGGTTGTTGAAACGTCAGTTCTGGCTATTACCACGCGCTAGAGACGTTTCTTGATTTTCTCTCTCCAAACTGAACCAAAATGCAAGATTGACCCTAGAATTGTGTATATAATTTCACCATCTTTCCATTGATTTAGAGAACATGAAAATCTGAGCTCTGGATCGAAAGATATGGCGATTTGAAGATTTAGGGCAAAAACAGGCCAAAACGGATTGGCGGGAAAATATTTGAATTTTTTTTCCGCGCTCTGCCACTTGGATGACACGTGTCAAGCTCTGATTCATCCATGGGCTCATCCTTTGAAAATTTATTTTGGGCCCTTCCTTAATTTCTTGCCACTTGGACACATTGCACTATTTTATTGGCTCGGGCCTGAGGGGCGCACTTTGTCCTTCGAAAATTTGGTATTTTTCACTTTGGGAAAATTTTCCCATTTCTCACCCGCACTCCGCCACTCAAGTGCCACATGGCATGATTTCATTGGACGCAGGCCCTTCCTAACCATTTCCCTTTTGTTTTTACCTTTGGAAAAAATTTCAAAATTTTCTTGCCGGGCCGATGAGGTGAAGACACGTGGTGAGATTTGATTTGTTGGCGGCTCTTTCGGCTTTTCGTGTCCCATGCGTCCCTCGCGTACCTTGGGCCCGGCTGTCCCAAACTGCTTGGGACAAATATCTCCGAACCACCTGATTCGGACTTCCTTTCTCTTGTTTGAGGTGAAGACGTGGTGAGATTTGATTCGTTGGCGGATCTTTCGGCTTTCCGCGTCCCACGCGTACTTTTGTCCCAACTGTCCCGAACGAAAGTCTCCTGTTTCGGCCGAATCGACCGGTTCGCGTCCTCCATGTACTTTCATCCCAAATGTCCCAAAATGTCTGGGACAAATATCTCCGAACTGCCCGAAATGGACCGACCCTCGCCAAACTGGCCGATCCGCGTCCCACGCGTACTTTTGGCCCGGATGTCCCAAACTGCGCGAAACAAGACTTAGGAAATTTTCTTCATTTTTTTGGCCAGTTCGGCTTGGTTTTTTGCATTTTTTTCACCTTTTCTAACTTGTTGGGTTTTCTTCTTGGATGGGAGAGTTAGAAAGAAGCCGAGGGGGCCTCAAAAACATGATTTTGGGCCTTAAATCAATCTATTTGCTCGAGATTGAATAATCTGATGCATGTTATCAAAATTACCCTGGGGGTGAATTTTGGATAACACCAACTTCTTGAAGGACTTACATTTTGATATTTATCCCTTTATGGTTTCATTTGCGTCTTCTCTGTCATGAGTTTTCTCCTTCTCTTGACTGTGAATTCCTTTCTAGTTGTTCCTCCCCTTCCAGTTTCGCTTCTTCACTATATCCCTTTTGGTGTTCACATCATACACGAGAAAGATATTCATATCAAGGGGGTCATATTAATGCCTCTCGACAACCTTGCAATCAACTTCATAGAAAAAGAGGTGAAAATTTTGGTTCAGTGCAGAGTGACACTCGCTTCTTTCCTCTTTGACTCGCCCGAACTTCTACTTCCAAATCTAAAATAAGAATTCTCCCACCTACAATTAATGCTTGTGGCTATCCCCAAGCACATTTTGGTCCAACTGTTGAATGACTCAATTTGTAGTGCTCACTTTGCTTCAACACTTTTGATATTGATCATAATATTGTTGACTATATTATGGAAATTATTATAGTTTTGATTTACTATGGTGTTAAATGTCAAATTATGGATTATTGTTGACTATGATTCATATATGATGCAAGTTGATTACTAGATACATTCTATATATTGAGGATGATGTACTGTTTGACATGGTTATATTTATAGATATTGTTCGGACATGTGATATTTTGATATGTTGAGTAGACCTAGAAAATTGAATTAAATGTGATGATCATATAGTTGTCGATGAGATTGAAAATGATATTGTTGTTTCCTTGATGATGTTGTGATTTATATGTATGGATGATTTTGGAATTTTAATGTATATTTATTTTGGATGATTTAATGCGGCCATGAGGCTAAAGGAGGTATTTGTGTTTTACAGATAAAACATATCACAATAGACATCGGGGGATTGAAGACCAACCATATTGGAATTCTAGATGAATTTAACAAGGTCACCATGACAACTTGTGTGTGTTGTGTTTGTTTGATATTTTGTTAGGGATTCCCATGGGGGGATCACCATCAAATGTGACCAAAAGACTTTATGTTTTTCTTTTATTTGGTCCTTTGTTTGGTATGTATGTGTTTTATAAGTGATGTGCTTTTCCTTTTTATTAGAGTTGTTGGCCTAAAATTAAAGTGTTGTAAGAAATGTGTAAGTGATGTGTAAGAGATGTGTAAGTAAATTTTGAGTATGAAACATTTAAACACTTCACCTTCTTTGAAATTCGAATTTTTCCTTGGAGGCTAATTTTGGAGGCTTGTAGGACAAGTTAAACTTGTCACATACCTCTTAAATTTGCATACCAACCTTACCTATGGTTAGAGAGTTTAAATCTAGCCTTCATTATGCATTTTTGTAAGTCAAGTTGTATGATTTAATTGTACTTTCTTACATGTTTTTAATTTAATTCCTTTGGGGTGTGGGCTTGATTTGAGTAAGTAAAACTGTCATTTTTCCACCTGCTTATTTATTGTGCCTTGGAGATTGAAGTTGAATTATGAGTTGGGGTTGAAGATGTGTGATGTGGCGTCCTACTTGGATTCAACTCATCATCTTCTCTTCCCTCTTCTATATATTCAAATTCATTGGCTTGTTTTTGGGGTTGCTTCACTTTTATCACTTCATTTTTTGTGACTTGCTTTTGGTTTTTGGAGCTCTTGCAAATTGGGAGAAAATTAGAGATTGTTGCATGCTTGTAGATTTTTTATCTTGGACTGTTTTGCATTGGAAAGTTTTCTCTTTTGGAACCTTGGAACAAAACTCCATCATGGAGAGGTAGGAGCTTGACTCTGTTACTTTTTCTTCTTTTATGTATGCTTATGTAAATGTTGCTGTGTGTTTTGGTATGTTGTTGGGTGAATGGGTAGATTGCCTAAGTGTGGTGTAGGAGGATACTATGGAGATTTTCTTATGGGGGGCATAAGGATTATTTTTTGGAGGGAGTTTTGGATGGGTGTTATACCTTGGAAAGGAAATAGCTTGCATTTCTTACTTGTGATAGGGGGGCCATAAGGGAAGGAGGCACAAGAAAATGTGGGGAGGGGGGGTGGGGGCATAAGAGTATGTAAAGATTTTGAAACGAATTTTTGACAGGTTTTAAGGTGGACACTCATTTTCCATTGGGAGGTATAAGCAACTTTTCTCATAGATCTCACTCCTTTGGCTTGCATGATGAAGCCTGAGTGTTGTTTGTTGTCTTTATTATGTGGTTGTAAACTACAGTTTTGTTTTGGACTGTGTTTTAAAAGTGAAATTTTCTTGTGTGTTGTGGAAGCCTGTTGTTTCCATGTGTTGGAATGTAGTGTCCACTTTCTTTCAACACATTTTTATTGATCCTTATACTGCTGACTATATTATGGACATTGTTATAGTTTTAATTTAGTATGATGTTAGATGTTAGATCATGGAGTATTGTTGACATTGATTCATATTTGATGCATGATGTTTATTGAAGACATTTTATATAGATGTTGACATGATGTTGGACATGGTTATATATATATATATATATATGGATGTTGTTAGGACATGTGATATTTGGATATATTGAGTAGACGAAGAAAATTTAATAAAAATTGATGATAATATAGTTGTTGATGAAATTGTAAGTGATATTGTTGATTGTCTTGATGATTGTTGTGATTCATATATATATATATATATTGATGATTACGAAATTATATTTATATTCATCTGGATGTTCTTATATGGCCACGAGGCCGAAGGAGGTATTTTTTTTTTTGTAGGTTAAAATATATCACACTAAACATTGGGGGATTGGAGACCAACCACATTGGAATTCTAGATGAATTCAACAAGGTCACCATGGCAACTTGTAATTGTTTGTGTGTGTTTGATAGTTGTTAGGGATTCCAATGGGGGGGTCCCCTTCAAATGTGACCATGGGATTTATGTTTTCTTTTATTTGGTTCCTTTGTTTAATGTTTGCATGTGTTTATTTAGTGGTGCATTAACCCCTTTCATTATTTATTAAATGGTGTGTAAATATTGTGAGTAATCATGTTGTTAAGTTAATTAAGTAAATTGGTCATGAGAATGTAATTAATAGAGTTGTTGGCTCTTGGTTTAAGTGTTGTAAGATGTGTAAGTTAATTTTGGAGTGTGAAACACTCCACCTTCTTTGAAATTTGAATTTGTCCTTGGAGACTTATTTTGGAGGCTTGTCCCATACCTGTTTATATACCAACCTTACCTATGGTTGGAGATTTAACTTTAGAATTTCATTATGCATCTTTGTAAGTCAAGTTCTATGTTTTTATTGCACTTTCTTACACATTTTTAATTTCAGTCCTTTGGGGTGTGGTCTTGTTTTAGAGTGTGTAAGTAAACTGTCATATTATTCACCCACCTAATTATTATGCATTGGAGAATGAAATTGACTTGGGTGTTGGGGTTGAGTATGTGTGATGTGGCATTCTACATGGATCCACCTCATCCTCTTCTCTTCCCTCTTCAATAAAATTCGAATTCCTTACCTTTTTTGCGTTGCTTCACTTTTGCATACTTCATTTTGGGGTGAATTCTTTTTTTGTTTAGAGCTCTTGATTTTGGAGAAGATTGGAGACTGTTGCATGCTTGTAGATTTTTGATCTTGGAATGTGTTTTGCATTGGAAAGCGTGTTGTTTTGGAACCTTAGAATAAAACTCAGTCATGGAAAGGTAGGAGCTTGGCTCTTGAAATGATCTCTTTTCTTTTTTTTTCTTTGCACTTAGGAATGTTTGAATGTGTTGTTTTATTGTTGGCTAGTTGGATAGACTACCTAGGGATGGTGTAGGAGGAGACTATGGGGTATTTTTTTGGGAGGCATAAGTGTTTTTGGGAGGTATAAGTGTGGAGGGAGTTGGGATTTGGGTTCCACCTTACAAATAAATAGCTTGCATTTCTTTACTCATTATGGGGTGCCATAAGAGGTTGGGGAGGCATAAGTAAATGTGAGGAATAAGGGGTACTTAGGGGAGGCATAAGGGAATGTTAGGGTTTTGATATACTATATTTTTGGTGGTTTGTAATCAGGTGGTGATACCCATTTCCCATTTGGGAGGCATTAGTAGCATCCCCCATAGTTCTTGCTCCTTTGGCTTTCATGAGGAAGCCTGCGTGTTGTTTGTTGTCTTTTATCTATGGTTGCAAACTGCAGTTTTGTTTTGGACTGTGTTTTAAATGTGAAATTACATGTGTGTTGTCGAAGCCTATTGTTGCCATGAGTTCAAACACATTTCTTATTGCATTGTGGTTGGGGATTGGGGGCCAATGAAGAAGGATGGATTCTCCTCTTTATTGGATGTCTTTGTTGGGTGGAGAGCGTTGCCTTTCCCCTGCCTTTGTTATGATCAAGCTAGAAAATGGAGGTTCTTCATGTTGTTGTACTAGAGCAAAGAAAAAAGACAAGTTTGTCAGTCCTTATTGAGATTATTTCTAATTGTAACTTTTTCCCACTTTGAAGTGGATGACCTTGTATATTATTTTTGATGGAAAGATGTTTTGTATTGGCTATGAAAGCTATAATTCAAAATGTGAAAGAGATATATTTTGTTTTCTATTTTTTGAATGAATGAGAAGGAAATTGTATTCTGTATATTGAAATTTAGGAATGAAGGAAGAAGTTGTAAAGGTATCTTTGAATCAATAAAATATTGTATTACTTTTCTTAAATGGCATTATCCGGTATTGAAATCTGATTGTTGAATGTATTTTGAATTTTTGTTGGAAAGATGGAAAAGTGAATACATATGGAGAAATGTCATAATGCTTTGTTCTTTAGAAATGAATGTTTTAGAAATTAGAACTTTAATTTGGAATTTGAATACCTTTCTTGAATCAACTTAATAGGTTTAGAATTGGTTTTGGAATGAATTTTTTTTTTTAAACTTAGAAGATGATAAATGAAAATAGACCCATTCAAATCTGATCTCTGTTAGATAAATTTCAAACTCTGCAAATTAATTAGCAAATTGAATAGAATGACCCTGCAACATTAGAAAGACAAAATTAAATACCAAATTGGACTTGTAAAATCAAAATGACCCCAAACGAACTAAAACACTTAAGAAATTTCCATCAAACCTTTCAAAATGGGCAAAAGCAAAATTGTAGACTCCTTATTGTATAAAATTGATAAATTTGAATTGAAAATCGATCAAACCTTATAACCTTGCAATCTATCCTAAAATCTTCCAAGTAAATTTATCCTCCATGCCTGTTGGGCATGTTGAGCAAGAGTTAATGGAAAATTTGAAAAAAAATTATAAGTTAAAAGAGACCAGTTCACTTCCTAAATGAAAGAAAAGCGTTTTCTCAAAATTTACCGTTCAAAAACTTATCAAAATTAAAATCTTGAGTTTCCTGTGCAAAGAGGACTTTGAGAGCTTTCCAAAAATTCCTTGTTTTCCAAACACCGAGCTTACAAATGAAAGTTAATGCCTTCTGAAGTTTTTACTTCATTTCGGGCTCAAAAATAATCTAACTTTCAAATTTAAATTATTAAAATATTCGCTGGCAGACCCGCGGGTTAAACCCTGCCTTTTTCACTTTTTGCCCAAACGGCTCAAAAATCATGAAGTTCCCTGCCGGCCCGAACCTTCTTTCCTTGACAAAAAAATTTAAAGTCCAAAAATTTCCTTTGGAAAAATTTTATCTGCGGTCCCGCATCCCTGCAACCAATCATTGACTGACACGTGGCTTACTGAGGTGTTGGCAGAGGCGTGGATCCTTTTTTTTTGCCTTAGCACTTCAAAAGAAAATTTGGGAAAATTCCCAAATTTTCCCCACAGGCGCACAGACCCACGGCCAATGGCTAGCTGACACGTGTCACGATGACACATTGGCAGAGGCGCAGATTGTCCAGAAGCTTTACGCTTTAAAAGGAAACTATTCCCAAATCTCCCTGTCGGGCCCACCGATCCACATCCAATGAATTTATGACACGTGGCATCGTGAGACACCAGCAGAGGCACGGGTGGGTTTTAATCCCTTGCAATTTTTTAATCCTTAAGGAAAAAATTCCTGTTTGACCCCACTAACCCACTTCCCCGCATTGGCTTAGAACATGCCATGTGCCCCATGCGTCCTGAGGTATAATTTTGTTTTTGGGCATGGATTCTCGTCGCGAACTTGCGGGTGCACGGGGGTAAAATTTGATTTTTTTCCCAAAGTGCCAAGAATCCAACTTTCCTCCCTAGCTCCGCCAACCCAAACGCCCTTGGGGAAAAATTTCTCCCCTAGGCCCGCTGGCCCGCCTTTTGGGAAAATTTTCTTCCCAAGGCCCGCCGGTCCATAACTTGAGTTTTATAGGGAGTTAGAAGCACTTTCTTATATCCATGGAAAGGGGAAGAAATTTCCTATCTAATGGAATGGTGTTTAGGATTTTTTGATTTTGGGAAATATGAGAAAAACCATCTTGAATCTTTTAGGTTAGCATGTGAGTGGGTAAGAGGAAAATTACCTTCCTTATTTTCAATGTGCATTTCTAAAAGCATGAGTTGACCATTCTAGGGCCACCTTATGGGGCAAGGGAATGTTTTTCCCACCCCCTTGTAATCAGAGCCTTGTTTTATTTTTTTGGCCCCTGTAGCCCTCTAAGTGTAATTAAGAAATATTTTACCCTAGTGTTAATTTAATCTGATTATTAAATTAACACCTAAAGGAAATTTAAACTATACTTGGTTAATTATACCCACTAGTTGTAATGTGGTCTTTTATATGTTGTTCCAATGGAAAACCTTATCTTCTTAACATGATTGACCTTAATGTACTTCCTTGTGTCAACTGTTGCTTCGAGGTTTGTTTGTAGTCTCACCTTGAACAAAAAAAAATTATTCCATATTTTTTTTTCTAACTAACCTAGGTTGTTCCTGGGTCTCGAGTGGGAGTTTTAGCGGGAGTTACAATATACTTCTAAAGGATGGAAGATTCCATGAATTTATTTACTTTGGAAGTGCAGATGCTCCTCCCTATATACGTCCTCAAAACTATCCACCTGTCATTAACCCAGGAAAGTTGTTTTGTCTCATTGGCCAGTGGACATTCACTCATCATGCTAGCCAACCCAGTTGTTTGAGAAAAGCATCATTTTGATACAATATGTTAAAATTTACAATTTAGGAATACACAATATTATTATTTGACGTATATTTTGATTAATTTTTGTAAGTAAAACCTTTATGATAATTAATGGCAATTTTTACTTTTAACACTATTTTTTAATGAAAATGTATTTGCTATTTTATGATTTATTATTTTTAAACATTTTTATTGTATATTACTTGATTTTTTAATTTTTATAAAGAGATATTTTTAATTTATTTTATTTGTATTTATAATTTTAAATACAATTGTGGTTATATGTATATGATATTATCTCACACATACAATTGTGTGGATGGCCAACAAGACCATCCCTTCAATAGAAGATATTCTCGGATCTGTCTTGAAAAGGGTGGAAACTTCTTGCTATGGAGGACCAACATCATAGTGCTCCATGTCAACCATGTTGCACTTCTCAACATCAAATTTGGTGCGCTGTAACTCTTTTAGAAAAATAGTTTTGCAAATGTTTGATTACCTAACTGATATGCATCTTCTAGGTTAGGATTTCTTCAACAATGACACCTACAAATCTAGCTACTATCATTTCTATTTCAATAAAGACATCTACCTTCCCCTCATTATCCAAGGTTCTCATCTACTTAGAATGTATTAGCATCCACCCTAGTTGAAAAGCCTTAGATAATGGAAAAACCACTTCTAATATTAGTCCTCAATAGTTCTAAAAGAATTTGGCATATTCAGTTCTAATGACCAATTCAATTTTAATGCCTCGGAATATGGGAAATCCCCCAGCATATCATTGACGATGGATATTGATGGCCATATGAGATTATACAGCCTTGACACGAGTCACAATAGTTGGACTATTTTGTGGACAGTAACTATGGAGGAGTGCTATGGTTATAAAAGGGTGGATTCCATAGGTCCTATTTTAGAGGTTGCCCCTTGATTAATAAATTGTCTTGCATCCCAAACCGTAGGTTTTTCCAGTTTCTGTACAATTATTTGTATTGTTTTGACAACTATGTGTATGTAGATGGGATGTTATGGGAAGAGTACAAGGAAACCTACGTGGATGATTGCAACTGTTTTATAGTTTGGCTACAAAGTTATCAGAGCATGGAAAAGTTTCTCCAAATCTCTATTTATCAGTGGGTATCAATATTTTGGGGTTTTCACTCATATGTACATGAATATATTAGTCAACTATTTATCAATGACTAATTTCTCATCCTCGTTGGGATGACTGAGCTCACTTGAATGCCCCTCGGTACTTCAACACCAATTGTAGCCAAAAAATATTTTTTTAAAGAAGCGGACAAGAAATCAAATAATTATTCACATCGCATATTTTGTAGTGCTCACTTCCCTTCGACACTTTTGATATTGATCATGATACTGCTAACTATATTATGGACATTATTATAGTTTTATTTAGTATGGTGTTAGATGTCATATTATGGATTATTGTTGACTCTGACTCATATATGATGCATGATAAGTACTAGAAGTATTTTATATATTGAGAATGATATACTGTCTGACATGGTTATATTTATGGATGTTGTTTGGACATGTGATATTTGGATATATTGAGTAGACCTAGAAAATGGAATTAATCTGATGATCATATAGTTTTTGATAAAATGGTAAATGATATTGTTGGTCTGCCTTGATGTTGTTGTGAATCATATATATAGAAGATTATGGAATTATATTTATATGTACTTTGGATGCTCTGATGTGGCCACAAGGCTAAAGAAGGTATTGTGTTTTGCAGGTTAAAATATCAAAATAAACATTGGGAGATTGGAGACCAACCACATTGGAATTCTAGATGAATTCAACAAGGTCACCATGGCAACTTGTATTGTTCATGTGTGTGTGTGTGTGTTTGATTGTTGGTAGGGATTCCCATGGGGGGATCACCTTTAAATGTGACCAAGGGTTATGTGTATTTATTTATTTGGTTCCTTTTTTAGTATGTTTGTGTTTTCTAAGTCATGTGTTCCCCTTTTATTTAAATAAATTGCGGTAAAGTAATATGAGTAATCATATTGGTAAAAAATTAATTAATCAAATTGGGAAATAAGAAAGTAATTAATGGAGTTGTTGGCTCTTGTAATAAATGTTGTAAGATAAGTGTAAATAATGTGTAAGTAATGTGTAAGAGATGTGTAAGTAAATTTTTGGAGTATGAAAACACTCCACCTTATTTTTAAATTCAAATTTTTCCTTGGAGACTGATTTTAGAGGCTTGTGGGACAAGTTAAACTTGTCCCATACCTCTTAAATTTGCATACCAACCTTACCTATGGTTGGAGAGTTTAAATCTAGCCTTCATTATGCATTTTTGTAAGTCAAGTTGTATGCTTTAATTACACTTTCTTACATGCTTTCAATTTCAGTCCTTATAGGGTATGGGCTTGATTTGAGTGTGTAAGTAAAACTATCATTTTTCCACCCACTTATTTATTGTGCCTTAGAGATTGAAGTTGACTTATGAGTTAGAGTTGAGGATGTGTGATGTGGCATCCTACTTGGATCCACCTTATCCTCTTCTATATATTTGAATTCATTGGCTTGTTTTTGGGGTTGCTTCACTTTTGCATACTTCATTTGGGGCAAATTCTTTTGTTGTTTTAAGCTGTTGATTTTGGACAAGATTGGAGATTGTTGCATACTTTTATATTGTTGCTCTTGGAATGTGTTTTGCATTGGAAAGGTTGTTGTTTTTGAACTTTGGAACAAAAATCCATCATGGAGAGGTAGGAGCTTGACTTTGTTACTGTTTCTTCTTTTATGTATGCTTATGTAAATGTTGTTGTATGTTTTTGTATGTTGTTGGATGAATGGGTAGATTTCCTAAGTGTGGTGTAGGAGGAGGACTATCAGGATCTTCTTGTGGGGGGCATAAGGAAATTTAGGGGGGCATAAGGATTATTTTATGGAGGGAGTTTGGGATGGGTGTTCCACTTTTAAAAATAAATAGATTGCATTTCTTACTTGTGATAGGGGGGCCATAATGGGAGGAGGCACAAGAAAATTTGGGGGGGGCATAAGGGGTACTTGAGGGAGGCATAAGAGTATGTAGGTATTTTGAAATGAATTGTTGGTGGGTTTTAAGGTGGAAACCAATTTCCCATTGGGAGATATAAGTATCTTTCCCCATAGATCTCACTCCTTTCGCTTGCATGAGGAAACCTAAGTGTTGTTTGTTGTCTTTTATCTATGGTGGTAAATTGTCATTTTGTTTTGGACTGTGTTTTAAATGTGAAATTGCATGTGTGTTGTGGAAGCCTATTGTTATCATGAATTGAAACACATTTCTTATTGCATTGTGGTTGGGGCTCGAGGACCAATGAAGAGGGTGACTTCCCCTTGTCATTGGATGTCTTGGTTGCGTGGAGAGCATTGTCTTTCACCCTGTTCTATTGTGATCAAATTGAAATAAAGAAAATGGAGGATATTCATGTTGTTTTTCTGGAGCAAAGGAAAAATACAAGTTTGATAGTCCTTATTGAGATTATTCTTATTGTAACCCTTTCCCACTTTAAATTGGATGCCCTTGTACATTATTTGTGATTGAAATATGTTTTTTATTGGCTATAGAAGCTGAAATTCGAAATTTGAAAGAGATATACTTTGTTTTCTATGTTTGAATAAATGTGAAAGAAATTTGTATTATGTATATTGTAATTGAGGAAGAAGACAGAGTTCTAACAGTCCCTTGTGAAACTTATTTTGTAACATTTACCACCTTGAAGTGGGTGATTTTGTATATTATTGTGTTGGAAAGACTACTCTATTTTAGCTATGAAAGTTGTAATTGATTATGCAAGAATATATCTTGTATTCAGTTTTGTGAACAAAAAAGAAAGGTATGCATTTGGTATGTTGTATTTTGAAAATAAATGGGAAAGAAGTTGTCAGAGATTCATTTGAATTAATAGAAGTGTTTTGCCTTGTTCATATGATATTATTTCTATTAGCAATATGTATTTAATATACAGTAGGAAATATCTATTTGTAAAAGTGAAAAGGAAGCACGTATGAAGAAATATTGCACTGCTTTGTCTCATTTCAAATCTTTAATTTTGAAAAAAAAATAGAAGTTGCATTCTTGTCTCTATCATTTGATTGAAGAAAAGAAAACTATTTAAAACTAGCATGGAATAAATTTAATGTTTTTATTGCATGGAAAAAGAGATAGTTTAATCTTTGTTCTTGAAATGTACTAACTTCATTTCTACTTCACTGTATACTTTACAAATTCCTTTTTATTCAAATGTCCAAAACAACCCTGCAAATCTATAAGAGACAAATGAAATATTCAATTGGAATTAATGAGATCATAATGATCTCCAAACTAAACTAAAACACTGAAGAAATTTTTTTAAGAACCTTTCAAATCGATAGCAATGGCAAAATTGCAGGAATTCTGCTTTGTAAACTTTGGTAATTTTTGAATTTCAAATCAATGAAACAAATTAACCCTCAAAATCCAACCTAAATTCCTCCAAGTGCAATCCTCCATTCTGTTTGACATGTTGAGAAAGAAAGAATGTCAAATTTGAAAAAATAATTATTAGTTAAAAATACCAGTTCACATTTTAGAATCCCGAAGAACGTTTTCTCATAATTGACCCTTCAAAAAATTTCAAAACTAAAATTTTATGATTCCTGTGGAAAGAGGACGTCAATACCTTTCCAAAAAGTCCTCATTTTCCAAAGCATGAGTTCCCAGTCAAAAATTATGGCCCTCTGAAGTTTTCAATTCATTTTGGCTTCAAAAAAAAAATCTAACTATCAAAATTAATTAATAAAATATTCTCAGGCGGAACCGCGGGCTAAATATTTCCTTTACCATTTTTTTTCTAAAAATTCCAAAGGAATGAAGTTTCCCACTGCTCCGCTAATCCGCAAGCCTTCATTTTGTCTAAAAATAATCTAAGTTCGAAAAAGGAAAATTTGGAAAAAATTCCCCTAGGCCCCATCATCCCACCCTTCCCTTTTGGAAGCATTTCTACGAGCGCACGTGTCCAAAAACCTTAACTTAACCTATTTTTAATTTTGGCAAAAAAAAAATCCTGTTTTTCTCCCTAGCCCTGCACCCCTGCCAATTCTTTTGGAAAATCTCTTCCACGGTGCGCGCAGGCCCGCGCTAACAAACTTAACTTTAAAAAAAAAAGGTAAAATTTCCTAAGATTCTCTCCCTCCCCGCAGCCAATGATTGTCTGACACGTGGCTTTATGAGGTGACAGTGGAGGAGAGGAGGTTTCCTTAACCCTTGTGCTTTTAACACACAAATTCTTAAATTTTTAAGTTTCTCTGCAAGTTTGTTTTCCTCGCATGAATCTAGGCTTGACACGTGGCGCCTTGGGTGTTGGTGAAGGCGCAGATCATTTTGATCCCTTAACATTTTTCAGTAAAAAACTAAATGTCTTAATTATTCCAGTGACCCGCCTTTCCTTTTGGTTGAATTTTTTGGACACGTGTCCCTTTTCGGGGTCACAGGGGAGCAAAGGTAAATTGCACCTTTGTCCCAAAAGGGAAAAAGTGCTAAATTCCTTCCCCGCTTCACCGGCCCCCGTGTCTGGGAAAATTTTGCTTCCCTGCTCTGCCAGTCCGCTTTTCTCCTCCAGGAGAAATTTCTCTTTGAAGCCCACAGGCCCAAGTTAGGAAAAATTTTCCTCCCCAGGCCCATAGGCCCGCTCTTGGGGAAAATTTTCTTCCCAAAGCCCACTGACTCATATCTTGAAAAATATGAGGACTTAGGAGGACTTCTTTATATCACTGGAAAAGTGAGCAAATTTCCTATCTAATGGGAATGTTTTTAGGGAGTTTTGAGTGCAATAATTATGGAAAAAATCAGATTGAATCCTTAAGTGAGTTCTGAGAGTGGGTTAGAGAGAATTTTACCCTGTTAATTTTAATGTTTAATCTAACCCCATGTTTAAGACCTTGTTAATTGCTAAAACCTTGTAGAACCTTTGGCTCTTCTTACCCTCTGAGTTTAATTAAAAATTGTTTGGTTTAGTGTTAATCTAATTTTAAATAGTTAGATTATCACCTAAGGGAAATTTAACTGTGCTCGGAATAAATTTCTCTCTCTTAGTGTTTTGTAAGGTGATTTGATAATTGTTGTAGTGGACTTTGAAAAAGAATTTTGTGATCACTTTTAAGAAAAAAAAATATTCCATAATTTTTCTAACTAAACCTAGGTTGTTCTTTGGTCTCGAGTGGTTGTTCTAGTGGGCGTTACACAATTTCTTTTCTTGCATCTTCTCATGGATCGCAACCGTAAAAAACATTATCCTTTTCACTCCTCCTCTTCCGACAACTTTCATATTTGATTTCATACATTGTCCATTCCCCCTCTACACGCTCTACCTCCACCTCCCTTTCGACGTTCACATTGCATTGCTCGAGTGCGATTGCTAGTTTAACTTTTCCACAACGAGGAGTTTCAAAATTTCTAAGGTAATGATGCTTTTACATGTAAATGATTTTTTGTGTTCCCTTAGTAAAATTCAAAAACACAATGTGGTGTAAATAAGGAAAGTGCCCAACTTAACAAAGGTGGAGTTAGAACTAGAAATTGCACATGAGTTGCAACTTACGTTAGTGTGAACTTAATCCAAATTTTATCTTTGCCGAATTCAAACTCAAACACGAATCTTGCGACTTAGGTAATAACTATGTGCATATAACATACGGTGTCATATGAAGCAATGTATCTGAAATCTACATAAATGTGTTAAAAACAACCATAATATGCCCACCTTTTGAGATAAGGGATGCTGCCAAAAATAGCTTTTCTCAAAAGGGAAATTGTTAGTTGTGTAAAAGTGTAGTAGCAACATAATCAATGATGTTTACCAGCATTAGTGTATCAACGCCAGTGAGAATAATAGTGTAAGGTTAACATTGACAAATTTGATTCTGATATTGGAATGTGAGAAGTAATTGACAAGTGTATCGAATATTTGTTTTAGTAGTTCCTTTAAGTAAGCAATTTGACCATTAGTATGTACAACATGAAATACAAAATACAACGTTATTGTTAAGAATTATTTAAAAATTAGAATTTTGTTTTTGCATTTCAAATGTTTTCATAAAAGGGCATATACTTTGTATTATTTTATATTTAATTATCTATATGTGGATGTAAAATATTGTGTTATTGTGTTATATTTTGAAATTCCTGTTGCTGTGGGTTGCTTCCTTGTTGACATAATTTTTTGTCCAAGATAATGACCATGTCAAATTTACACCAAAGTGTGTGACCAAATGAGTGACCTTCATATAGTGGTATGCCACTAACAGAGAGCAACTAACCTAGTTCGCTAACCAATATAATTGAGCGTCCGCCGAACTATTCATTTCTATGTTGAGGGAACTCCTCATGTAACCTATAATTTATATTAATTATCATTTTAGCCCTACGAAGCTCATTTCATCGATGAGAACATATGCTATGTCTTATATATGTTCTAGGAAAAGTATTAGTCTTTGTCCTTCAGGATTCTTCATCTCGTTGATTGATATTTAAAGACCTGAATGTATAGTAGATGCATCTATGTTGAATGCAAAAATGCCTGTTGCAGCAAGTAGAAGAAAGGTTAACTTGCTTTTGTTAAAGGATGATTGTATTTTTTATTTTATGCATCAAATCAAGTAGGACTTTCATGTACTAGTTGTACCTTGAATAATGATTTTTAAGGGGGGGGGTTTTCTTTTATTGTTAGCGTGTTCAACAAAAATTGTGTAGGAAAGCTTTCATTTTGTAGATAGAATCAAGGGTACTGGCTGATTTGATGCGGCATTTTTTGAAATGTGGTTCTCAAGATGTACATGATCTATGAATGGAGGTGTTGTGGTATGTAACTCGAGGGGGACACCATGCCTTAACCAGTCATGGCTAATGTCAAAGTCTTTGAGGCCTAACATGTTTATATCATCAATTGTTGTGTTACCACATGGGTACATTCAGGATATGTGTTCCCATTATTTTAGTTCCATTTGGATAGTGCAATCTTCTTGTGAGTTATTTTCCTTACTTTCTGTATGAACATAGTTATTAATTCCAATGGAGGGGGCAACATCACTCATCTAACCTTCAGTATTTACAAATGGGTAGTCACCAAAACATGGAATATCCTCTAAAATTTTGGATGTTGGAGTCGATACTCTATATGATATAATGATCACCTCATAGCTAGTTCCATTTTATACTTATCAAAGAAATTAAAATAGTCACCGCAATGTGTTTCACATGTACGGTTTTGTACCAAAATCAAAGAAAACAACTTTATACATAAAATCAATGAAAAGAGCCTCGAAGTTGAGTTAAAAAATCATTGACATGATGAAGGGACATATAGACATGGTAATCTTCAAGAGGAAGGGCTAAATTTAATAATCACATATAACCATTACATCATCATCTGTTTGTAGAAGCGTGGTTTCCAATAATCTTTTTTTTTTAGAAAATGAGAGAACCAAATTTCCTTTAGTAGTTGCAAGACATAATTGTTAAATAGAAAAAATCCTGGTCTATTCACCAACAAAATGTATCTTTAATCTGATAGATAGGAATGGTAAAGTGTACCATAGGGTAATATGATTATATGATTTAAAAAATCTCAAGGCTCAGTGGGTTGTATACTATGTAAGCCAGACAACTTATCAACAACAACATGTGAGTGTAACTATGTTTATGTCAACCTCCTCTATTTTGTCATCAAGTTATTGGAGTGTACTATTTATGGATTTTTTATTTATTGGTTACCATTTGATGAGGCCAAGTAAAGAGCGTCAGTCGGAGACAAAGAAAAGAGTTGTAGAATATGGTCAAAAAGTGATTGATGTGAGAATGGTAAACAAAACCTCCCTTAATTAAGAAAATATGTGTTCGAGTGTCATTTATTTTTATTTTAAACAATTAAAAAATAATTACCAAAAATTGACTGACAAATGTGGCTAGGTCTAAAGAAAATAAAAGTTATTTTCGTTAAAGAAATACCTAAACTAACGAAATAAACTGCTCCAGACACAAACCTGACAACAAATACATTCAAAGTAAAGGTTATGCAAATTAAAAGCAATATTAGACTACATATCATGTTGGGATGAATAAAATAACAAGATCCTAAATTATTATTGTCAAGCCCATAAAAACAAGTAAAGTTAACATTGGTGCAAAATTATAGCATGGATTAAACATTAGTAGCACTATAACTAGAATATGTATTTGACACTTGATGATGTACTTGGAAGGCTGAATCTTAGGAGAATTCCAGTGAAAAAAGGCAACAAAGAATTGATAGGGAGGGAAAAGGAGATCCGCGAAATTGAACTAGTGAGCCCCATTGGCCCGGTCTTCAATCCATCCTATTTGAACTAGTATATCATCATCATCTTCACACTGAAGACACATATTAGCATTGAGGCTATAAAAATAGGTCTGGAGTCCACTCTTATTCCAACACAAATGATTCTCTAGCTTTATGGTTGGTTACTCTCTCTTACTTTGGAGGTGTAATGTTATTATTATTCGGGTTTCTTGTATGCAGAAGAAAAACCAAAATGAAACTTTGGTTTGGGTGTCAGCCAAATTGAACATATGCGATCATGTTGTGCCCCGCACCAACACTGCAGATAATGAAAATCTTGATTTCGATGAAAATTTTGCAGCTGAATTGGCCACTCCCCCACCATTGTGGAAAGTTCATCTGTTAAATGTGAAATACGATGAGGCGGCCTCCAATATAGTAATAAGAGTTCATCATTAATTAGGGGACAACATGTCTCTCATGTCACTCTTATTATCCTGCACCAGAAAGGCCGACGACCCCGATTCACTCCCCACAATCCCACGCCAAACAAGGTCCAGCAAATTTAGTCGACATAATAACAAGGGACTCCCCTAGATCCTTAGGGATATCTTAACCCTTTTTCTGATCATCTAGTATACAATCCTCAATGTATTGTATTTTTTGGCTAGCATAGTCTGGATTAATGATCGCGGGACGCCAATTAGGGGATTTACAGGGGTAGAATCTAGTCTCAAGCCGATTGTGCACCAGAATATATGTCTATAGGATATCAAGCTTGTGAAGGATGTTTTAAAAGGGGTAAGTTTTCAGGGAATTCTAGACCCTAAATTCATTTAGATGTGGAGTGAGAGATAAATATTTAGGATAGTAAACATCTAGGATTGTAGAAAAATATCTAAAATGTGGAAACCTACAAACATTGGATCCACCAGAATTTGACACTTTCCAGCAGGGGAATCTTCAAAGGTGGATGCCTACCGGTGAAGAAAAATAGAGAGTACATATAATCCAAAAAACAAATGAGTCAAAAATTATGCTTTTTTCTAACTAAAAGTGGTATCTTTACCTTTAAGTTTTCAAATTACCTTAAATTATGCTCAAAATCTCTATACAAATTACTTAGCCTATGCAAAAAAGGAGAATTTATTTGAGAGTTAGCATCAGTTCACAAGTCAACTAGGAGTTCTCATAAGTCCAAAACAGACTTCTCTCAGTTTATTTTTTCATTAGTCATCATGCATGTGAAATGGACTCGCTATTTTTGGGGTTGTAGTTAATTACATGCAATTGGAGAGAACTCATTGTTGCAACCGAGGATGTTGAGCTGCAGCTCCACCTCTCTTCTTAATTTATTCATGCTTTCAGGCATTATGCAAGGGGCTTATTTTTCTTGCAGAGTTATGTTGCAGAGATTTTGTATTGTACACCTTTGATAATAAAGACTGATGTTTCCTCCAGTTGCAAGCTTCTTTGCAGTATGTGAAATCAAGTTGTAGGTGTGTTGTAAGTGAATATCTTAATCCTTTTGCATGTCAATAGCCTCATAGCACCTTTATCAAGTGAATTTAATTATTTTACAATTACATAAGGGTATTTTAATACCTTAGTAAATACATAATCTATTAAGCATGGTTGGGGTGAAACCATCAGTTCTTCATTTTTCGTTAAGTGTGTTTCATGCAAGCTTAAGTCCCACACAAATTTGGCATATCACCATTTCAAGCTTTCAATTTTTACATTTTTCCTAACTCTCAACCCAATCAAATTTAGCAATTTTAGGTGATTCATCAAGGGAACCAACCCTCTCTAGAGTTTCTCCTCAGTTCGAGGCAGCCACAACCTGGAGGAGATCCCATTGTACTGGTCAAAGTCTATGTCAGATAGCCCATCCAACACGTAAGTGTACTTCAAACCAATAATGCTTACTTGTATATCTATTGGCACGCTTGAATAACTTCTTCATTAAATTAATAGAATTTATACCATACTCCACTCCTTCCCGCTTAACACCATTTCTTTTATGCAAAATATATTCTTCCCATTATTTACAATTGATATATTTTTGCAGTGACCAAAAAATGAATTTTAGAGTGGCAAATTGAATTTATGGTTACCTGGTCGATGGAATTTAAGATTTGATCTATATAAGAGATGAAATTGTCAATTTGGGTCATGTTCACATCCTCAAACGCTAGAGATGTACTGTTAATGAGATTTCCATCCAAATCTAGTTTGAAAGGGCAGCATGAACAACAACAAGAAATGTTGTTACCCATGATTGAGTTGAGCTTATGCTTAGCGGAAATGAGATTCAAGAAATTGAGATGAGCTTGTTTAGTGGGAAAATGGGGGAAGGATTTGCTTGACGGTGAGTTTGCTCTATAAGAAACTGAGATTGAAATAATTTCTTGGCCATCGTTGATTTGAAAATTTTCCCTTGACAAGGATGTTTCCCCTACTTCTTTTGTAGTGTTCAAATTTGAAGGGCTAGTTTGAATTTTATTGTGAAGGGTAAATATTTTACCTGCCCTTCCATGATGAAAAGTAGTAGGATTACTTAACATTTCACATGACAAGAATAAATCAAGTATACATCTAGAATCTATTCACTAGAAATGATTCTTGAAATTCACGCTAATAGAAAAAAGTGCTCCGTATGAAACAAATCAAGTGTTATCATTTATATATAGATGAGGTGTTATTACACAAGAATATGTATTGGGATTTCTTATGATTTTTCTACATACCATGATAAGCATAAGCCTTTTCATCACATTGGAAAGAGGCATGCTTGTGTTATGTCTTGATGTTTCTATACAGTTTTTAGCATTGAAGTGTACATAACACGTCAGACTTAATTTAGTATTAGGACTCTCCATTTCCACATCATCTCCTCTTTCATTCTTTGTTGAATTGGGATTTCAACGAGTAAATTATTCATATGATTCACTTCATTCTTAATGCAAGTCTATTCCACCTACCTAATATTATATTTGAAAAAATGAAAACTCCTCAGTTGAACATAGGGAAAAAGCCCTAGTAAATATTACTTAGTTGTAAGCAAAATTGTAATCATTGCATCTAAAATTTTCCTAATTACTCTAAGAAAGTTGATTTATAAACAGTTATATAAGATGGCAATTTTTGGTAATTAAATATACCGAATGTTTACGACACTTATTTGTGGTAACTTAAATGATTATTAAGTGTTCCTTAAGTAAATTATCAGCACAAGATGTAACCTATATATGATGCGTGTTATCACACCTAATAATCCTATAAAAAAATGGTCTAGAAACTTTGCAAATCTATATAATTATTATAGAATTTATGTGTACAGAATATAGTATCATATGCAGTTCATAGGGAAGTGATAGAAACACAAGGATATATTTCTCATAAATAAGAGAAATTACTCTTAGATCTTAGGATTAGGATATCAATGCTAATTAGTTGGATAATGAACATAAAATGAGAATAGACTAGGGAAATAGTTGATAGAAACTTTCTAGACAAGTAGTCTTTGTCTTGCAATTACTGATATTTAAGTTACATTTTTCTGGAAGCAATTTAAAATTGTACTAATCGAGGCAGTTTTCATATGTCTATGCTCTAAACAAATCAATGTGGGATTAGTTTGTTTATTGAATGCATTGCATTTAGACGTGATGCTATGAAGCACTCTAGTAGATGTTCTAAAGATTCGTGCATAGTTTGTCTAATGGCGATGCTATCTGAAACGAAGCTGCATACATGGTCCCACAATTGAAAAAACAATTATGTGTAATAAGAGGGCCACATTCAAACATTGGGGTCTGACTCTCAGATTATCATAAGGTTCATGATATATTGGGGTTTATATGCTATTCGAGACTAGGAAATCCATCCAATTTAGGATTAATTTCTATCATGGTTGGCAATAGTAAATTTATAGAGGTTTAGAAGAAATTCCAAGATGCTCTAAAGAGGCATGTTTGACACTCAGTAGTAAGGAATCAAACATACTTAGCGGCGTATGCAACCGTATTGTGCATGAGATATCTGCTTATGAACTTTAGAGTCCACTAGGAAAATGTACTATAATAATTGGCAAATGTGATTTCCAGATAACATTGAGTAGAAGATCAGCATTAGATAAGAAACTATGATACTCTTCGACTAAGCATTGTGACATAAATCCAGTGCGCACATGATTTGTACATATGTCCCATATCGAATGCATTACATTTTTCTACTTAGAGGTAGCTATATCCAATGTGAATCCAAAAGAATCACCTAATAAAAACGGTCTCACATGAGTAGGAATATTGGTTCAATTCATTTTGGAATCCATTCCAGGGGCTTAAATTTGATGGTTGCTTAGACGTTTCTAACGTACATGTTAGACATAACATACATCTCCACTTCAATTCTTACGACACCGTCGCATGCAACATTAGGCCATAGTGTGCAATATGACCGTCATTGGTGATAGCTGCATTCATATGCTAGCCATATATTAGGGAAGGGATATTTAACACTAATTAAACATGATAATCCAAAATTTGATATACTAACAACCATTCTTCCACGAAGTCTAGTAAATGCCATGTGGTCCGTACTATGACAAAGGAAGGAAACCATTACTTAGAACACCTTTCACGTGTCAGCTTTGAAAAATTCATTTGACGGGCACACGAAGGAAATCAAAACTCACATATTCACCCCTGATGGAGTATGATTTCATTTAACTTTATGTGCACAAAAGACTACTCGCTAAATAAGTGGTCACCAAGTTAAACAGCTACCTTATTAAACTATGGTGGATTCGTTATCTTCTAAGGACTAATTGTAATTTTTGCATATACTCACCTGGTGATTTATCCCTTTCCGTAAGTGATACAACAACTGCCTTGAGTCAGTCATATAACACCTCTGATAGGTTTTTAGTGACTATTTGACACTATGAGTCACACCATATAGATCCCATCGGACTTGCTGCAAAATATCTTACTTGGACCCTATTTACCACTGCGATATGACACTGACCCATTACAAGCCTTGTTGAGCCATAAGAGAAGACTATTGATCAGTTACCACAAAGAAGAGGAAAGTTACATTTCCCATTTAACAAACGATTTGTAAGTCGCAAATGTTTCAAAATTCTACAGGCAGATTTAATTAACTGCCATTGTTATGAAGCGAATAGGTTCATGGAAATGGGGGGGCAAAAGGGGGTAAAAAAGGGACACCTTCTTGACTGAAATCAACAAAACCTAAACTTTGTCTACATTCCAATTACCGGTATGCATATGCTCAAAATTTGACGAAAGTGTGATAAGAATGACCAAGGTAGATCTCAGAATCTAGTTTCTAACACTAATCATTTTAAACCGTTTTAAATATGAGAGGACGACATTAAGAGGGTTAAATTTGGTGCTCACATAAAGCTATGTCTTTATTTAATGGGTGTAAAAAAGGGTAGAAACCTATTGACGTGCCACCTGTGCCCCCCAAACTATTTTTTAAGTTATGGTAATTTATTTTCAATACAGCGCCTTCCATAAAACATTAGATATAATGCTATGTTTTTACTAAGGTAACACTATATTTATTCATATCTTTTTGGATGATATATATACATTTATTTAATTATATTTTCAAAGTGCAGACATCCTGAAAATGAAATATTGGTGTGTACACCCTCTTAAATATACAAGTCAAAATGTGACGGTTAGATCGGATATTTACAAGTTTCTTTACGTCTACATTCACTAGAAATGGAGTTTCGACCGACCATCAGATTTAACCCACATTTTTGAGGTCAATTTACAGTCTTAAAAAATAATAAGTTGTGTACAAAAATGTATGAGATAGGTTTTTGTTAGCATTAATTTAATACATCCTTGTTGACTGGACAGTTATAGAAAGTTACTCCTGTAACCATCCCTGCCTTGCAGCCAACCGTGCCATTGTTTATATATTCTGGCTTGTCCACTATTTTGTATGGTACACACACACATTGGAATAGAATACATTGAATAAACCTATTTTTCTATCTCTTGCTATCATTGGTATCAGAGCCCGGAAGTGGGAGCGAGAAAGGTCCTATGCTATTTCGTGGAGGTTTCGTGTGAGCTGTGTGGGAAGATTTGCCTAGAAACGTGTCGCTGTCCCCTGGTGGAGCTGTGAGGAACCTACCGCCAAGCGGAGGAGCAGCCATTGACGTTTGTTGTTCTACGTTGTACGAGTATGGACGTTGGTAAGCCGCGTATACCAATGCCTGACACACTCTAATTATGTAGCAAGGGTGACCATAGCCTGCAAAACCAACATTTGTATCAAAGTGACCTGTAGGATTGTATAGCGTGGAAGCAATGTGGTAGACTATGTTTGAGACCTGTAGCCCTGACGTGGAGAATAAGAATCCAGACATGCATGGAACCCAGTTTTGTCTTGTCTTCTTGAGTTTGGAAGTGCAATTACCCAGTCTACCCATTCGTGAGGAGCCTGACAACGTTTCCAAACTTGCAGAGTGTCCAGATTACCTCATCACGTACATGTCACACATTTCTGATGCTGAGAGTGTTGATGAGAAACCCTTCAGCTGAGTCTCCTTTGAGAGCGCAAGAGGACACCACCGACATCTATTTTTCCTTGCTCAATGAATTGCTAAATACCAACAATGTATTTTTTGACATGAATTGGTGTGTCAAGGATTTTTTGACTATTTCTAGTTCGACGTGTGTTGTCAAGCACACCGAATACATGAAAAATTAGAGTGTGGCTATGATGTAGATGATGAACATGCGAAGTAGAACACCCACAGAAGCATCTAAATCTCACTGCATGAGCTTATAGAGCCCATCTTCATGAAAAGTTCCTTCAGTAAGCACTTCTAACCATTTTTGAACAATCAATAAATAAAATACAATTTTGAGTTTTTGGAAATGTCTACACCTCGTCATTTTGTTGTCGGATGCCCAGTTGCTAAAAGGGCCAAATTTTTCTACATGGAAAACCAAGATGCAAACGATTCTTCAGTTTGAAGATATTTGGGGGATCGTTTCTTACACAAATGCCCCTCCCACAAACGCTGATCTATTGGCTAAGTATGAAAAGGGCAATGCAAAAGCATTAATGCTTATCACTCTGAGCCTTTTTGATGAGCTTCAACCTAACATTCGGGAAGAAACCACTTCCTCTATGGCATGGGCCACATTGTGTATCGTATATGAAGCCAAGAATCTGATGACAATACTTACATCTTCAGACAAAGCTTCACATGATGAGTATGCATGATGGTGAATCAGTTGAAGCCTTCTTACGTAGTGTTTGGCCAAGTTACGAGCATAAAACTTTCTGCTCTCGGTGAAATGGTGGACGACAAGTTGTTAGTTCCTGCTCACCTTGTGAGCTCTTCCTTCCCGGTTTCAGAACATTGATCACCACGTTGACCATCCCTCAACAGGAGGTGAGTTTTGCCACACTAGTGAATTATCACTAGCAGGAAGAAGCCATTCAGAATGTTCAAGAAGCCTTCGAAGACAAGGCTCTCATCATGAGGCAAAAGCATAACAAAAAGCCTCGGAAAGGGCAGTCAGCCCCCCAGAATCAGAAGAAGCATCCACCGTAGTAGCCTTCTCAGCGGCCACCACAGCGGCCACCCCAGGAGTAGCAGAACAACAAGGCAGATCGATGGTGCCACATTTTCTCCATGAATACGCACACGACTGCGAACTAATATTACAACAGTCGCAAGCATGGCAACTCTGGTGAAGAGAGCACTTCTGGCCAAGGATATTCCAAGAAATCCCAATGGTGTGCTTGTAATCAGAGGCAGAAGGGTCATATTGTTGCTCAACAGGATGCCTCCTCCAATGAAGAGGTTCCAAACACAACTCATCCGGACATTTTCCTAGTCTCGCAGACTTCACAGCTGTCAGAAAGTGCCTGGTTGATTGATTCGGGCGTCAACAAACACATGACTGCCAATAAGAAGTTGTTCCATACATTGAGTGACCGACCCACTGGAGATCGGATCACCATCGCAGATAATCAAGAGTATATTACGGCGGGGATTGGTGATGTCATCATTCCTCTTGGGACATGAAGATGTACACTCATGAAGGTGCTATATGTTCCAGGTTTGACCTCAAATCTCTTGTCTATGAGTCATCTTCTTAATCATTGAATGCAGGTCGAATTTTTGTTCAGAAATGGGTCAAGTCTGCATCATTTCCCAGGGAGACTTAGTTATTGCTCGAGCATTTATGAAGGGCTGTCTATTTGCATTGGATAAGGTCACTTCATCTATCATTGCTCTCTCTACTTCAACGGCGGAGTCCACTGCACTATGGCACTTTCGATATGGTCATCTTTCTGCCGGGGTTTTGCATCAACTCAGTGCCAAGGAAATGGTAAGAGGGCTTCCTCCACTCTCCCATTCCTTACCTGTTTTCTCAGGATGTCTTGCGGGAAAACAACACAAAGGTCCGTTCAAATAGAGTTCTTATCATTCTACGGAGCATCTTCACATTGTACACACCGATCTGTGTGGACCCCTACCAGCTAGCTTCCAAGGTTTTGAATACTTCCAGCTCATCATTGATGATTACTCACGGAAAATGTGGGTATATTTTCTTCAAAAGAAGAGTGAGGCATTTGCCAATTTCCAAACCTTTTACCAGAAATCCACCAGGCAGTCTAGGAAGCCTCTCCTTCTCCTCCGCTCAGATCGAGGGGGGAATTGGTATCGAAGAAGTTCTTAGCATACCTGGAGCAGCATGGTGTTCAACAACATCTGACTACACCCTACACACCCCAACAGAATGGGATTTCTGAGCGACATAACAGAACTGTCATGGAGATGGCTCGTTCTATGCTCTCCACCGCCAAGTTAGAGGATCAGTTTTGGGCAGACGCAGTCTAGACAGCAATGTATCTACTCAACCGGGCACCCACGAAGATCTTGCAGAACAAGACACCGGAAGAGGTATGGACTGGTTGTAAATCTTCTATCTATCATTTGAGAGTTTTTGGTTGTACTGCATATATGCATGTTCCAGATGAGAAAAAGAAGAAGATCGATCCAAAGATACTACCATGTCTTTTCTTGGGGTATAGTACTACCTTAAAGGCATATCATCTCATGGATCCTGAGATGAATAAAATCTACAAGAGTTGAGATGTGGTGTGTGATGAGTCATCCTTTGACTCCCTGTCACACAATGGAGATCCAGTACCGACCTTGTCACATAGATTTCTCACACATCCAGATGATGGACAAGATGATTCTTCTTAGAGAGAAGAAGAGCTGAGCAGAGACTTATTCGTTGATCTAGGCACACTGGAAAACACATCTTCACATCAGCAGCAACAACACCAACGTCTGAAATGGGTCTAGAATATTATTGGGGATGCACACCTGAACTCACTTCCAGGTACTTCTACTGGAGTCAGAACACGAAGTTAAGCCAGACATGAGGTAAATTTTACATTCATGAGTTCAGTTGTCGATAGCACCGAACTTGAAACTATTCGTGGGGCATTAGACCAACCATAGTGGAAACAGGTTATGAATGCTGAATATGATTTCCTACTTCAGAATCAGACGCGGGAACTTGTTGAGCTACCTCCAAGTAAGAAATCCATTGGCTGTAAATGGATTTTCAAAACAAAATATAAGGCAAATGGTTCAATCGAAAAACACAAAGCATGACTTGTTGCAAAGGGTTATGCTCAGCAAGAAGGAATTGACTATGACGAGACCTTTGCACCCACTGCGAAAATCAAAACCATCAGAGTTGTCTGTGCACTGGCAGGACAAAATGGATGGAAACTTCAGCAGATGGATGTCAAGAGTGTTTTTATGAACGATGATCTCAACGAAGAAATATACATGGCCCAACCTGAAGGTTTTACAGACGAGCATCAACCACACAAGGTATGTCGTCTGATAAAGTCACTTTATGGACTCAAACAAGCACCTAGGGCATGGTATATAAAAATTTATGATCACCTATTGCAGCATGGATTCACTTGTAGCCCCTCAGATACAAATTTTTATATCAAGAAGGTAGGAACAGAGATTTTTATTCTGGTTTTGTACGTAGATGATCTTGTAATCACAGGAAGTTCTAACAATCTTGTGGATGATGTAAAGAATGATCTAAAGAAATCCTTCGACATGACCAATTTGGGGCTACTTCACTACTGTCTTGGCTTAGAGATATGGCAGAAGAAAAATCATATCTTCGTCTCCCAGATGAAATATGCCAAGACTCTCCTGGAGAAGTATGGAATGTCAAATTGTAAACCAATGTCCACACCTATGGAAAAAGGTTTGCAATTATCTAGATTCCAGGATTCACCGCAGGTAGATGGCACTCACTACAGGCAGCTTGTGGGGAGTCTCATTTACTTGACTTAAACCAAGTCAGACCTTTGCTTTGCAGTGAGCTATCTTGCCAGATTTATGCAGGAGTTGAAGAAATGTCATTAGACAGCAACAAAGCATGTGTTGAGATACATCCAAGGTACAATTGACTTTGGTCTGGAGTATCAAAAGAACACTCAGTTCTTCTTGCAGGGATATATAGACTTCGACTATGCAGGATCCGTTGATGACAAGAAATCTACATCAGGGTATGCTCTTTCATCTCGGATCTAGACCTATCTCGTGGATTAGCAAGAAGAAAACTATTATTGTTCTCTCATCCACTGAGGTTGAATACTGTGCCACCCAAGGAGCTGTGTGTGAAGCGATTTGTTTATGTCACATTCTTGCAAATATAGGGATTCCTGAAGAGAAACCTCCCATCATTCACTGCGACAATCAAGGTGTGTTGAAGCTTATAAAGAATCATATTTTTCACGAACGAACAAAGCATATTGAGGTCAAATGTCACTACATTCATGAATAGGTCTTCAACCACCAAATTCAGCTCCAGTTACTGCCCTACTGATTTTCAAGCTGCAGATATTCTCACCAAGCCTCTTGGCAAGGTGGAGTTCGATTTGTTTAGGGGGTACATATGTAGAAACAATGTATTAAGGGGGGGAATGTTAGCATTATTTTAATACATTGTTGATGATGGATAGTTACAGATAGTTACAACTGTCACCTTCCTCCCGCAGCCAAACCGTAGCCTATATATTTAGCTTTTCTTTTTTTTTTGGTACACACACACATTGGAATAGAATACATTGAATAAATCTTTTTCTATCTCCTATTATCAATTTCATGCTCTTTGATTCAAAGCATAATTCCTTTTGTTTGAGATTTTAGCTTCTGAAATTGATGTAGTTGCTGAAGATTTGAACTTGTAGACCTTCAAACAGGTGATGCAAGATACTACCTAAACAATAACAATGTGTCTTTGTTAAAGAGAAAAGAAAAACAATTTAAAAATAGGTCATATCCCTTTGGCAATGAAGAGATTACCTCCGCCCAATTAAAGTGTTAGAAAATAAATTCCCCTAACTAAACTGTAGCAGTTTTGAAATATTTATTTGTTATCATGACGTCTATACAGATATCCATGCCAAAAACATTGGGTAAAATTAAATTATTTTCTCAGGCACAAAGTTGTATGCATATTAATTCCTTTCAGCGAAAACAATAGTACTATTGTCGAAGGCATGTGCTAACAATCAAGTTAAATAGAATAAAAAACACAATAAATGGGTAGAATTCCTTCAAAGTTATTGTTTTTTTTCTAAAACATAGGAGTGGGGAAATCTAACAAAGTGGTAGATGCCTTGAGTAGGTGAGCTCTTGTGTTGAATGAGCTCCAAGTGGAAGTCATTCGGTTATGGAACCTTGAGGCAAACACAACCTCTTCCCCTTGAATAATAGACCATCTTGGATCATATACTCCAGCCATGGAGTCCTATCAACAATTGTTGGGCTCCTACTTGCTCCCCAGGCTTCTCTAAAATCTGAGCTGCTGAGTATTGGAAACAAACTATAGCATTTGCTCCAAGCAATTATATCGAAGCACAACAAAGAAATAGTACCATTTTGAATTTGAATCTAAAATGGTAATATTTTGGTCTCTCTATCTATCTATCTATCTATTTATCTCTCTATCTATCCATTGATGAGTTCACAGCAGGTCCATGAGTGGGAGCTCATGTTTTATTTATCTTGGGTGTCTAATGCAAGTGCGTCCAAAGGGATTGTGCAAACTTACATCACCCAAAAAAAAGGAATATTTACCTTTTTTAGTTTGTTTTTGTCTTGGTGTACAACTATCAATCCAAACAGCTGAGAGCCTTCAGGATCTTGTTCTCCTAAAAATAGAACTTGTTTAGGAGATAAAGTGGTAGTTGTGGTAATGGCTACTTTTAACTTTTAGATATAGAAGTTCATATTACAAGTGCGATTCATAGGCAATTCTTTTTAAGCTGCAAAGAATGGCACGTTTGATTAGATTTTTTGAAAGAATAGAATTTTGGAAAAGCTTCCTTCTGGCAGATGATAATATATATTAACTCTTATTGTCTTAGTTATTATGGACTGCTGTAAATCTATCCTTTCTGTTGTGTTGATTGCTGGATCAGGTCCATTTTGAAGTGACATTTCACGTTCAGAGGATTGGTTGCATCGATATTCATGATAACCTCGGCATTGAAAAGGTAAAGTTTCATAGTCTGTCTATTCCCAAACAGAACAAAAAGTCTTCAAATGCATCATACTCGGGAGAGGCTTCTCAGGTCAATACAAACACGAATTATAGCACGTGTAACTATCTTCAATTATGTGGTAAAGTTTGATATGGTCACATGTTATCGAATAAAGTTAACTATCACACAAAAAGTATCCTCATTCAAGAATTCAAGTGAAGAGAAAATAAACAAATCCGAACAGACACCTTGGAGGGAATAAGTCCCAGAGTCCAGTGCCATATAAAAAGACTCGAACAAAGGTCCACTTCAAAACACCCTATTCCTCTATGTACAAGAGGAAAGAGGAACAACAACATATCCTATAGCACAAAGCATAAGCTGAAGTTCTCTGTTGAATTTCGAGTTCTTTAAAACCCAGTATCTTAGAGAAGCCTCTTATCGACCAATAGGTCAACTAGCATATTAGAAAACAAATATACAAAACATAAACCTCGTGCTCACAATAAGCAGGGTCTAGCTCAAATTTTAAAAAGGAATCATGCTTCAGAAAGAACCAAATAGAGGATGAAATCTTAGAAATGAACTTCTTGGAATTTAAATTCAAATCCAGTGCTCAGAGAGGATTTTCATCGTATCCTGAACTGGAAGTATTTCTGGCATCTGCATCTTTGTATATTGCAGCCAGAACAAGGGAAGAATACCCATCCAATACCTCTGGAATGACATAAGGAAAAGAAAGAAGCATTAACCAAGAGATTGAAGAAAGTACTCAAGCACCTGTTATAACAAAATAACAAAGGAAAACTACTGCTGAAACATGGATTGACGAGGATAGCCAGAGATGGCCTCAAAAAGCAACATGATTATTGAAGGGGCTCTTTTTAATTTTCTTAGGGTTTTCCTCTATTTTAATTTGTTTTCTTTAATAGTTTACCAAACAAGCTTTTCAAAAGTAAAAAGTTAGTCCATGCATGAATATTTCCCAATTTTTGTTATATTTGCAAGTTTCATGTTGATTATCCAATCTTAAGATTGACAAGGAAGTTGAAGGAGAAAAATGTGAAGGCTTTCATTTCTAAGAATCTTGTATTGGGAAAGATTGAGAACTTGGATATCATGATACAGATTTGAAGTTCTTGTCTAATTCAAATTAGCCATTTATCTTCTAGAACGTGCAACATGACCAACGAAAAATGAGCTTGTTAAAAACAGAATATACAAATTAAAGAAGAAATTAGAGCCCAAATAACTTAAACAATCATCCAACAAATGACCATCCTCCTCCAGCTTAGTTTCTGAGGTCTGAGGGGATACTGATGGATCCGTAGTGTTATCTTTGTGGGCCAAGCAAGTTCAGTAATAGACCAAAGTAGAACCTATTAGTGATTAGCCATGATGGCACATAGTGATAAATCAATATCTTGACTCTTAATATGAGTAAGATCTTGGGTCTTAAGAATAATGCTAACATACTTATACGTGAATGTCGGCAATATTCTTGAATTCTATGCTAAAGCCATACAGTGATTTAGATTTAACAATCAAGCAAAATTGAAATAAAAATTTACAGCAGCCTTAACATGTAGGTTTGTCCTCGCTAATCCCACCATGAAGGCATTTTCTAACACAAGGTAACAACAGTGCAAACAAAATTGAAAAAAATTACTAATGTAAGACATAAATACTTCATTTGGGAAACAGAGAATTAAGAATGTCGGAATATACAATATCAGTAAAACCAATCTAACTTACAGGAGGAGTGAATCCTGGCAAACTCTGGGAGTTTGTAAGGATGAAACTGCCTTGCTTCACAGGGCATGTTGTCTTGGAACAAAGATCACGACTCTCTGTATGGACATGAATTCCATAGAAAAAGACCTCAACACTCAATCTTCCACCAGAAATGGCATCCTCTGTAGAGCCAAAGGAAATATTAGCTATTCGAATTGAAAAACCTATAATAACTTGATAAGTATAACATGATACATGCAAAGCACACAAGACTCTTGAATCCTTATCTAAAATACCAGTCTGTTTTAAAGTGTGCACATGGGAGTTTTATTTTTTTAAATAAATAAAAAAATTAAAATTTCGAGACATCCCCTAGCCGCCCTCCTCTCGGGAGTCTTGGACATCCATGATGCCTTTTCGACCCTCAATGACACATCCCTGCGTAACACAGGTAATAATCAAGATGCAATGGATGAGGAAGTTGCCATCAGTTGTACTTACGATCATGAATTAGACAGGTAACAGGTAATGAATCTAAAGACGTTTGGATCTATCATTTAAAGCCTAGATGCCCTACAAACTTTGATCTTCAAAATTTATACAACTCTCATTTTAATGCTAGAAGCCCTAGGGCCTAAACTATGGGAGACTCGAGAGCTGACACAACAATCTAAATTCCCCCATGTTAATATGATGTATCGATATTGCTGTAAACATTAAACACTGAAATATCTTTTCATATCATTTGTTCATTTTTATTTATGTGATTCTACAAAAAAAAAAATGTTTGATATATTATATAAAAATTTCAAGTTCCGCCAATTCATAATGCTAAAAGGGAAAGGATTTCCGACAAAGAATTTTAGATTTGTCCAAACTTTTCCTGAAATCTTTTCCCTTTAATATTATGATATATAGTTTTAAACGTTTTTCTGAATCTTAGTGAAATTCCATACTTTAAATGAAAAATTTCCCCCTATTAAACCTACAGCTTTTTGAACCCTACAACTATGGCAAATACCTTGAAACTATCCTAATTTGAGTTCCAATAGATTTAAGGAAGTCCTTTTAAACTTTGATTTGCAGAAGGGATAAGTAGATTTAAGGAAGTTCTTCCGCCATGTAAATTTCAACAACACTCTGTTGTTAACGTTAATTTTTGGAAAGGATCTAGGCCCAAAAAATAAAAAGTTCTAATTATGAAAAAATACACCTCTAAAACTTTTGATCAAATTGTGTCACTCCAGAAAATTAATACAATTGATTTCTTCTTTCCTTTCTAAAGAGTGCTTACCAGAAGTTGCAGAAATCTCAAATGTTGCAGGCTTCCCACTCACAACTGGGTCTGGATTGATGAGCAGGTTATCAACCTTCACACGATAGCTGTCCTCTGAACCTGCAAATCACACCAAATCAATAAATTCTCCGGCAGCGATCGAATTTTTATTTATTTATTTATTTTGGGTTGGAGGCCATGAATTTATTGATTACTGCATTTGCAGATAGCACCTCTTTTGCTAAAGTTTATTTGGATTTGTCAAAAACGACCATGTGGATTTCTTCCTGTTGCCGGGTGGAGGGCTGTGCATATGGCCGAGACAGGTGCCTTCTTATATGAGATTTTGGAGGGCGGTGGATGTAGAGACAAGCAAAACAAAACTATATCGGTGATTTTCATCCTTTTGTTGGGCATGGCGTCACCGACTGCAACAACAAGCACATTTTCATATTGGTGGGCAGCCTCTGTAACATTTAGAAGTTTTCCAGCAATCTCCTCCCTACTCCATTCTCTTATGACTAGAGTTGCCTCTGTCATGGCCGGTCCAGGAGACTCCACAGGTCAATAAATTTAACTTTATCAAGTGGGCTACCAGATTTTGGCCCCAGAATCTCTCATTTCCTGCCTTTTTCAACCTCCCCAGTTCATACCTGATGTGGGTGTTGGCAAAATCTCATCTCCATGCATTAAAAGGTGCGGTGAAATCTCTTTGAAGACCTGATAAAGCTCTAAATTGATGTGGGCGTTCTGAAGGCCAATCAAATTCAATCCTTAAGCCATGAACAAGCTCAAAAGTGCGTTAACAGAATATACCCATGGTACTAAAAACCAATCCTAAGACGACATATATGTGAAAACAGAACATGGCATCTCTTAGAAGAGAATGTGCCCAGCTCTGCTGTGCTGTATTATTCAATGGGGAATATAGATGAGGAGGAGAGTGTCAAGATGCGGCAAGTGATAGAAAACCGTTCAGGGATTACCGAGGATGAAGAAAGGAAGATGCCCATCGACCTAGAACTCATGTGCACAATTGCAACATCATCATCAGCAGCATCAACCTACACAGCCACAGAGGAGGAGTACGAGCTTGAGTCCTCCTTTCCTCATGAAGTACTAGAGCATGTGCTTGAATTCGTAACAATCCACAAGGATAGAAACTCAGTTTCTCTGGTCTGCAAGTCATGGTGCAAGGTTCAAGCTTGGAGTCGCCACCATGTCTTTATAGGAAACTGTTATTCAGCTTCTCCCAGCACCATGATAAACAGGTTCCCCAAAGTAAAAGCTCTGACCTTGAAGCGAAAACCCAGATTTGCAGATTTCTGGTGCCTAAGAACTGGGGAGCCCATTCCATCCGTGGGTATAATCCATGGCTTCTGCCTATCCGTGGCTGGAGACAGAACAGGATGACCGTCACAGATGACGATCTGGCTATCCTTGCAAACTCCTTTCCTAACTTCAAGGAGTTAGTATTGTTTTGCTGTTGCTGGTGAGAAAGTGCGTAAAAGAGAGGGCAGAACACAGTGATTTCCCCTACATTGTCAAGGATACATGTAACAAGCCACATGTCTCCAGCAACAGGGCGAGGTGCACAGAAAACACCTGCAGCAGATGGCAAAGTATAAGAGGCAAATAAAACTTTAATTAAATCGGTCATATTTGTGCAGAAGGAAGCAACGAGCTCGGACAATGAAGGATTAGTAGCGCACCAATCATCGGCAAGCCAAACAAATTATTTTCCAATGTCTATTAATAACTAGACATTGGAAACATACCTATACAGAAACATTAGCTTTGTTATATTTCATAGGAGGCCCAAAGCAAATTAATAGAAGAAGGCGAATACAACAGTATCCTGCGTGGCAGGTACTTATAAGTGGAAAAAAGATAAACAGTAAATAAATAGGTAAACATGGAAGAGTGAGACAAAGGACTTTGGAATTGGATAACCAATGGTGACAAATACACCGTAAGGACAGCCTGCGTCAGT
Organism: Taxus chinensis; assembly: GCA_019776745.2. NCBI lineage: Eukaryota > Viridiplantae > Streptophyta > Pinopsida > Cupressales > Taxaceae > Taxus > Taxus chinensis. The sequence continues at coordinate 589,961,949 of CM034154.1, read as the reverse complement.
CAATGGATTTGATAGATTTTCAGTATATCTGAGATTCTGATCATTTCGACTTGCTGCAAAATATATTTTTAGGGATTTACCAATGCGATTGACAGTGACTAACAAGCCTTTTTCGGACATAGCCCTTCTTTTGACAGTTCGAGTAAGTAAATATTTACATTTCCCATTTGCCAAACGATTTGTAAGTCGCGAGTTTTTTTCTACAGGCAAATTTTTAACTGCCCTTTTTCTGATAGGTTTGGAGCCCTCGGACGGGCTATGACGGGTGCAATTTTGACTGTCAATGAGCATGTTTGCACATTCCAATAACCGGAGGGTAAATTTTGACGTTCAGGTGAAAGCATTAGATGGAAGAGGAATCCGATTTAACACCATAATTAAAAACCATTTCAAATATGAGAGGACGACAAAATATGTCAATTTCTATCCCATCGCTCTTATATATTTAATGGGTGCAACTTGCAAGCTGTAAAGCCAATCGCTATAACCCAAAATCCAGTCTCGTACCATTTGACTCTAGTCGTAATAATGCAGTATATTTTTTCTTGCAAAGGAGGTACGGTTTTTCTTGCAACTTAGGTGTTATGTTTAAAGTTAGTCACATGAGAGAATAAGTGTAAGTCATTGGGCATTCAACAACGTCCTGATAAAATTTGTGATGACAGGGGCTCTAAATTCATTTCTATTTGTGGAGACTTAAAAGAAGAGGGGTAAATTATTGTGGTGCTACATCAAATGCCATACCCTTTGTTATGGAGTAGAGTAAACCTCTAATTTATTGTGTAAACTTGGAAGCTAGGGGAGAAGGGCCAGTATGCGAACACCCTAAGTTCGCAGGTCCATGGAGCCAATTCCTTGCCACGTAGGATCACCAATTTGACAGCTAGTTATAAATAAACATTTTTTTATCCTAAGCCTTTAATTTCGAATCATATTGTAATATTATTTGCTTACATATGATCGATCAAATAAAATATCTCAAAAAAACACATTTACTGGTGGAGACCCGAAGTGGTTCACACAACATGACAGGTGTTGAGCATTAAATTCGAAATAAAAGAGGGAAACGCAATCTATCATCGTGGATTTTGATGCGCATAATAGATAAGCCACAAATAAATGCTCAACCACCATTTACCATGGCTTGTTTTGGATGTGTTCCATACTGGTTTGCTCAACCACCATTTACCATGGCGCATTTTGGACGCGTTCCACACTGTTTTGCTCAACCGCCATTTACCATACTGTTTCCTTTGGACGCGTTCCCTTCCAACAGCTACTTCCTTTGGATGTGTTGCACACTGTCTCCCATGGACACGTTACACACTGTCTCCTAATGCAAATGTCTGGTTGTTTGTGAGTGGGCTTACAGCCTGTGCGAGGTTTGCGTGAAGGAGTCTTTCTCTGTGCCTTGCTCAAGATGTTCAAGAACAAGGGATTCATATTGCCTACATCATTATACAGTGAACAATACGACCTTCCAGGTATGCACTGAAAACATCCGCATTTTTTTCTTTCATTTTCTCTGAAGCTTTGACTGAATTTTGTTTCATTCATTTTTTTCTTTCATTTTTTCTAAAGCTTTGACTGACATAATGTTTTTCAGTTTGTTTTCATTCATTTTTCGTCATTATGAGGTCTATCTACGCAATCTGCTCTGGATAGTCATCTCTCTGGTAGCCTGATGCATTTTCATTTGGTTTCTTTTAATGGGAATTGTCATGTATGTCAGGTCAAAGGAGCTCGAGGGAATTCTAGGAGGAGCATGTGTTGGACTGAGACACCATAGCTCAGACGTACTGGCAGCTGCACATCCAGGACCGAAGTGCTTAGACCCAAGAGCTGAATCTCAAACCCTTTTCAGATAGGTTTTGAGCCATATTTTCAAAGCCATTCTACATGTGCTATTTTTTAATCTATTTGATCCTTATGCAATTTTCATTCTCAGTCTTCAAACAAATTCATTTTTTTAATAAATGACTAAACATGCATGTGCAGATTGCATGGAAAACTTTGGAATGGCAGTGTTATGCGTTGAGATTGGTTGAAGTAGGGTGGAAACAATGTGTATTCACACTAATAATACTCAAGGAAAATGTTACCTACAATTCTATGTTTTAAAGCCATATAGAGGTGAGGTTTCTACCTCACCAAGATTCAAATAAATCCTTGTCTTTCAGTTTTTATTTAATGGTGTTCATTTTAAGCTGCAACAATTTAACGTAAACCTTTGAACATATTCTGAGCTAATTTGGTTTCCACATCTGAAACAAACGATTACATTTTGAGCAAAATGTATTAATATAAAATGCATGTCTTTATATTTCTTACATTTGGAGAAAAACATATAAACTTATACTGTATGTGTCCATATTCATGACATTCAAAGCAAAACATATAAACATATACTGTATGTGTCCATATTCATTACATTTGGAGCAAAATATACCAACTATAAATTATAATCATGATTGCAATAATGCATTCTCAATTGATTTCAATACATATTTTTCTGCAACACAAAAAAAAATTCTCCTCGAATGCTGCCATAATTTTGGGATCAGTTTGTTAGTCAATTTCCATGTCACACCTTCAAAAAGGCCCTGATTTTGGACTATCAGGAACGATTGTATCATTGACAGATGTTGTTAGAGTCATTAAGAGGTTCACTGGATGAACCCATGGTGGAATAGGAAAACCAGATATGGTATGAAAGGTTGTATGTGAAGTAGGAGGTTGTGGGATAATGGGGTGTGTAGTTGGAGTTGAATTTATTTGCATTCTGTTGGTGTCAAGGAAGTAAAGGTGGTAATCTGGGATAGGAACTTTCAACATATCTTGTAACATGGAGTTCTGTATGGGCATGAAATGATGTATGGCAAACAAAACCTGTGGATTGTTGAACTTGTTATCTCTTTCTTGTTTCTCTTTCTCCCTTTGATTGCGAGTGGCTTCCTTCTGTTGTAATTCCAATTCCTTTTTTTGGCAAACTACTTCCCGTTGTTTCTCACGCTCCTGTCTTTCAACAAAATTTTTTAGATCCCTTTCTTACCTCTCTTTAAAGCGTTGCAATCTATCTTTCTTTTTTTTCTCCTTTGCTGCCAACCTTTCTTGCTTTTTTTCCTTAATATGATCCTTTTTACATTGTTTCCCTTCACATATTTCTTGTTTTTTTTGTTGTGTATCTTTTAACATCTGAACATAAGCATCAAATGTTAACAATTTTGAAGCATGACTTATCTGGAGTGCAACATCACTCTTACCTTTGGAAGGATCCCGTACAAATTGTGTCGGTAACCTTAAAAATGTACCCAATTTCTTCTCATTTGCAGCAAACACCATCATTTGACATACCACTTTCAACATCATGGCCAGTTGTCTCTTCCTCATTTTTATCTTTATCAATGACCTCAATTTCCTCTGTGTCAGCATAATAATGAGTAAAGTTTGTTGGTTCAAAGTCTGTTGGCTCAAAGTTGGTTGGCACCGAAGGTAAAGATATACTTTCATCCTCAGTGTTTCCAATCTAAATCAAGTCTCAACTCTGCAATATGCTCTTGCAGCCAAGTAGGTTGTTTTGGTACACTTGAAAATGAGCATATCATCCTCTCCAATTCCCTGGGCCTCAGTGTTGTAGCTAGATGTGCCTTGGTCATGAGTATTCACAATGTGGTTCACTTCATAATCTTTGGTCTACATTATACTTTGTCTTTCTCCCTATACACTTGGTTCCTCCATCTCTGTATTAGTAACAACCATTGTTTTCTATGGCTGGATGGAATTCTTTTGTTGTTGTCATATTCTCAACTAATTCCATAAAGTAATTTTCTCCAATATTGTCACCAAGTGGTGGAGCTACATCTCTTGACAAACTTAGGATGTTTTTAACAGCATCAACATCTATTATGTTTTCAGTACCATCAACATTCATAATGTTTTCAGTAGTATCATCATCTGTGACATTTTCAGCATCTTCTTCGTTGGCATCTTCTTCAATGATATATAGTTTTACTACATTCCATGTCATTCTGTAATGCATTTGGATCAATTGGCCATATACCTGTGCATCTAAAACCAGCATGAATATTTACAGGTGTCAAGGCCTTGGCGAGAGCTCTACTACCTATTTCTGCCAAGTCTAAAACATTTGACTTCTTGGTACTTATTATTACACATCCACTGCATCCTCTCAGATCTGAAATATGCTTTAAAAGGGCCAAAGACACTAATATCCAATGGTTCCAACCTGTGTGTAGTATGTGTTTGCAATGTCAATAAATCAATCCCCAATCGCCTGGCCTCTTCTATAGTTGATAATGCCACATGGCTTCCATGACCATCAAATATAAGTAAATGCCTATTTTTAGGGCACACTCCTCTGGGTACAGACTTACTGAAATGATACAACCATCTTATAAAGAGCTCTCTAGTCATCCAAGCACTTGGATGAGCAGCCATGCAAGCACCTGGTTCACATCCCTAGATGTAATTTTGTGAAACTTTCTGACCTTTAAATAAGTAAAAGTTAAGGATACATTTCCCTGCAGCATTTACACAGCATAGAATTGTCATCCATTCTCTGCTACGAGGAATGATTTTGGGAACATTCCTACAACCCTTGGTGGCAAGCACCCTCATGCCACAATTTCCCCCTACTTAGATTCCTGTCTCATCACAATTCCATATTTTTCCTGCACCATAGGAATTGATATAAATGTTAGCTAGTTTTTTCATAAAAATTGCTAACCACCTCTGGACATAAACCTATTGCACGATCTCTTTCTAGACCTTTAGCAGTCCGATAGGACTATGTCTGGGTGTCTTTTTCTAAATCCTTCACACCAAGATTTTCCAGGTAATCCTTCTCGAAACGGAGTCTCTCTAGTTTCACAAATTTTGTGCAAAACATGCCCTCAGTTGCATAAATCCCACTCCATGCCCTAAATCTGCCATTTTCTTACACCATTCAGTTATCTCTTTCTCCTCTCCTTCACTCAAAACAGGTGCAGGGGCCCTTCCTTTTTGTATGGGTCAAACCATTTAGCCAATAATGAACAGATGTAGGAGGTAAATTATATTTCAGTGCAGCAGCTCTAATAGAATAAGTGTTGAATTCAATATCATCTATGGCCTTTAACATATCTTCTTTTGACCAACTAGACAAAATTCTAACCTTCTTGGTCGAAGTGTTGCCTCTAACAACCACAGTTTCCTCTATTTCATGCCTATTTACTTGACATCTAGCAGGTTTTGGCTGATGATCATCAGTTCTCTTTGTATCTCCTTGATGTTTTGCTGCACCATCCTCTTCACTTATTATTGTAGCATCATGTTCATTTGTTTCATGGTTAGATGTTTCAATTTCAAATTGTACACCTCATGGTTTGTGGGCATACGTTGTGCTCGATGTAAAGTCCTCTTTCTCTTCATATTCTCTAAATGTTGCAGTATGAAACGATATAAAATTAGTAAAATATGTATTAATATATCAATAATATCATCTACAATGGGAAAATTTTAGCAAACTTATGATACATGACAGTATGAATTATAAACTTGTAGGTAAACTTGTGATTACCCCATTGGGTGCCATTAACAATGATCGAATACATGTTTTATTAATTTCATATTATTTGATAAAGACAGAATTTATGAGTTGGGTTGTTGATTACATAAGGGAGAAGAGCCAGTATGTGAACACTGCCCAATACTTGAACATTATTTTGCATTTAAAATATCCAATACCTGATGGAATAAAAACCAAAATTTTGATTATTGAAGTTCAAAAAATTATTTTTTTATAAACCATATGTGAATAGGGTCAACATCTCGAGCAAGGCACTGAGAAAGACCCCTTCACGCAAACCTCACACAAGCTGTAAGCCCACTCACAAACAACCAACATTTTCATTAGAACTAGGCATGAGGAAATGCAATGCGTCCAAAGGAAATAGTGTGTAACACGTCCAAAGGAAACAGTATGGAACACATCCAAAACAAGCCATGGTAAATGGTGGTTGAGCTTTTATTTATGTCTTATCTATTAGGCGCATCAAAATCCATGAGGACAGATTGCATTTCCCTCATTTAATTCGAATTTAATGCTCAACACCTGACCTATTCATATTAAAATATGATACGAAATTAAAGGCTTAGGATAAAAAAATGCTTATTTATAACTATTTGTCAAATTGGCGCTTCTACGTGGCAAGGAATTGGCTCCATGGACTTGCGAACTTAGGGTGTTCGCATACTGGCCCTATATAAACTTCAATAATCAAAAATTTGGTTTTTATTCCATCAAGTATTGGATATTTTAAATGCAAAATAGTGTTCAAGTGAAATATCATGTCATGGATGACATGATATTTCAGTGCAGCAGCTCTAATTGAATAATGCGAGAAACTCAATATCATCTATGGCCTTTAACATATCTTCTTTTGACTAACTAGACAAAATTCTAACCTTCTTGGTCGAAGTGTTGCCTCTAACAACCACAGTTTCCTCTATTTCATGCCTATTTAGTTGACATCCAGCAGGTTCTGGTTGATGATCATCAGTTGTGTTTGTATCTCCTTGATTTTTTGTTGCACCATCCTCTTCGCTTATTATTGTAGCATCTTGTTCATCTGTTTCATGGTTAGATGTTTCAATTTCAAATTGTACACCTTGTTTTTTGGGGATACATTGTCCTCGCTTCAAATTCCTCTTTCTATTCATCTTCTCGAAATGTTGCATTATTAAACAATATTAAATTAGTAACATCCGTTAAATATATCAATAAGATCATCTATAAACACTTCTAAAGATGAGGTGTTATCAAATAACACTACATTCATCAGCTTGTTTGTAATTGATCAATATCAATTAGAATGTTTCACTCGAACATGCAGTCACCCCTTTCGACATTATAATTGATATCGATCGATTGACGCAGGTCTTGTTAATGTAATGTTTTGTGACATCAAATCATCTTCAGAAGTGAATGCATGTAAGAATCGTAATTGTAATAGCTTGACTACATATGATGTTATGTTGGCAACAAATCTATTGTACTACTGGAGGTCTTGGTATGGACCACTTTGGATCTCCACTAGTAAATGTGTTTTTTTTGAGATATTTTACTTGATCAATCATATGGAAGCAAATAATATTAAGATATGATTCGAAATTAAAGATATAGGATTAAAAAATGTTTATTTATACCTAGCTGGCATACTGTCACTCCTACGTGGCAAGGATTTTGTTCACTTAACCTGTGAACTTAGGGTGTTCGCATACTGGCCCTTCTCCCCTAAACTCTTCTAAAGATGAGGTGTTATCAAATAACACTACATAGTTAAGTTGTAAGGTATAAATAAACATTTTTCTTTCCTATATCTTTAATTTTTGGGAGTAGTGCCATTATGTCAACACCTTAAGTTCACGGGTCCATTGGGCCAATTCCTTGTCATGTAGGTTTGTCAATTTTACAGCTAGCTATAAATAAACATTTCTTTATCTTATCTCTTTAGTATTGGGCAATGTTCACATAGAGTTACAGATTTCTATTTTGTATTAAATGGTACAGATTTTATATCTTATAAAGTTAGCGAGAGATATATAAAGAATGTGTTGGACATATAATTTTTCTTTGTTTCGAGCATTAGAGATAGAAATCCACCTTCTAACAGATCTTCAAAGTTCCTCCCTCTACAGTTGAGAAGGATTTTATGTTAAAAATTCAATTTTAGGAGATTGTAATGAAAGATTCAATTTTGATTTGTTTGCTAGCTGTTGCATCCTTAGGTGAAGCCAATGACATCTTAGATGAAGCCACAACTCTGAAATATGTTTGAGTTGTTTTAGACTTTTGTTACATTCTCTATTTCTAAAGGTGAAGATGTTTTGGCTCACGTATGCTAGATGATTTCTCTCTTACCTACATTGTACTATGATTTATATTCACTACCATTAATCTTTGTGGATATTGATAATGGTTTGAATTTCAGTTTTTCAATTTTATAGGATGCAGTGGATGTTGTTTGTGAGAAAATTCAGTTCTCTATATTTTGTAGATGTTTATGGGTTGAGGACAATACCAATTGATATGTCCAGCACTTGGAAATGTGGGGCGCCGACTGAATATTAGCTTAATGAAAACCATTTATGAATATCATTTAGAAAACTCTCTACCTCGTTTTTGTTGCACATAGGGGAGAAGGGCCAGTATGTGAACACCCTAAGTTCGGAGGTCCATGAAGCCAATTCCTTGCCACGCAGGATCACCAATTTGACAGCTAGTTATAAATAAACATTTTATTATCCTAGGCCTTTAATTTTGAATCATATTGTAATATTATTTTCTTACATATGATCGATCAAATAAAATATCTCAAAAAAAGCACATTTACATTGTGAAGTTAATAGTTCTCTTGTCAAATAAGTAAGGAAAATACTTCAAATTAATGCCAAAATCAATCCATACTATATATGATAAATGCAAGATTGAAAATTCATCAAATTTGGATTTGAGTCACACCTCTAGGGATTTGGGAGACATTCTCGGCATTCAACTGGATAACAAGAGACCTTAGATGAGAAATTATAAGCAGTAGGTATGAAAACTAACCTGCAATTTTTTCTTTGCTGGACATTTCCTTTCAAAACTTGATAGAAGCAATCTCTTCTTATAAAATCCACTGTAATCAGGCACCCTACAAAAGTAAATCAGCAATAAACAAGACTAGGAAAGTGCATATATAATACCAACATAGGGGAGAGAGTATCCAATCAAAATGTACGACATGGATCAAGGTGTAGGGTCTTTTTAATCAAAGGTTGAAATTGATTTTGAGATGATCTTGTGGCTGAAATTATTTGATTTGATATTCATATTTATTTTTTACCTTCAAGTGTACAACTTTATTTGTGTTTTAATGGATGAATTTGAATCTTGAGAAGAGGGTTCCCTCTTTTTTTGCAGGTACATGTATTAAAGTCTGGATATGAAAGATCTGGTGATTGAACAACCCATCTTGGAATATGGAAAGGGATGAATTGGAAAGAGAAATATTCAACCCATTAAATAGATATGATGGGTTTGTCAACTGATATGTTGTATTTATACTTTGAACAAATGAGTCTTTTATTGTAGAAAATGAAAGTACCAATCAGTATTTATTGTGTACTAGGTAATACTGAGATGTTGACCCTATTCACATATGGTTTATAAAAAAACAAATTTTTGAACTTCAATAATCAATTTTTTGGTTTTTATTCCATCAAGTATTAGATATGTTAAATGCAAAATAGTGTTCAAGTATTGGGTAGTGTTCACATACTGGCTCTTCCCCCCTATTTTGGTGAAGAACTCTCAATTAACTCTCCTTGCTTTACATTCCTAGTTTGTTGAGTTGTCTTTATATGCTTAGTCATGGTTTTTTTTGGGGATTCACACTCTGATGGATTATAAGTAGCAATGTACTTTTCTTTCTCAAATAGTGGTTGAATAGATAGAAAATCACTTGGACTCTTAAAATCTTTAAACAACCTACATAAGTTGAAATAACCTAGCAATGTACCTTGGATTGAATGGATGAAACTTAGCACTTCTGAAAGTTATTCCTTCGTTGAGAATTGATGGAAGTCTGACTATACTTTGATCATTGCATCTTGCACCTGAAGCTGTTTATTCTTGTTTTTCACAATCATAAATGGCCATCCTAAATTCTTTGTAAGGTTTACTTTGGGAATTCGATAAAACATGGCATTCTTGATGATCCTGAAAATCTGTTCTTGTATGATGAAAATAGCCATATCTTTGAAATACAAATGCATCACTTGACATCACTTTCTCCTTATGACCCACTTCTAGAAAATTGTACCTTGTTTGATAATTGTACGGCTATAGCTCTGATCATCCCATTACTTCTCTAAAAATCTACACCTGTGCATTCTGAAATGTATTCTAAATCTAGAAATTTTGCTTCTTCTTAAATCTAGAAAACCATCTTAGTCAGTTTATACTTTGTACTTTTGTGATTGATTCTAAAACTGAACTTGATGAACTAACTTAAAATTTGCTCTTTCTGAGAGTTGTATTATGAAACTACACTCTTTTATTTAGGAAAACTGCTTACTTGTGAATGCTTATACATTAGAAACCGGACATGAAATGGAAAGAAGATGATCTTGAGCTCTAACATAAATCTCATTCCTCTTTTCAGGTACATGAAGCAATAGCGAACAAATATGGAACAATAACTAAACGAGAGGGGATCCATTCATCAAGCAATGACGGATCCCTTCTCTCCTTTCTATTTTAAGTTTTTCATTTGTATGCATATTTTTCTTTCTAGTTACTTCTCAAGGCATGTGTGAGAAAATGTACAATTACTCCTTATGAATAAATGAAAATTGATTTTGTGTAATGAGTTGTGTATGTTCTTTTGCATCTTTTTTAAGTAGCATAATTTGATATGAACCTATATAACTCAAGACACTAATGCAATTCCACTTAATCATAAAATAATAAAATGATTAATTGTACATTTTCTTGATCTGAAACTGATAAATGAACAAGTCACCACCTCTGCAACTATTCTTTCCTTTGATAATTCTGAATGCGCAAACTGAAATCTTGCTAACCATAATGTTTTTTTATATGCGATGTTATTCTCGTCTCTGTCACGGCCTTGCATCGGTTTGGAAAGGTTGTTGCATGATCATGACAAAGATGAATGATAGAATAACATCCTATGTGGGGGATAAACATTATGGAGAAAGCATTCCCCAATTGCTTATTGTTTGTGTGTTGCCCAATTTGTGACTAAAAACTAGTAACTTTATAGTTTCTTATACCTTGACTTTTTTGATGACTAACCCAAAATGGTCAAACACCTACCCCTTCCAATCTAAGAAACAAAATTTTTTGAGTTGACCTCTCACACATCATGACTAATGTGTGAGAAATGTCAACATGTGGGGTTAGTTTCCTACTAGCTGAAAAGATCAATGCCTTAACACATCCATTGGGCTATATCACAACCTAAAAATAAAAATGGGCAGCTAAAAATCCAAACCCATTTCATTTTACATTCACTTGAAGACTAGAGGTAAAACGATGGTGAGTGGAAGTAAAACAACCATGAGAAGAAAAGAAAGTGAGGATTTGATAATAATTTGAGAGTAAAAAAGAAATATGGTACAACCAAGTAGAATCTGAGGGAAAGAAAAAGCCCCTAATCTGCTCTGGACCCAATAACTGAAGAGAAAGGGGAAGGCGAAGAGAAGAAAGAAGAATATGTGACACTTTTACATAGAAGACCAAGGACAAAGGTAAGTTTATTTTGCATTTAAACTATACAATTTATTGTATTTGTAGAAATGCAACGCATTCTAAATAAAAAAACCCTAGGGTGATTTTGAAACCCTAGGGTAAATCACTTTAAAAACCAAAATTTGAAACAAATTTACTCCCTTCTCTACAATATATTGGTTGATAGGTGATGACATGATTTCAAACTTCATGATTGTGTAAAACCTTTTGTCCAAACCCCTTCCAGAATTGGTGTTATAACCATGGTTTAGAATTACCATTTTTGAAAGTGTGCAAAATCAGAACACTTGAAAACGTTCAAATTCAACAAACATGTAGGGTAAATCTAAGTTTAAAAACATCGAAAATCAAATGCCTATTTTCATAACGTATGCAAATTACAATTTTCGTTTGTTGTCCAATTTTGTGTATAACTTGCAATAATTGTAGTACATGAAACCGCATTTCTTTGAGGCATTTTTATCTAAGAGGTTGCATGCCTCACTAATGCTTCCACATTTTCCTTACATATCTACCATGGTACTAGTAAGTACAATATCTGATAATAGTCCCTTCTCCATAATGAATTAGTGTTGTTTTAACACCCTATTTTGGCATTGGATGGGAGTAATGGATAAACATTGTCTTTTTAACACATATAAAGGTTTTTGACAATGCCAAAAATTGTCCAAAGGTGCATGTTTGACAATACAAATGCAAGGGCCAACTTTTCACTATGGTGGTAAGGGAAATTTTTTTCCCTCTCCTTGTCCAGGTCACTCAACACATGTTTTGAATCTAAGAAATATCCATCTACCTTATGTTTGTGGTTTTGATTTTTCTCTTCAAAAGGCACGTGCCATGTATGGTGTTTAATCACACTACATCCAAGTACCTTTTTATTTCCTTTATCCTTCATCAATCTCCTTGATTCCTTTAGGCTTGTTATAAATCTTCTATTTGGACATAGGTTGGGTGGATGCTAACAAAGGTTGTGGAATTTGGCTTGTTTCGCCACATAACTTGAATACCACAACCACCAAATGTACCCTTATAAACTTGCAAATTGAATTCATGTAGAGTGCTGAAACAAAAAATAAGTCTCCATTCTGAGTAAGATCGCCAAAAAATGTCGTCGATATTGAAAAAATACCAAACAAGCGGCAACATGAAAAGGTACCAAGAAAACACACTCTTCAAATATGGACTCCTAAAATATGGATGTCTTAGAAGTGATAATCTCTACAATAACACATTCCTTTTTTAAATTAATGGAGCTGCTTTACATCTTACACAACAGTTTGCTTTGCAAACAATCTTGGAGGAAAATCTGGGTACTGCACATGGAAAATAATACATACATGAAGGTTCTTGACAATGCCAAAAAATTTCTAAGGGTGCACATTTAACAATCCAAATACAAGTTCCAAATTTTCATGATGGCAGTAATGGAATTTTTTCCCTCTCCTTATCCAAGTCACACAATACATGATTTGAATATGAGAAATATCCTATTGTGTTGTCTTTGTGGTTGGGATCTATCTCCTACACATAAAGCATGCGCCATTTTATGTGTTTAATCCAACTACATCCAAATATATTTTCAATTCCTTTATCCTTCATCAATATCCTTAATTCCTCTAGGATTGTTCTAAATCTCCTATTTGGACAGAGGTTGGGTGGATGTTGACAAAGGTTGTAGACTTTTCCTTGTTCTACCACGCAACTTGAATCCCACAACCACCAAACATAACAAGCATGCCCACTTAGACAAAATCATATATGCCAAAGAGATTGGCCACAAAGTGGATGACATATCAACACCAAAATAGTTTCTTATAAGAATGATGGTCTAAGGTCTTGATCAATAGTGAATAAAATAATAATGCACATTTTCAATGCTCTAATTATAAAAATACAATGCCAAGTTATAGAGATGTTGGAGACCAGGAAGGTTGGCGACCAAACATGTGAGGTGTGTTAGAAGAGTGATAAAGAAGGTCAAGTCCTTGATAACAATCGACAAGGAGAGACCTAATGCGAATAGAATTTTGCTTGAAGAAATATATTGAGCTTATAAACAAAACACCAATAATGCACAACCATAAATGAAGATGCAAACAAGAAAGCGCCAATGGGTGCAGGTATTTTCAAACCATTTTCTTAATTATTTACCGAACCACAAGTTGGTCAAATGGAGAACACCTAGACTAATGGTGGTAGGATATTGAATAATTCTGACAACCAATTGTAAGTGACAGAGTATGTTTTTTCTCACTCAAAACCAATGAATAGACAATGGTCACCCGAGACTACAATATTGTAACCAGAGAGTTTTGTAGCATGTACGGCTTGGCTCATGGAAGGCCCAAAAAAAATTAATTGGGTAATGGTTGCCTAAAGTCAACTATGATACCATATAGTAGCAGCGAGAAAACACATCCATGATCACTTGTGCAATCCATTACTACAATGAACTAAGCCATCATACATGTAGCACTATTGATCTTGAGATCATGTACAAAATTGTTTGTGTAACTCTTTCATATATTGAATAATACAGTAGCCACTTCGGAATAAATAGTCAAGGTGAATTTTTTACACATCTATATATGATTGAGAAAACGAGTAATTATGCACTAGAGAATAAACTCTTACGTCCCTAATAAAATCAAGCCACGAACATCTCTTTAACTAAATAACTCGAGTCAAGCTTAACCCTATTCTAGTGTGAACCTAAACAAAACTAGACTAGTTAGCTAGAAATCACTACTAAACTACTATGAACATGTTGGTAGTCTCATATTGGTAGCAATATTGTTGCAGGGACAAAGTAGGAGATAGACTCTATTTCACTACCTAGATCAAGTGGGCTATGTAATGAAAACTTCAATAGTGAATGAAGAAAATAAACTGGTGATCTCTATTGTCATATTTACCATGATTCCCTCTTGTAAATTTCTTGTTTCTATGAGGACATGAACTTTGTTTGAATCATGCTATTTTTTTTTTGTTTCGGAAAAACTAGAAAGCTTTAAAAATATGTGTAGTGATTTTTAAATCAACATTTTTCTTGAAGATTAATAATAAAGGAAAAAAAATGGGAAGCTCTTAGGCTTGCAACATTCTTCTTAGTATAGAGGAGAAACATATCCTAATACAATTTTGAACATTCATTCCAAAAAAAATGCAAGCAAGCATTTGCTTTATAATAGTATGGAATTATGAACACATAGATTCCCTATGACAATTGGATGATATTCAGAAAGTAGGTATAGACAATAGGAAAATTTTAATAAAATTTCATAGGATACCGATACAATAGTGGGGGCCTGAAACCAGTACATTTCGGGTACGGGTACGACCAAGATACGGCGATGGGAGTGGGGAAGATACGACGTGGTATTTTTGCTGCCAATACATGGAGAAACATACAACTGATAGGATAGTTTTGAAGCTATACATATATCATTTCAATGGGAATTTTATTACTCCAAGGAATAAATGGAAGTCTATATCAATATGTGGAAGTTTGGAAGAATATACCATAATTTAATATTTATGATAGACTATACTAAATGATTTTATATATTATTAATTTATTATATATTTTAAAATAGCATCTAGAAAATACTAACAGTTCATAAAATTTCTATATATATATATAAAATTATAATCAACATGATAGATAGAGAGGGTATATAGAATAGAATATAGATATAGATATAGATATTGATATTTGGTTTGGCCCTAAAGCACTCATAGTATCATTATGAATATATAGACCAAAACTATGGAAGAAACTACTCACTATCGAAATGAAAGACGATCGATTATCTACCCAAGGGGATAGAAGATCCCACATACAGAAAAAAGTTGCAAGGGGAGTTGGGGAGAAGACTTGACAATCTAGATGACTCCGTGTACAAACTATATATATATAAGGTTATTAAATTACTTAATATTATATATAATATTTTGTATTATATATAAATAATAATATAATAGTATTATTAATTATAGTGTTATGATAGTATTATAAATTTATGATTAATATTCTTATTATGTCATTTTAATATTTATTATGCACTATATTGTCTAAAATTGGATATTATCAATAATCATATAATGTTACTATCTTGTCTTTCATATGCATAATATGTGGTTAATAACTTAATTCTTATTTAGAAGGCTAAAATTTATATATTTTTTATACTGCCATATCCAACGCCATATCTGGGAGTAAAAAGTTTTTTTGCTGTATCTGCTCATCAGATACTCCGTACCCATACCCGTATCCAAAACATATCAGCTACTTAGAAAATTTCAATATTATCTTCAAAGAATGTTTTCACAAAGAATATTAGTCATTTTGTGAAAAAATATTATTCTATAGAATCTTTGTTCTATCTCCTTATACATGTTGTTAAATGACTACAGTATATCATAAAAGAATAGTGCAGCGTATTCGCTTGATAACTTTATCATATAAGTGGGCCAAAGTTTCATTTAAATATCAAAATATAGCACATAAAGTAATTTATTATATATAAGATTAACAATGTTTAATAACAGTGTTGATAGTATGGTTTATGGCACATGTATCTATCTAAAGAAAACCAAATTTTACATTAGATTGGAAAGATGCATTTGGAAAATGAACCCTTCACTACATGGGTAAAATGTGTAACTTCCAAGAAGACCCACTTTTGTCCATGTGGAAAACTTCATACATTTTATCTTATGGCTTTGTTGAAAACAAATTTACTAATTTTTAGGATCAACTAGCTTTCTCACCAACAATCTCAATGAATATATAAGTGAGGTGTAAACTTGGGTTAGTACATTTCCGTGCTATTTTTGTTGGGTTACTTTTTAAACAATAAAAAATGATGCTGCTTTTGTGTTAACCTCGGTCAGATTCCAAAAATAATAAAAAATCAAACATTTTCATGTTTTTTTTTTTCTCCTTGTTGTCATTCTTCCTCAAGATTTTTTATTTTTCTATTTTATCCTCTCCCCGCACTTGAATATGGCCAAAACCTCAATACTGAAGAAACATAAATAATTTTCTTATCAAAACAGGACAATGCATTGCAAAGAATTTCTTTTAATTTGATAATCCTAACTGATATCTCATGTTTGGATCTTAACCCAACTATCATTCAAATAAATTAGACAGAAAGAAGAGCATAATCACTGTGATAACAAGAAATATAACAAATATTTCGTTAAAAAAAATATTATGATTGACAATTAACATGGGATTAAGCACTCCTTGAACTTGATTTTTTATGACTTCAAGGTGAAGGACCCAAAAGATGGGAAAGGCAAAGCAACATGGAGAGTTTCATCCAAGCTTGCCAACAAGTGCTTAGGTTTATGCTTCACATTGCTTTTGTTGCATTGATGTATTGTGTTTTGGTATTGTACTGCTTTGAGAAATCAAAACTCGGTTGTGTTAAGGAGTATACAACTAATATGATATAAGATATTGCAGTTTTTGTATGGCATTGAGCTTATCAATTAGCTTTGAATAGATCAACACCATTTTTTCTGCATATGGGAAGGAGCTTTATGTCCAACAGGTGCAAAGATTGCCATGGTACCTTGGATTGGAATTTAACTACAGAACTATGTTAAAGAATTGTCAAGCCAAGTTCAATCATCTTTTGAGCCAACTGAAAAAACCAAAGGTTGTTTTGTATGTCATAGCCAAGCTAAACACCACTTTGGCATATAAAACCTTTCTTCTATTTACCTTATATATTGTTCAGATTTTGTACCCATAGGTTTTGACTTCACAACTAAGCTTAGGAGTAAATCGACCCTTATCAATCCATCTACCATAGAAATACAAAAAGACAAGGTTATGTTTTAAGTCATGACCAATCCAGATTCCTGTTGTTTCTATAAGGCTCACATGGGGAGTTTTTTCCATTTACCTTATGTTTTAATAAAATTTTGCACTACTATATTTAGACCTCATGACCAACCTTAGGATTAAACCAAACCTTGAAATCTACCTACACTCGGAGTACGTCAAGGGAATAAACCCTTTAATGGGGTAGCACACACATAGGTTGAGAAGTATTAATATGTTGATATTGAACATGGGAATATCAGAACGATTGTGGATATTATCAAAGTCCCCACACTAATGAAGTCAACAAAATATTGTTTATGATTGTTGATATAACACTTCAGGCATAGGCATCTTGTACACAACTTCCCTGTTTTGTTCTATACTTTTGTTTAATGTGTCATATATAATGCCATGTTTAAGGTTTCTCCATCTCATCTACAAGCTGCTCAAATGCATCACCAAAATATTGTTCTCACCTTTGGGGGTTTTGAAGACTTGAAACTGACTTGGTTCTTGTTTGGAATAGTCCTCCCAATTTTCCCACCCAAAGGGAAGTGCCAAGATGATTTAAACAATAAGGTTAGTTTAAAAAATAGATTGATATTAGAAATAAATTGCATTGTCAAAAAATAGTACAGAAAAGTAGGCAAAGACATCCAAAATTAAAGATGTACGGATCACATCTACCCGTTAATACTTGCACTCGGAATTTTTAAAAAGGAATCCACTATCAAAAACAGGCATTAGGCATAATAATAAATCATGCAAAAGATAAGGCACAAATACAATATAAAAGAGTTCAATAGTAAATACAAACTAAATGGAGAAGCAAATTGCATGCCATGGATTGTTTTCATCCACATTGTTGGTATTCTTATCTTCGTAATGTAAATAAATTAGTGACAATATTGGTGTCCATGGTCTTCATAACCTTTATAACCCTGCCAATATCTTTATTTTTTTATGGTCCAGACACTATTTCTAAAAAACCATGACTTGTCATATTCAACCATTGTCACCTGAATTGATCTTAAAGAACCCGTCAACTTTCATGGCAGGCAGATCATAGATAATATCATTGTTATACAGGAAATTATACTCTGTGAAGCAATAAGGAAGTGGACGTGAAACTAAAGTTGGATATGTTTTTCAGCAATTCACCGATGTAATGGCAATGTTTACAGCATATTCTGCTTGCAGATTGCATAATGGATTTCCTGCTGTGTTAATATCCCTACTTTATCAGTCTTCATTAATGGGGAGGATATTTAACTCTTTAAGGGAGCTTAAACGAGGAGATCATTAATCTCTGTATCTCTATCTTAATGAGTAGTTTTTTCAACTTCTTTGTTAACTCCAGCTGGAGACAATCATAAACTAAATATTTAACTGCAGTCCTGCATCATAATAGATTTTTTACCTTACAATTTGCTGACGATACTCCTCCTGTCAATGATTATCATCGACAGTTCAAATTAGATTTGAACATCTACCAGACTGCATTGGGTCAACTTATTAATTGTTATTCATAGAACTGTTAGAAGAAAGCACTTTATTCTTCATATCTTGGAAGTTGAGGAGAAATTACCAAAAAGTATCTACGATTTCCAATCCATACTAAATTGTTATTAGATACTTTATGGAAAAATATTTAAAATAAGAAACGTGGGTTACTCGACACAGACGGTTATCACTTTCCAGAATAATCCAGCTTTATTCAGACAATGTTACAAGCTATGCCGGTCTACCTGTTTTCCTTTTTGGTTCTTTCATGTTAGGCTGAATCGAATTTAGCTAGTAGTATATAATGGAGGTTTCTCTGGTAAGTTGTAGAAGATAAACATTAATACCCACTAATATCTTAGCAAACATTAATGCCCTTCTGTTTTGTTTAAGAAAAATGTAACCTGTTTTGTATTTTCCCCTATACATTTTTTTATTTTTTTGTAAATATATGAAATAGATATTTAAAATTAAAAAAATAAATAAAAAACAAATAAATAAACATTAATGCAGCCATAACAGATGGGACGATCAAATCTCAAAAACCATACTTTCTTCAACCAAGCTTTGGGAATAAACTTACTGTGGTGTTTGCATCAGCATCCACAAGTACCATGGAGTGCGATTATTCGGCGTACATGAACTATGTAAATTTAGATAAATATTTTTTACTTCCTCCTAGAATATTTGGATGTCTAATGTTGGGAGGCATAGACAAGGCCTAATGCTTCTCCAAAACAACATCACAGAGCATCTCAACTCTGGAGACAAAGCAAGGTTTTGGCAGGATTGTTGGAACGGAAGTAAACTGCTGAGTTTGATTCCAGAATTAGAGAAAATCCAAAATAATTTGGATAATACATGACTAACTTAGTACTATTTATACATTGGATTATGATATGAGCCATGGAATTGGGATCTCTTAAACATTTGTCAATCACAATTTCCTCATGAGGTTCGTAGTCTTACTGAAGAACTCAAATGTTGGTTTTCGGTCTTCAATCATGTAAGTGTCTAGTTAGTATGAGGAAGAAGCACGTATGGACAATGCACCGCGAAATTGGATTCTCAATCTTTGGTTTCTTCCATGACTTCCCTAATTTACAACTGGATGAAATGCTGTCCTCTCCACATATAGCCTAAAATAAAGGATTTTCTTTCGCGTCTTTGCACAGCCAAGTATTAATAGATATTTAGCCAAGAAAGGACACATAGCTCCATTGAGAATTTTAATAGTTGATTGTAAACGACATGTTATAGTGACGAAATAAAAGCATCAAGAGTAATGCAGTTTGATTAGGCTAGCAAGGGTCTAATTAAACAAGTAGTTCAATTGTGTCAAACTCCAACCATTGTACATAATTTTGTTTCTACTAGGCCTTATTTATGCATATTTATCCTAGGGAATAATCAATCAACCAAAAGTCATGGAGATAGTTCAATTTTATGCACCCAAACAAACTTACATGAATACCATTTTTTTGACACTCATGTGTTGCACATACTTGATGGGATGAATCACGAACTAGAGTTTCTATGGAATTTGTATGTTCTATGTTACAACTATGTATTTTTATATGATATTCATGTAGGAGAACTTGTGTGTATAAGAATTCTATCTACATTTGTCACAAAGTTGCCCAAGTGCTTGACCTAACCCCAAAGTCATAATATTGAGAAAAATAAAATTGGAAAACAATGAAAACTAATGGGAAGGAAGATTGATGTGAGTGAAGCCAAAAAAAAGGAGGGGTAGAGTTAGCCAAGGACCTAAGCATGGTCTGGTGTGGCTACAAAAAAACATCGCTCTGAGGGAGTATGCAAACACACAAATTACACTTGCCTACATGGTCGAAAACCTTGTGTAAAACAAGTATGTCAACTGGACCTTTGTCAGCCTCCGAACATCCTTAAGTGGTATGAGGACAAAGAAAACCAATTGGAAAGAGAGAACAATCAATGTTGTTGAGGAAATTTATGATTTATGAGTTAGGTAGTTACTACCCATTGTGGAGGACTCCCCCTAGACTAATAATACTCTAGACATATGTCATAATTGCAAAGAGAGTAGAGATGAGGATTATCAAATGTTGACTCAACATGAGAACCAACAACCATGACACTAATGTTTGAGATTGAAAGGAGGGATGACTTACATGCAACCCCTAGGACAAAAGGAATAGACCGTAAAATCCAGTATGAATTTTTTTGATGGAGTACTAAGTATGATTGACTGAGGGTGAAAAATGGGACGTGGAAGGAAGGATGTCCGGTGGACTATCAATTGAATACAAGAACAATGTTATAACACCACATCATCCATGTGGGGATTGAAAAAGAAGAGGTTGGTCGGTTAGAAAATGTGAGGACTATCAAAGGGAAGAAATTCTAGAGTGAAGATGAAGGTGAGAAAGAATTAGAGCCTAGATAGAGGAAAATAGGGCACCAAGTAGTGACTTCAAGGATACATCATTTTTTCTTGGTATAAACAGATTTGGTTGTAGGTCTTGTAATATATATTTAAAAATAGCAATAGTATGAAAAATTTGGTATTACCATAAGAGACATGGGCGGCAAAGAACAAAAGGCACAAGGAGGCTAGGTAGGGCCAATTGAAAGAAAGGTGGATCCCACAAGGACCATTGCCACCATCACCACCAACGATTTCAAACACAATGGTGAGTCCGCTATTAGAGGAAGATAGATAAAAGTTGCCAAATTTCACAGGTGAGGGAACTAATACCTTGTGCTATAGAAGGCTTGATATATCAACATGACATCCAGGTTTGAGATCACAAAGGGAATTTTGGTAGCATGACAAGAAGATGCCAATGTGTGATAAATTTTTGGCAATATCTTTGTTGAAGATAACTTATAATATCTTGTTAGGATAACCGTCATTGATAAGGCCAAGTTAGGACTAAGAATGAAGAAAAGAGAGGTGTCAACAAAACAAAAGTGTAAGAAATTTTCAATCAATATCAAGACTCAATAAGATACACCATCCTACTCACAATAACAAGATTGCTTCATTGATGGGGTCATATACCCGATGGATGACAATGTCCTACACTTAGGTTAATATTCTGAGGATGAGTACCACTTTGATAATGGGTTCTTATTGCATTAGAAAATGGGCGATTATGAATTTTTTTCCTTGTCATGTTGTTTTGAGATCGACCCTCATGAGCACGAAGAAGGATCGACACAAAAAAATCCTTGGAAGACAAGAATAAGAAGAAGATATATAGGAATGAGAAGGGTATTGAAAATATGCAACTCGTTTTGATTATTTTATTGAGTATATGAAATATAGCCCTGATTAACTTTGTATATACTTGTCTAAATAATCCCAATGAGGCATATTGTAAGCAATAAGGAGCCATATCTTGCTCCAAATGGACATGTCATTAGAAGGTTTACAAATGAGTCTATAGAGTGTGCAATTTGGTTTTTGATACCTACTATTTGGCTTCCCAACAAACGAGGATTTGAATTTGTAATAAGGAACCTTGATGTTATTGGAAAATTTAAGGGTTCAAACTAGCTGTAATGCCCCGTTCGGCGTGTAACCTAGTTCTTGTCACAATGACCCTCCTGTTGAGCGTCGAATGGCTGTGTGTATTTCCGTTGTCTTAGATCTTGTCTCAGTGATGTTTTAGAACCTTCCCTCTCCTTCTTGCGTTCTCAAGTTGTTATTGACACCTTTGTGTGTGGACTGTGTAATGTCCTATGCGTTAACCTATTTAAGGAAGGATCTTGTTGTCGGATGGTTAAGCTGGATCTTTGGTCATTATTGATGTGAGTAGAAATTATTTATATTTATAGTATATAATGATAACAATGTTGTTTTAATTTAATTATCAATTTGCCTCTATCTTATAGTGTTATTGTTTTACATTATCGTCAAGTTGGTATATACGTCTTTGTTAATATGATTAATAATTATTTTGAGGTGGTAATAATAATAATTATAATAATAATAATTATTATAATATTAACAATATTATTATTATAATTATTGATCAATGATAACTCATTATTTTTAGTGTCGATTCTTATCAACTGTATTATTAATTATCATTAAACAATTTTATTTTTTGGTTGGTCGCTTTGCAGAATGAACCCCGTTCCGCGCTGAGGAAGGGATTACCCGTTTTGGTGCCATGGTCGTTTCTTTCCTTGTGTTTACTTTTGAATGTCAACCTCCTAGTTTTCTGCGCTGGGTCACTTAGGTCTGTTCGCATGTTTTTTTTAATCCTTGAGAGTAATGGAGAGTTCGATTCTTACTTCCTCTTAGCTTGCTCGTGTGTACGTGATTAGATTTTCTTAGGTTGAATAGTAATCATACAAAGATTTGTATACCTTTTTTAGCTTATGAGAACTTTTCAAGTAATCTTGTAACTCCTTTTGCATTGTATTAAGATATCTTCTTTCGTATGCTTTGTGAGCTTACCTTAGTTAGTAGAAATTTTGTTATCCCATACCTTTGCTAAAAGGAGGGGCTCATGGGGGTGCCAGGTCGTGGTGAGGACTACCCAGTTTTTAAATCTTTTAAACTGCTTGCACCAACCCTCCACTGCCACCTTGGCCAACCAAGGTCCATTCGCATGTCTTGTTGCAAGTGGATGGCATTAGTCTCCTCCCAACCACCAACCTACAGACCGTAATGGCCATTATGTTTCTACCTTGCGTGAGGAAGATGGGAGTCGGTGGAGTCTTGTTTTTCTTCACCTTGATCTCATTTTGATTTCTTTTATTCAATGCGTATGGGCGCAGTAATGGGTTTGACATGATGGCTAGATGGAGCTTCAAGCTAGTGAAGCAGGCGTGTTACCTCCACTTTCGTTGGGTGCTACGAGATGTGTTCTTGTCAGGGATCCATAACAATGACCTACAACAGGATTTAGCCAGGCGGCTGGCATGTTGCAGTTTAGTAGAAGCCTTTTCTGAGTGCTTCCATCAAGCAGGTTGTCCAACTATGTTGTTATCTATTCAGTATCGAATGCATCCTCAAAGTCAGGATTCTCCTTGAAGATAATTTTTATCAAAATCGACTATGTGACAGTGAGAGTGTTACCAGGAGACTTGATGAAGTTTATTGCAAAGATTCTCTATTGAGACCTTACTTGTTTTATGATGTAACTCATGGAAGAGAATCTCATAGGCGTGGATCTGTTTCATATCAGAATATTCATGAAAGCACAATTGCCTGCTTTGCAATTATGAACTTCGGCTCGAAAACGTGGCAGCTGGTTTAGCTTCGACTCTTGTTTTTTTTTTAGCTTCAATACCCAACAGGAATCCTCCTCTTCTTACCCTTTTGCACGCATGGATGGATGTCCGCACCTGTTCCAGTATGTCATTTTGACCTGGTTCTTCATGGGCAGAGAGGCCATAGAAATCCTTTCTTGTCAAGGCGTTTTTCTTGCACTGCTGGCCCTTGCAATGAAGGAGGGAAGTATGTTTGGGTGCTGTTCTAAAAGTTTCCCTCTGCTCAGTTTTGTTTCCTGTTTCCTGCAACGAACCCTCTTCCTTTCATTATCTTCTCCTCTGTGACTTGGGTGATGGATGCCTCTTCTCCTCCCACGTTTCCAGCTTCCACTGGCTTCCTCTACAGTCTGGCATGTTTTGTTGGGTGTGGGATTTCGGGAGGGCGTCCAAAGCAATGGAAGAGGCAGGAGGGCGATGTTGAATCTGGAGAAAAAGGCAAAATATTTCTACCCTTTTCTACTGCTATATATTTAAAATTATTGCGAAATCGAACCACCTTTTCCTTGCATTGATTTGTCAGTTGGATGTCATGATGGGAGATTTCCCCTTTCTGCTTGTTTCTTCTTGTTTTAGCTTTTATCGTTGTCAGTATGTTAGTCGAAAGGATGCGTGTGCCCTCTCCTCTGGGTGTTATGTTTCTCTTGCTCGAGTGATAGACCTTCGTCTGTTTGTTTATGTATTTATTCTTCTCTGCGATTGAGTTGCAAGTTATTATGTTGATCAAACTAGTATTTTCGATATCATGGAAGTAAGTTTACGATAACTATGAAGCTCCTCCCTAGCACCCAAGTTTGTCTTTTGACGTTTTTTGTTAACTCCTTCTCAAGTCCCTTTGATAACCTTTTGGCATCGAGAAAGGAAGGTTGTAGGATTAGTGTGATCAATGCTTGGGCTAGCCAGCTTAGAGTTTCGGTATTAAAACTTGTAGAATGAAAAGGTTTGTGTGCAATGTGTTTTCCGTCTCGCGTGTTTAGACTCTTATATTATCTTTCATCTTGTTTCTAGGCTTTTAAGGCCATCCTCAAGAAGTACCTTGACCATCCCTATCAACTTGAACCATAACTAGCTTTTTGGATCAACTAAGCTCGAGGTTTCATTGTGCGAATCCAGTACCTCGTTGACACTAGAATAGTTTTGGTCTAATCCCCCTCTCAGAATTGTTGTTGATGGCGCTCTTCTATTTTTCCTAACTTGCATTATTTCTCCTTTGTAATGTTAACGCTATTAATTAATATTGGTCGGTTTTTATGCACGTAATTACCATAATATTTTTGTGATGGAAATTTCCTTAAATGTGATTAATCTTCGGGAAAAACTCATCTTTCATTTGATAGTCTTATGGATTCATAGCGGAAGGTTTTGTTTTGATAATGTCACTTAGAAATTATGTTTGTATCTATGTGTGACGGTTGACTGTGTTACCAAGGGTTGCCTTAAAATATTGTTGTTTTGGGAAATAGGTAATTTATTTTAAATTAACCAAACATTAGAATTGTTGTGGAGGTTTGCAAATCTTTAGTGTTATAAAATTTGTTGATGACATTATTGTATACTCTTGTTTGACGGAACTCCCTTCTTCTCTCGCGTGTTTGCTATTAGCCTGTAAGACATTGGCCCTTCTTGAATGATTGGAAAATCTTTGTAGTTAATGGTCAAAACTAGTATACTTTTCCTTCGCTTCGAAACTTATGTTGTGTGTATACTCTATTTGATTTCTGGTTTGAAACTCAATTATACATGGCTTTTTGTGTTAATTTTTGAAACCCGTGGTTCCCTTTTCTTGGGCTGATCAACTCTTGTTCTTTTAGAAATATATTATTTTAGCCTATGCGTTTGGTACCTTTGATAAATTTCTAGATGGTTGGTATATATATCAAATCTCAATCTTGTAATTATTATTTAATTACTTACTTGATGGGAATTCTGTTTTTGCTAGATTGTTTATTTCTCCTTATAGGGCCAAGGGCCATTCTCATACAATTGCTATACTTTCGTTGCTTTTACTCCTAACTGAAGTACAAGGTCTTCTCCTTCTTTGATTGGCATGATGGAGACTTTATTATAACTTGATGTGTTGATAGTGTTTAGAGGTTTGACCCAATTCTTGTAATAAAGTGCTTCCTTTTGTGGTATTGTTAGATAATAGTTATGGTGGTTTTGTGTAGCCTTATCTTGCTCAGTTCTCGCGAACTGACTCTTGTGGAAAAATTTGTTGCAGATGGATTTTGCGAGTAGATGAGGGATAGACTTGTAGATTTTTACATCAACCTCAGTTGAGAAGTTCTTTTGCATGAATCCTTTTTATATTGTTCAACTATTGATAACATCTAGTGGAAAATTTAGAAGAGGATCAATGTCTTAGTATATTGTATCGTGGATTATGTCGTCTTAACTTTGGAACCTTGAATTGTCTGTCTATCTTGGAAAATATAAGAAAGTTGGATTACCGCTGTTGAAGTGACCTTAATGGATTATCGGTATTCTAAGAGTTGATGTAACCTTATTTCGTTTTCGTAAATGAGTATTGTTAAACTTTATCCCTACGATTAAATGTTGAGTTAAATCTTTCTAAGACTTAGTAATAGTGTGTGTTATAAGTAAAATAAAATGGGTTGTTTAATACTTATAGAAGTTAAACTAAAATTTATATTGCAAATAAATTAGTGTAGAGGTGACCAACTTGAGAGCATGTAATTCCATAAGTGATCAAAGATGAAACTATCCTTTGTTAAGTAACATTATATAACTTGATATCCCTAGCTACACTAGTGAACACTATCCCTTTCATGGTGAAATTCTTAAACGAACTTAAGGGAAATCTATGGTTAGTTCTGGAAGATAATAAGATTTAATAAGCAGGAGAAAACAATTTGGAAACCACGCAATCTATCTCTCAGCCATTGGAAGGTAAATTGTTTTATTTTATAAAACTCATTTAGTAAAGCCTAAGTAAAATCTTTAATAATTCTGGTTAAGTCCTCAAGTTTCAATTAAATCTTGGTAATAACTAATGAGGTCTTAAAGATGATTTCAACTCAACCTTCTCCCTCTAACCTTTTTCCAAGGTGCTTGTCTTTCTTCTCTTAAGTATGTTGAAAGCGAATCCATATTGTCATATGGGCATGAGCAAGTTCTAGTAGCGTAAGTGTAGATAGATGGCCTTGTGGAATTAAATTACCCCTTTTTCCAAATAAACGAATTAAGCAAATAAATGTCATAATAGAGAAGACTTTAAAGATGATTACTCAGTGTAAAAAGAATAAACTTAGCTTGGTAAGATGAATTGTATGAATCATATCTTGAGCCTCCTTGAAAACGTAAGCTAAGAATTGCAAGATGTATTTTTAAAATAAATAACCCTCAAGAATATCTCATTGTGGTTGGCCCTAATTGTAAGTGTGTTCTGTGGTTGGACTTCTATGTTGTCATGTCAAAAAAAGAAGAAAAAAGTGTATTATCCTTTTGGGTGTGAACGTTTCCGTGTTGACCTTGTGGTCATCCCCGTAACAAGTGGTTCCCAGAGTTGGTTGTAACTTTGTGACGACATGTTGTGTCGTGTTATGTGTGGAAGCAAGTCAAAAAAAAAAATTCCTGTCTTTTACTGTGTTGTTTGTGTGTGAGAATTTTGGGTCGTTACACCTTAATACAAACAGATGCAAATGTCTGAAAAACATGGGCAAGCTAGTCTCATTGTATAACATATACTGGACTGAAAGAGATGATGGGCGCATGCACCTTTCATTTGGAAGAGTAATTTGCTTTAACCCAAGTGATGAGATCCTAATCACAATTGAGTTAATGTGAATCTTACAAGTTACTCAAGCCCGCGGCAGATAATACAAATTGATATTTGGCCACACTATAAGTTTCTGCAAAACGTTTGGTTAGATTCATAGCTAATACCTTCACATGGCCTTTGATTTACACTTCATCTGTGAAATTTCATCAAATTTGATTGCTATATGCCTTGCACCATTCATATTGGGATATAGCCCGACAACCCACTCCATATTTGTATCCCGATTATTTCCATAGAAACTACAGATATATCACCTAGGAAAATGTTTTGGGCTGTTAACATCCACAAATCTCAATGGATCGCTTACTTAATGTATTCAAGGCCACAATTGACATTGGGAGCACCGAAAGGCAATGCCTTTCTTTCAAAACATTTCCAGAGTTTATAACCTTAGGGATCACATCTGATTGCATTTTGTTCCTATCCTTTTTCCTAAAGTGATCTTGTTACACTGAAATGTCATGAACACGATCTATTGTTGGCTTACAAAAATTGAAGAATATTCATTGAAACTTACCCATACCTTATAGTTCAAATCACTCTTCATCCCATACACAATACCCTTCCCCCAAGTAGTTCCATTGTGTAGGAGAGTCCCATCTTCTAGATGTCGCCTCTTTCCCATTTCATCTACCTCTCTAGGTATGGTTTTTAACTACAGTTTGTTTCTTGTTCATGTTTGTACTTCTTGCAACCTAATGTTGCAAATTACTATGTTTAGCCTTTTCTGAAGTGGTGGCTATTCAACTATACATGACAGTTTTTATTGATACTTTTTGTGAGCTGAGGCTACGATGTTCAACGAGTGCTAGCAACTCCTTGAGTACCCCATTACTTTTCAAGAGTAAAGATTCCTTCAATAGTTTCCATTGTCACATTATCCATAATTTTTGATCTTATTCAAAATTATCATCTTAATTCCATTTTTAAGGACTCAACTCTTTTCTTCTATTGCCCATTTACAATGCTGCCCATTTCCTTGCCTCTATAGAACTAACATGTGGATTTTGATACTAACTATGGCTCATTTGGCCATTTATTTTATGCTTGATAAAAAAGTGGTGTAAATCAATCTCAAAACTCCCCCAATAACTTACCACCTTGCCAGACCTCTCCACATTCCCACTTGGCACACATCCCTTTGGTGCTGGTTCACATTGCATTAAGTGTGGAATCAGGGTCATGCGATGTTAATGAATATTGAGAAGCTATTATATCTGACACTTTCGTTGTATGGGGGTACGCTTTCCTATTCAAGGAGTTAATATGATAATTATAAGTACAATGAACCAGATTATTCATGGAACATTTAATACTAACCCAACGAGTGTTTGTTGAACTCTATGTGTCTTAGGCCATAGGGTACAACCGGCCTCCTTGCTAAGAGTTTGAAGGCATAAGAGACTTGGGGTAAGAGTTTGAGGGAGGCATAAGAGACTTGAGGGAGGCATAAGAGGGAATGAGACTTGAGGGAGGCAAAATTTTAAGGCATAAGACATACAACTATATTTTTGAGATTTGCATGTTTCAGGATATACGGAGTACAAAACTTGTGATGTTTTGCAAGCTGGTTAAAACTGTATGTGTTCTCATGTGCAAATCAAAATGATTGTGATCTTCAGGATCTCATTGATTCCCTTGTGGACACTATTTACCTGTAGAAATGCATTTGTTCTGAATGATCGTGAATACCTTCATGATGGAAACGATTGATAATCATGTCTGAAATTAGTAACTAATCTTTTCCTGAGCGAAAATAAATATTCAATCATGATTCATGTGAAGTACCATATTGTTATTTGCACTATGCCTATTCTAAATTGTAACACTTTTGTAATTGTAATTACAATCTAATTCTATGAGGGAAGTGTTGTCAATATGTAATTCTTTTTGACCTGAAGGGTGTTGTGTTAGCACATTCATGTTGGGCACCCACAATAAGGAATAAACCAAAACTCTTCAATGAGTGAAATTTTTCAAACAAATTAAACTAAGAATAATGCTAATGGAAAGAAACTAATGAAATAATTCAACTGTAAGAGGAACTGCCAATCTTCACAGAACCTTGAAAGTTAAAATTTCTAACTAAATGTTCCTAAGGCTACCAATGTGGTCACCGTGCTTTAATCAGCTAAATTTTAAACCATAGGGTGTACTTTCTCATTTACCTGTTCTTGATTGTGAACCATTTAATTTTCCGCTGTGTTATGTCGCATCGAGGACGATGCTTTTCTTAAGGGGAAACTATAGAATGTAATGCCCCGTTCGGCGTTTACCCTAGTTCTTGTCGCAATGACCCTCCTGTTGAGCGTCGAATGGCTGTGTGTATTTCCGTTGTCTTAGATCTTGTCTCAGTGATGTTTTAGAACCTTCCCTCTCTTCTTAAACATTCCCAAGTTGTTATTGACACCTCTGTGTGTGGACTGTGTAATGTCCTGTGCGTTAACCTATTTAATTCTTAGGAGGATCTTGTTGTCGCATAGTTAAGCTAGATCTTTGGTCATTATTGATGTGAGTAGAAATTATTTATATTTATAGTATATAATGATAACAATGTTGTTTTAATTTAATTATCGATTGTGCCTCTATCTTATAGTGTTATTGTTTTACATTATTGTCAAGTTGGTATATACGTCTTTGTTAATATGATTAATAATTATTTTAAAGTCGTAATAATAATCTGATTATCATAATAATAATAATTAAATAATAATAATAATAATATTAAAAATATTATTATTTTAATTATTGATCGACGATAACTCATTATTTTTAGTGTCGATTGTTATCAACTGTATTATTAATTATCGTTAAACGATTTTATTGTTTGGTTGGTCGCTTTGCAGAATGAACCCCGTTCCACGCTGAGGAAGGGATTACCCGTTTTGGTGCCATGGTCGTTTCTTGCCTTCATGTTTACTTTTGAATGCCAACCTCTAGTTTTCTGCGCTTGGTCGCTTAGGCCTATTCGCATGTTGTTTTTAATCCTTGTGAGTAATGGAGAGTTCGATTCTTACTTCCTCTAGCTTGCTCGTGTGTACGTGATTAATTTTCTTGGGTTGAATAGTAATCATACAAAAATTCGTATACCTTTTTAGCTTATGAGAACTATTCTGTAGGTAATCTTGTAACTCCTTTTGCATTGTATTAATATATCTTCTTTCGTATGCTTTGTGAGCTTACCTTAGTTAGTAGAAATTCTGTTGTATCTCGTATCTTTGCTGAAGGAGGGGCTCATGGGGGCGCCAGGTCGTGGTGAGGACTGCGTAGTTTTTTTATTAAATCTTTTAAACTGCTTTCACCTACCCTCCAATTGCCACCTTGGCCGACCAGGTCCATTCGCAAGTCTTGTTGCAAGTGGATGGCATTATTCTCCTCCCAACCACCAGCCTGTAGACCGTAATGGCCATTATGTTTCTACCTTGCGTGAGGGAGATGGGAGTCGGTGGAGTCCTGTTTTTCTTCACCTTGATCTCATTTTTATTTCTTTTCTTCAATGTGTATGGGCGTAGTAATGGGTTTGACATGATGGCTAGCTGGAGCTTCAAGCTAGTGAAGCAGGCGTGTTACCTCCACTTTCGTTGGGTGCTGCGAGGTGTGTTCTTGTCAGGGATCCACAACAGCGGCCTGCAACAGTAATTAGCCAGGCATCAGGCATGTTGCAGTATAGTAGAAATTCGACCTTTTCTGAGTGCTTCCAACACTTTTCCAGCAGGTTGTCCAACTATGGTGTTATCTGTTCAGTATCGAATGCATCCTCAAATTCCATTTGGGATTCTCCTTCAAGATATTTTTATCAAAATCGACTATGTGACAGTGAGAGTGTTACCAGGAGACCTGATGAAGTTTATTGCAAAGATTCTCTATTGAGACCTTACTTGTTTTACGATGTAACTCATGGAAGAGAATCTCATAGGCGTGGATCTGTTTCATATCAGAATATTCATGAAAGCACAATTTTCTTTGCAATTATGAACTTGTTGGAAAATGTGGCAGCTGTTTAGCTTCGACTCTTGTTGTTTTTTGATTTGGAATCCTCCTCTTCTTACCCTTTACGCGCATGGATGGATGTCCGCACCTGTTCCAGTCTGTCATTTTGACCTGGTTACATGGGCAGAGAGGCCATAGAAATCCTTTTTGTCAAGGTGTTTTTCTTAGCACTACTGGCCCTTGGAAGGAGGGAAGTATGTTTGGGTGCTGTTCTTTTTCCCTCTGCTCAGTTTTGTTTCATGTTTCCTGCAACGAACCCTCTTCCTTTCATTATCTTCTCCTCTGTGACTTGGGCGATGGATGCCTCTTCTCATCCCACGTTTCCAGCTTCCACTGGCTTCCTCTACAGTCTGGCATGTTTTGTTGGGTGTGGGATTTCGGGAGGGCATCCAAAGCAATGGAAGAGGCAGGAGGGCGATGTTGAATCTAGAGAAAAAGGCAAGATATTTCTACACTTTTCTACTGTTACTATATTTAAAATTATTGTAAAATCGAACCACCTTTTCCTTGCATTGATTTGTCAGTTGGATGTCATGATGGGAGATCTCCCCTTTATGCTTGTTTTCTTCTTGTTTTAGCTTTTATCGTTGTTAGTATGTTGGTCGAAAGGATGCGTGTGCCCTCTCCTCTAGGTGTTATGTTTCTCTTGCTCGAGTGATAGACCTTCGTCTGTTTGTTTATGTATTTATTCTTCTCTGCGATTGAGTTGCAAGTTATTATGTTGATCAAACTAGTATTTTCGATATCATGGAAGTAAGTTTACGATAACTATGAAGCCCCTCCCTAGCACCCAAGTTTGTCTTTTGACGTTTTTTTTTGTTAGCTCCTTCTCAAGTCCCTTTGATAACCTTTTGGCATCGAGAAAGAAAGGTTGTAGGATTAGTGTGATCAATGCTTGGGCTAGCCAGCTTAGAGTTTCGGTATTAAAACTTTTAGAATGAAAAGGTTTGTGTGTAATGTGTTTTCCGTCTCGCGTGTTTAGACTCTTATATTATCTTTCATCTTGTTTCTAGGCTTTTAAGGCCATCCTCAAGAAGTACCTTGACCATCCCTATCAACTTGAACCATAACTAGCTTTTCGGATCAACTAAGCTCGAGGTTTCATTGTGCGAATCCAGTACCTCGTTGACACTAGAATAGTTTTGGTCTAATCCCCCTCTCAAAATTATTGTTGATGGCACTCTTCTATTTTTCCTAACTTGCATTATTTCTCCTTTGTAATGTTAACGCTATTAATTAATATTGGTCGGTTTTTATGCACGTAATTACCTTAATATTTTGTGATGGAAATTTCCTTAAATGTGATTAATCTTCGGGAAAAACTCATCTTTCATTTGATAGTCTTATGGATTCATAGCGGAAGGTTTTGTTTTGATAATGTCACTTAGAAATTATGTTTGTATCTATGTGTGACGGTTGACTGTGTTACCAAGGGTTGCCTTAAAATATTGTTGTTTTGGGAAATAGGTAATTTATTTTAAATTAACCAAACATTAGAATTGTTGTGGAGGTTTGCAAATCTTTAGTGTTATAAAATTTGTTGATGACATTATTGTATACTCTTGTTTGACGGAACTCCCTTCTTCTCTCGCGTGTTTGCTACTAGCCTGTAAGACATTGGCCCTTTTTGAATGATTGGAAAATCTCTTGGAGTTAATGGTCAAAACTAGTATACTTTGCCTTCGCTTGGAAAATTATGTTGTGTGTATACTCTATTTGATTTCCGGTTTGAAACTCATTTATACATGGCTTTTTGTGTTAATTTTTGAAACCCGTGGTTCCCCTTTCTTGGGCCGATCAACTCTTGTTCTTTTAGAAATATATTATTTTAGCCTATGCGTTTGGTACCTTTGATAAATTTCTAGATGGTTGGTCTATATATCAAATCTCAATCTTGTAATTATTATTTAATTATTTACTTGATGGGAATTTTGTTTTTGCTAGATTGTTTATTTCTCCTTATAGGGCCAAGGGCCATTCTCATACGATTGCTATACTTTCGTTGCTTTTACTCCTAACTGAAGTACAAGGTCTTCTCCTTCTTTGATTGGCATGATGGAGACTTTATTATAACTTGATGTGTTGATAGTGTTTAGAGGTTTGACCCAATTCTTGTAATAAAGTGCTTCCTTTTGTGGTATTGTTAGATAATAGTTATGGTGGTTTTGTGTAGCCTTATCTTGCTCAGTTCTCGCGAACTGACTCTTGTGGAAAATTTGTTGCAGATGGATTTTTGTGAGTAGATGAGGGATATACTTGTAGATTTTTACATCAACCTCAGTTGAGAAGTTCTTTTGCATGAATCCTTTTTATATTGTTCAACTATTGATAACATCTAGT
Source organism: Taxus chinensis (assembly GCA_019776745.2). Classification (NCBI taxonomy): domain Eukaryota; kingdom Viridiplantae; phylum Streptophyta; class Pinopsida; order Cupressales; family Taxaceae; genus Taxus; species Taxus chinensis. The sequence goes on along the minus strand of CM034154.1, from coordinate 589,927,878 downwards.
GGAAAATTTAGAAGAGGATCAATGTCTTAGTATATTGTATTGTGGATTATGTCGTCTTAACTTTGGAACCTTGAATTGTCTGTCTATCTTGGAAAATATAAGAAAATTTGGATTACCGCTTGTTGAGTGACCTTAATGGATTATCAGTATTCTAAGAGTTGATGTAACCTTATTTCGTTTTCGTAAATGAGTATTGTTAAACTTTACCCCTACGATTAAATGTTGAGTTAAATCTTTCTAAGACTTAGTAATAGTGTGTCATAAGTAAAATAAAATGGGTTGTTTAATACTTATAGAAGTTAAACTAAAATTTATATTGCAAATAAATTAGTGTAGAGGTGACCAACTTGAGAGCATGTAATTCCATAAGTGATCAAAGATGAAACTATCCTTTGTTAAGTAACATTATATAACTTGATATCCCTAGCTACACTAGTGAACACTATCCCTTTCATGGTGAAATTCTTAAACGAACTTAAGGGAAATCTATGGTTAGTTCTGGAAGATAATAAGATTTAATAAGCAGGAGAAAACAATTTGGAAACTACACAATCTATCTCTCAGCCATTGGAAGGTAAATTGTTTTATTTTATAAAACTCATTTAGTAAAGCCTAAGTAAAATATTTAATAATTATGGTTAAGTTCTCAAGCTTCAATTAAATCTTGGTAATAACTAATGAGGTCTTAAAGATGATTTCAACTCAACCTTCTCCTCTAACCTTTTTCCAAGGTGCTTGTAATTTCTTCTCTTAAGTATGTTGAAAGCGAAAACCATATTGTAATAAGGGCATGAGCAAGTTTTAGTAGCGTAAGTGTGGATAGATGGCCTTGTGGAATTAAATTACCTCCTTTATCTAAATAATTGAATTAAACAAATAAATGTCATAATAGAGAAGATTTAAAGATGATTACTCAGTGTAAAAAGAATAAACTTAGCTTGGTAAGATGAATTGTATGAATCATATCTTGAGCCTCCTTGAAAATGTAAGCTAAGAATTGCAAGATGTCTTTTTAAAATAAATAACCCTCAAGAATATCTCATTGTGGTTGGCCCTAACTGTAAGTGTGTTATGTGGTTGGACTTCTATGTTGTCATGTCAAAAAGAAAAAGTGTATTATCCTTTTGGGTGTGAACGTTTCTGTGCTGACCTTGTGGTCATCCCCATAACAAGTGGTTCCCAGAGTTGGTTGTAACTTTGTGACGACATGTTGTGTCGTGTTATGTGTGGAAGCAAGTCAAAAAAATTTTTATCCTGTCTTTTACTGTGTTGTTCGTGTGTGAATTTTTTTGGGTTGTTACACTAGCTCATTTTATATGGAGGTTCACTTCAAAGTTCATATAGCATTGGACACCATAAAATCATGGGTGGTGCTAAGGAAGTTTTGTAAGGTTATAGTGAGGTTTAGTAATGTGTAACAGGATCCTCAAGATCCTGATATTCATGTTAAAATCTAATTACATCCTAACAGTCACCTAGGACAGGTTTAAGACACATACAAGCTAGATAAACATTGAAGAAACTCAAAATCAATGATGCTTTGATCTTGTCATAGGAAGTTGAGAAAACAGTGGAATGGGGTGAAAAACATAGGATGGTTGTTATAAGTATATAAGCACCATGCCTACATGAGGAGGCTGGTAATAAATATTTAAGAAGAGCTAAGGCATAAATGAATGAATGTAAGTTTGTCAATGAATGAATAAACGAGCTTGCTGGTAATCCAGGAGAAAACTAGAGTTTTAAGTCATTTCATGACAATGTAAAATGGAAGAAAAAGGATTCTTGGATGATTTTATGGATGATTATACTGCAAAAAAGGTGTAATTCATTTCTTTTTTTATAATTTTTGTAATCCTAATCATGTTTGTAAATGAGTTTTTTGTTGATAACTGGTAGGAAATAGAGTTTAGAGTCATGTTTGTAATGCAAATATTATTTTTAGGAGTAATATGTGCATTATCACCTTGTAGGACCAAAAGAAAAAGGGTGGATAATGTTGATAAAGAGCTGTAGAGTTCAATTTTAGGTCTGTAGACTTAAAGATTTGCTCAAATTATTGATTTTTATCCTTCTCGGAAATTAGGGGTTTGGATGGAAATTTATCTCTAATTCACGGTTTATCCAATGAAATTTGTTAAAATTTGATATAAAATTACTGTATGAGATCAACTCTAATATATTTCTTTGGTTTCATGGTGTTTGGAGGTGTAACGGACGAAGAACTTGATGACAGTCTAGTTGTAGGCCTAGTTTGATTTACCTAATTAAAGATACCATCAAAGTTCTTAAACTGTGCATTTTTCTTATGAGAGATAGAAAGTATTTAACATCACTTGAAGAAGCCAAATGAGTATTTCAAAAATTGTTAGTAATTCAGAAGGAAACTTTATCTATTAATTTTTATCAAGGAAAATACAGGGATTGCAGGACTAGTAGGCAAAATGGACATGTTAGGTGTTAAACAAATATTTCTGTAAACTTCTTTATGTTTCTAAGCAAGAAAACTATATGATTGTATAAATGCATTTCATTTTGAAGTAGATTGCCCATGTTTGAAATCCTTTGAACAGGTCATATCAGTCAAAGATCAGTTTTGGATGAACTAGACCCTAATGATATGTAGACAACTTCCAAAACTCACTGTTAAGCAGAGAAACTAAAATTACGACTTTATATTCTAGACACTATTACTGGTGAGAAAAACCTAAATATTGCTTTTATAAGCTTTGCATTGGTTAAGCTATAACATGAAAGATAACTATCATATGACAAGAGAGTATAATATAGGTAAACATGGAAAAGGGAAAACTTGTATGTCCAGGGAAAAATTGAATGCATGTGCCACTTTTTAAATGGAAAAATGCCAAGCCTTGCTAGTTAATAATGGATGGAAGTCCTGTGCATGAATTAAAAGGCATCAATCTTACAACTTAACTTTGATAATCCTTTGCCACTTTTAAGATGCAACTTGAGTAAAACTATTCCAAAAAACATCTAAAAATACTGAATATTATCTTCTCAATTGTGAGCTAAATGAAAACTTGCAGTTGAAAAAGAGAACTAAAACATGGGAAATGGATTAGTAGATAGATGGGTGGGTTATTTGACAATGTCAGTCCCGAGAAGTGAAAACTTCCACAGGATGGATGTCAACCCATGTCTTTGATAAAGATAAGTAAAATAAATGATGGATTTGATATAATGCAGTAAATATGAAATAAAACAGAACAATGAAATTCCAGATATAAGATAAAAATGTATATATGATCTAAATTCATGTAAAGGCGGCTACATCAAAACTAGATGGGTCAACAGTGACCAGGGCAAGATAATAGCAAAATACAGAAAGAAAAGGCTGCATAGTCTCCTGGAAGTTGTATCTAAGGCTGGTCTAGACTATAATGTAAAAGGAACGATAAACAGATCATACCAAGCCACAAAGAACTCAGGATGTATAATTAAACACCAAACTAAATAAGATGAAAGTAATTTTCCAGAATAACTTTACATAAAACTTTGTAAACAAGATGAGCAATAATGATCATATATTATTATGAAACTCAATGAAATACAATTAGAATGGGCCTTTCTTATATAAGCAAGGAATATCAATCTAAGAACCAGTCAAGGTAATAGATCAAGCCATAAATCAAGATATTAGTTCAAGAACTAGTCATCCAAGAGATAGACTTAGTCAATACCATAGATCAATGAAAGAACTATACCTAACAACTAGATAATATCTCCCTAATATCTAAATAAAATAATAGAAATATCCACACACATAAGTGGGTGAGGATTTCAAATAAAATAAATGTAAAATAAAGTACCTAGGTGAACATGAGCTAAGTTAAATAACTTCTCTAACACCCCCCTCAAGTGAAGTTAGGGGGACCAAAATATTAGTGGCATATCCATAGTATGAGTTCCAACAACTATTTTGGCCTTATGAGGTACTCATGTACGATATATCCATGAAGAAATCTTGAACCAAAAGTAGGAAATAATCATGGTAGAAGAAAAGAGAAAGAAGAAGAAGGAAGATGTTCTCATGAACACCCCCAAGAACAACTTATGAAACCATAAGCATGCCACACAACTCAAGGTAGCGAGATGATGTAAAAGGCTTCGTAAATATGTCTATAACTTGTTGTTGAGTCGGAATGTATTCCAAGAAAAGAACACCATCATGAATGTGTCGATGAATGAAGTGGATGTGTATCTCAATATTCTTTGTCCGCTGGTGCTCAACATGGTTGCAAGAAATATGAGTTTCATTTTGGTTTTCATGCCAAAGTACAGTCGGAAAAATCCTATGGGAATCACAATTCTTTCAATAATTGTCAAAGCCAAAGAATCTGCTGACTTGCTGTAACTGATTCCCTATACTCTACCTCTAAAGATGAAAGTGTAATAACCTATTACTTTTTACACACCTAATCAACTAGAGAAGAACCGAGACAAAAAAGATAGCCAAAAGTTAGAATGTTTGTCATCAATAGAATCCTACCTCAATCTGAATTTGTATATCAAACCAACTGAGTAGAACCCCTAGTGTAGTGAAGTCCAAAGTGGGAAATGCCCTAAAAATAGCACAAAATCCTTTTAGCAGCCTGTTAGTGACTACTATGAGGAGAATGTGCAAACCGAGATACAATCCCTACTACAAATGAAATATCATGGTGAGTATGGGTCAAGTACATGAGACTTCCAACCAACTACCTATACAATGTAGGATCACAAAGTGGAGTGGTACATGTGGAAGTAGGAGTAACCCCAGATTGAAAAGGAGATGGACTTGGCTTGCAACTAGCCATATCAAAGCGCTGAAGAAGATCATGTGTGTACTTTTGTTGACTCAAATGAATCCCTGAATCTGTCTAAGAAATATACAATCCAAGGAAATAATGTAATAACCTAAGATATGTCATGTCAAACTATGTAGAAAGAACAATCTAAATACTCTGAATGTGGGAAGAAGAACTGTCCATTAAGTAAAAGATCATCAACATACAGGACAAGTATCATAATATCCTCACTAATATGCTGGAGATATACTGTATGATCGGAGTGGAAGAAAAGAAAACTAGTAGATAGAAGAAAAGAATCCATCTTCTCATACCAAGCCTAAGGGGATCATTTGAGAACTGTAGAGAGACCTTCAGAGTCTACAAACAAGAGAAGAATCCTGAACAAATCCAGTAGGTTGCTCCATAATATATTTCCTCTTGTAAATATCCATGTAAGAATGCATGACTCTTCATGTCCATTTGGTATATGGGCCACCCGTGTGATGTAGCAAAAGTACAAGGCATACAGTAATCCATCATGGCAATGGGTGCACCTAAAGTCTCAGAGTAATCAATACCTTCAACTTGTGAAAAACTCTTTTTAACAAGATGAGCATTATACTTGTCAATGGACTCATTAGTTGCGTTTTTGGTTTTGGTATACCAACTTACACCTAACCATCTTTCTTCCTTTAGGAAGAGATATGAAATCTCAAGTATGATTCTTCATCAAATAAGAATACTTAGCATCCATTGTATTATCCTATTCCTGTATCCCATATAGCCTTTGAAAAAGCCTATGGATCCTCAGAAACTGCCTAACACAAGTCCAGAACCTGTAGAATGTGCGTGATGATGCCTAATGGGTGGAAGATTTTATATGAAAGGTGTTGCCTCTCATAAACTGTAGTACGAGCCCACTTAGGCATAATGAAAACATCAATGGGAATAGGATCCTCTTAAGCATTTATAACCTTCTCAAAGAAAAGATCCTCAAGGTGAGATAAAGAAGAAGTACTGTTAGTGCAAAATCACAGCACCCCTGGACGCACATCAGGCTTCTAGGTTGATGTTTTAGGCATCCAGTGTGATTGCACAACATGGAATCCTTTCTCCAAGTGTGGGACCTGCAAAATGAGAAAGGAATCTCCAGAGAAGGATGGTTCCTATTCCTCTGTTCACCTGCCACAAGCTATTCCAGTGCAGGCAAGCTAATCTAATCCTAATCTAACCATGCCAAGGAGACAAAGAGAGAGAGAGAAGGGAAAAAAAGTAAAAGCCTACACTAAAACGGTGATACACCAGAGAAGGAGAATGTTGGACATCTATCAAAACTGCCATGGGACAAAGAGAGGTGAGCAATGGGAAGGATGGGCAGATGCATCACAGGCCCAAGGATAGATTTCACACAGAAAATGTCCCAAAACTCCATGAACACAGATCCAAACCTGTAATGAACATTCAAACATGCACAGATACCTGCAATGAAGAGAGGCAAGAAGAGAACAAAAAAAAACGAGAAAGGATGGACAAATGCATCACAAAACACGTTTTATTGCTCCAGAAGTTTGCACAGAACATCATTCCATTAGTAAAAGGCAAAAACACCATTACAGAGCAAGGGAGGAGGTTAGAACTCCATTTTCAACCCTAGAGAAGAAAAGAAGGGAGGGCAGAGCAGAAAGAATGAACCACTCTTCAAAATGAGCCAAATATGGCTTTTACATTGCATGGATCGAGCCCAGAAGACAGAAAACATAGGAAAACGTGTAGGCAGCCCAACCATTGACCAAAATGCATTCTTCATTAAAATTGGTGGTTGAGACATCACTTCTGGCCAAGCTGAAGAAGAATGCGACCCATGTGCATTAAAACTGGTTGTTGAAATGTCGCTTCTGGCCATTACCACACGTCAGAGCCATTTCTCGATTTTCTCTCTTCAGACTGCACCAAAACTCGAGACTGATCCTAGAATCATGTAGAGCATCTCGACAGCTTTCCGTTGATATAAAGAACGTGGAAATCCGAGCTCTGGATCAAAAGATATGGCGATCTGAAGATTTAGGGCACGGAGCAGACCAAAACGGATTTTGAACTATTTCCCGCGCTCTGCCACCTGGATGACACGTGGCGGGCTCTGATTGGTCACGTGATTCTCTCTCCTCTACCTTTCGGTGGGCTGTCTTTTTGAAATTTCCTTGTGGGCCCCAGCTTGGACACGTGGCGCCATTTCATTGGTTCGGGTCAGCGCTTCAAACCTTCCACTTTGACCTTTTGACTTTTCTCCTTGAGACACGTGGCGTGATCTCATTGGTTCTCGGACCTGCCGGCTCTTTCGCGTCCTTCGCGTCTTTTCGTCCCAGATGTTCCAAACGCTTAGTGCTCCCTGTGCTGATTTTAGGTGAACCGGCCGGTTCGCATCCATTTGTCCCAAATGTCCTAGTTGCCTTCGGACTGACTCAACCTTTTTCGCCCGGTTTGCGCCTTCGCGGCCCAGATGTCCCAATCACTTTTTGACTACCTGTGCTCATTTCGGCCGATCCGGCCGGTTCGGGTCTTTTTGTTCCAAACGTCCCGAGCAACACTTAGCCAATTTTTCTTCCTCTTTCGGCCGGATCGGCTTTTCGCGCCCTCCGCGTACTTTTGTCCCAGATGTCCCTGTTGCTATTTGGGCCGCCTGGAGGCTTTTCGGCCAATCCACGTTTTTCTGTCCCACACGTCCCATAGGTGACCTTGAGCAGGACTTAGCCAATTTTCACAAATTTTTCTGGATCAACCTACTTGCCTTCTGCAATCCTTTTTTCGCATTTTCTCAGAGCTTGTTCCTTCCTTCCTGGACAGGTGAGTTAGAAAAAATATCTGAGGGAACCTCAGAAACATGATGCTTTCTCTGAATCAATCAATTTCCTGTGACTTAAATATTCTGATACATGTTATCAAATTTACCCTAGGGGGGTGAAATTTTGACAACAGTTTGGCGACTCAGTGGGGTCATCTGCCTGCTAGATGAAAAGACCAGTAGCCTGAAACAATCCATTGGGCATGGAGTCATAAGCAAGCCTGAAAACTGATATGAACTTTGAAAACCTCCCTTCTGAGCCACTTGGAAACCACCGGGCATGGATTTTTTCTCACCAAAAACCATTGGAACGAACTGTGCAAGAGCAAAAACAGCAACACCAAAAACCTATGTACAAAACTGAAAATCATACATGTCCCAAATGGAACATGCAGAGTGTGCATAAACACTTCTTCTGCTGAAAGCAAACCTACCTACTTTATTCTAACTGGAGCAAAGGCAAGCTAAACAAACCCTACAATTAGTTGTGAGAAATAGCTTCCCTTTCTCAAAAGTGGCAGCCATGCAATTGATTTGGAGCTGATCATGGCTGTTTGGATGGATGGAAAATCAACAAGAAGCTGGTCTTCTATCCAAATCATCAAGGTACCAACTGAAAAATCCAATACCTCTTTTAGTTGCTCTGCATTTGGATTGGAGAGGTATGGCAGCTGATCCTTGGTACTTTGTAGCTCATCCTCATGCTCAGAAGCAAGCATGACTGGTTGTGGCTTCTCCTTTGGCTCCAATGAAGCCAAATACTTGATTGGGCAAGGTCTGATCCATTGAGTATGCCCATAGCTCTGATTTTCAACTCCAAGAATGGAGTTCTCTTGTAGAACCTCTTGAATGGATGATGTGGAAGAAAAGGTGGGATCCTTCTGTCCTTTCTCTTCCTCCAATGAAGAACATGGAGGATTAAAATCTTCCAACCTTGATCCCAAGGAGCTGTTGTAAGATGCAGGCTGCTGCAAATGAATGCTCTCCTTCATGGCAGCAGGCTCTAGTGTCTGGAATGTGGATGATGAAAAAGAGAATGGTGAAAACTCAACAGGCTCTTCTCCATCAAAACAGTCCTCCAAATCTGACAGGTAAACTGCCTCATTGTTGTGCTGCTACTCGTGTTCAACTTCCTTCATGGTGTCCTTTTGATTTGCAACTTGACCACCATGGTTTCCTTCACTCTCCAATATTGAGTTTGAGAGATCAAACTCCTCTTCAATACTAGAACTTGAGAGAGATGAAGTGGGAAGAAGAACTGAAGGTTCTCCTGTAGCCTGCTCTGTGCTCAAAGCCCTTGAATCTGCACTTTTCTCCTCCACAACTGGAATATGCTCTTCTTCTTTTGGATTTGGAGCAGCTTCTCCTTCCTCTACTACTTGAAGATAATCTTGCTCTTGATAAAACTCTTCCTCTAGCATGAAGTTTGTCAAGTCAAACTCTTCATTCTACTACTCTAGAGGGCAAGTTGGGGCTACAAGATCTTCTTCTTCTGCTGCAACAAAATCAGTCCTGACCACCATTTGTTCTCCAACCCTAGCCTCTTCTGTAGGCTTAACCATCAAGGGGATCCTTGTCATCCCAAATCTAAGAGCCCAACTCTTCAGACTTTGAATTTCTTTCTCTTTGTTGGCACTCTCTTTTTGCTGTTGTTTTCCTTGACTGGCATTCTGATTTTCATCCTCCCAACATGGATTTGGGACTGCAAGAGGAGGGATGGGTTGAAACTCAACTGATTTTACATTTTTTTGTGGTGGTGGAGGCAATGAAACTTCTTGTTTCTTTGGAGGAGGGGGGTGTTTCTCTTAGCTCTTGTGGAGGGGATGACTGTTTGGAAGGGAAGAGGAAAGAAGAATCGAGGTGGGGTGGAAGACTAGGGGATGGAGGGATGGATTCAACACATGGGACAGCAGATGGGGAGTTTAAATGAGATGGTGCTGCTCAAGTAATGGAAAGAGAAAAACCAGATGATGGTGTAGAACCTACCCATTGACAAGGTTGTTCAACAACAAGTCTGTAGGCCTCTATCTCTGTTGTCCATTGTGCAAGTTGGGGCAGCATCTTTATCATGAAGTCCAGCTTCTCTTGAGGGCTGTAGTGCCTTGGAAAAGGTCCCAGCCATGGACAGGATGCTCCATAACCGATTCCAAAAGCTTTCATTTGTGCTTGAGCCCTGGACTGCACTATCCCCACCTCCATCTTTTGGATTTTCTCCAACAGACCAGCATCTTGGATCTGATGGTCTTCATTATATGCACACCCTTGCTCTTGGAAAGCTCCATAGCCAAACTGACTTTGGCACTACTGCTCATATGGGTATGCATACTGATCTTGAATCTGCTCAAAATGCTGATTTGGAGGATTTGTAAAACATGTTGGAGGTGGAATATACTGCTGTTGTTGATGTGAATTCCATGATGGAAATGAAGTCATGATTGCACAACTTCATGGAATGGAAAAGAATGAAGGGGATGGAAAGAAAGATGGATGGAAATGGATGGAAATGAATGGAAAGCAAGGTCTGCAACTTCAGAGATGGGTTGTTGACCAGATGGAGTCGCCAGATGTGTTTGCAAGTGCCTCCAAAGGCTGAAATCTTCACAGGAACACATCAACCTGCAAAAGATGAAGTGAAAGACCTCTAAGGTCCCACCAGGCGTGCCAAAACTGTTGATGCAAAATCACAGCACCCCTGGACACACATCAAGCTTCTAGGTTGATGTTCAGGCATCCAGTGTGATTGCACAACATGGAAACCTCTCTCCAAGCGTGGGACTTGTAAAACCGAGAGAAGAATCTCCAGAGAAGGCTGGTTCCTGCTCCTAAACTACCTGCCACAAGCTATTCCAGTGCAGGCAAGCTAATCTAATCCTAATCTAACCATGCCAAGGAGCCAGAGAGAGAGAGAGAGAGAAGGGAAAAACAGCAAAAGCCTACACTAAAACGGTGATACACCAGAGAAGGAGAATGTTGGACATCTATCAAAACTGCCATGGGACAAAGAGAGGTGAGCAATGGGAAGGATGGACAGATGCATCACAGGCCCAAGGATAGATTTCACACAGAAAATGTCCCAAAAATCCATGAACACAGCTCCAAACCTGCAATGAACATTCAAACATGCACAGATACCTACAATGAAGAGAGGCAAGAAGAGAACAAGTAAAAACAAGAAAGGATGGACAGATGCATCACAAAACACGTTTTGTTGCTCCAGAAGTTTGCACAGAACATCATTCCATTAGTAAAAGGAAAAAACGCCATTACAGAGCAAGGGAGGAGGTTAGAACTCCATTTTCAACCCTAGAGAAGAAAAGAAGGGAGGGCAGAGCAGAAAGAATGAACCACTCTTCAAAATGAGCCAAATCTGGCTTTTACATTACATGGGTCGTGTCCAGAAGACAGAAAACATAGGAAAACGTGTAGGCAGCCGAACCATTGACCAAAACACATTTTTTATTAAAATCGGTGGTTGAGACATCACTTCTGGCCAAGCTGAAGAAGAATGTGACCCATGTGCATTAAAACTGGTTGTTGAAATGTCACTTCTGGCCATTACCACACGTCAGAGCCATTTCTCAATTTTGTCTCTTCAGACTGCACCAAAACTTGAGACTGATCCCAGAATCATGTAGAGCATCTCGACAGCTTTTCGTTGATATAAAGAACGTGGAAATCCGAGCTCTGGATCAAAAGATATGGCGATCTGAAGATTTAGGGCACGGAGCAGACCAAAACGGATTTTGAACTATTTCCCGCACTCTGCCACCTGGATGACACGTGGCGGGCTCTGATTGGTCACGTGATTCTCTCTCCTCTGTCTTTCGGCGGGCTGTCTTTTTGAAATTTCCTTGTGGGCCCCAGCTTGGACACGTGGCGCCATTTCATTGGTTCAGGTCAGCGCTTCAAACCTTCCACTTTGACCTTTTGACTTTTCTCCTTGAGACACGTGGCGTGATCTCATTGGTTCTCAGACCTGCCCGCTCTTTCGTGTCCTTCGCGTCTTTTCATCCTAGATGTTCCAAACGCTTAGTGCTCCCTGTGCTGATTTCGGGCGAACCGGCTGGTTCGCGTCCATTTGTCCCAAATGTCCCAGTTGCCTTCGGACTGACTCGACCTTTTTCGCCCGGTTCGGCCGGTTCGCGCCTTCGCGGCCCAGATGTCCCAATCGCTTTTTGACTGCCTATGCTCATTTCGGCCGATCCGGCCGGTTCGGGTCTTTTTGTTCCAAACGTCCCGAGCAACACTTAGCCAATTTTTCTTCCTCTTTCGGCCGGATCAGCTTTTCGCGCCCTCCGCGTACTTTTGTCCCAGATGTCCCTGTTGCTATTTGGGCCGCCTGGAGGCTTTTTGGCCGATCCGCGTTTTTCTGTCCCACACGTCCCATAGGCGACCTTGAGCAGGACTTAGCCAATTTTCACAATTTTTTCTAGATCAACCTACTTGCCTTCTGCAATCCTTTTTTCGCATTTTCTCAGAGCTTGTTCCTTCCTTCCTGGACAGGTGAGTTAGAAAAAATATCTGAGGGAACCTCAAAAACATGATGCTTGCTCTGAATCAATCAATTTCCTGGGACTTGAATATTCTGATACATGTTATCAAATTTACCCTGGGGGGGTGAAATTTTGACAACAGTAGGAAAGGAAAAGATGAAGAATCATGAGGTGTGAAGCGCTCATCAAATTGAATGTTTTCAAAAAGGAAACTCATCAGTATCATGATCTAAAATTTGATAAGATCTTATGTCCTCACAACACCCTACAAAGATCAAGGGTTTTCTCTTCTTATCCAAGGCTTTCCTTTTCTTCTTAGGCACAAAGGCCCAAGCATGGATCCCAGAGACTCGAAAAAATGAGACATATGGCTTAATGTTGGACCAATCTTTCTTTGGAGTCAAATTCTCTAGTGCTATGTGTGGTGTGTGATTCTGAATGTAGTTAACACAATTAATTTCTTCTGCCCAGGAGATAGGAGGTAAATCTCTATAATGCATCATGTAGTTAGTGATAACAGACAAAGAACAATATATTCAATGTATATGTTTGTAAAAAAAAAATCAGAGCCATATAAAGGCTGCGGGATGTCCCCCCCCCTAAATGAGAACACTACAAATAGGATATTCACACGAGCATGTGCCTACATGGTCTCGATACACATGATTTTTCTAAGGTTGACCATAAACCTAGAGGGACAGGAACACTTTCTGACTGTTCACCTCGGTGGTTTTACAGGATTACCACAAACCAAGAGGATGATACCTTGGTGGTTTTACAGGTTTACCATGAACTAAGAGGATTTTACCTTGGTGGTTTTATAGGTTTACCAGGAACCTAGTGCGAGTACCATGCATTGCTTTCAGTGCTTTTCTATTCCCCACGACACTCTTCAATTAGAAGGTCCCAAATAGGAAACTTTGTATCATTTGTACTTTATTGAATAACAAAACAACATGAACATGACAAAAAACAAAAACTGAAATAAACAAGCCAAAAATTGAGGAACAGGTCCTCAATACCTTATTCTGCCACAATCTCTGTCGGCGGCCTCGTCGCTTGCGGCTTGCAAGAGGTCGCTGGATTTCCTCCAGCCTCCGTTATCCTCCGTCCTCCTGTAAAGATGCTTACAATACTAAAGATGATGTGAAGCCAATCTCATCAATAGCTTCCTCACTCTCGTCAGAATCTTGCGGATCTTCTATATGAGTAGTATTAGCTCCATTGTGTTTTATATTTCCTTGTAGAACATCTCTTTCTCGGATATGACAGTTCCACATTGTATGACCTTTCTTCTGACAATAGTGACATTCAATCTCTTGTTTAGGCCCTTAGTTTATTTTTATCTGATCTCCTATGAAATTTTCTGTTGTGTGGAATAAAGTGCACTTACTTGTTGAGTATCATCTTCTACAACATCGTCAGTTATGCGTTTTTCCTCTGCGAGAAGAGCCGCAATCATGTCATCTAGAGATTTAGATTGAATTTGACTGAGAGTAAAAACAACATTGCTGTATTTGGAAGATAGACTGTTTAATAGGATAGCTTTAGCATCCTCATCTTCTATCACAGCTTTGACTTCTGCTAGTTGTTGGAGCAGAGACCGAAGATTATTAATGTGACTAGACATAGAAATGCTTTCTTCCATCTTGAATCTATATAACTGAAGTTTTAGGGAAAACTTTGCATTCACTGCTTTCGCTCCAAATAATTGATTTAAATTATCCCACATGCCCTTGGAATATTTATTGAGATCAACATGATGGAGTTCAAAATCGGAGAGAGCAAGGCCAATAATGGCTTTTGCTTTATCATCTCTGCACTGCCATTCTGCTAATTTGGCGGCATCTGTGGGCTTTTTCTCTTTCCCATCTACTATACCCCATAAGTTTTTATGCATAAGCTGCATTTGAATCTTCACCTTCCATGTATGAAAGTTTAACCCCGAGTATTTTTCCAAGTGAATGTCCATGATAACTATTTCAAACACCAACAGGTTTACAAAAAGGTCGCTCCACTTTGCAGGAAGTAAAAGACAAACACTAACAGGTTGTTAATTTCTGCTCCAAAATGTTCCAAACAACATTACTCCATTGTCTACTTCCATGCTACAAATTGCCTCTCCATGCCAAAGGCATGGTCCAATGAACATATCACCTACAATCTTCACGCAGGCAGAGGAATAGGAACTCCCCTTAAATCTTCACGCAGGACAGAGGGATAATCAGGTACTCCAACCACTCTCTACGGAATAGACCACATCATCTCCAATCTAGCACGTGGGTCACTCCAATGGTGCGTTGCTTGGGCTTCACTTCCACGGCTCACCTCCTTTCTGCATAGGTTCTGCACGTCAATGATAGCAGAATACATGCGGTTTGGGATGACACTGCTCACATACACCACCGTTGAAACCAATGAATGATAGACTATCAAACAGATCCTGTACACATGCTTCTTCTATACTCCTTTATCACACTAGGACGCTTTACCTCTTTGCAAAAACAATAGCCAAATGAAACGCCACGCTCTGTATACCAGATGAAATTTGCAAGCCGTATTAATTGCAATGAAGATCAACTCAAGTGATCAACATCTATTCCAAATGCAATGTCTTTACCATAACAAGAGTGCAAACCACTTCATAAAGGCTTGCTTCATGGAGGGTGACCAGTTAATAGACTTTGTCATCAATTTACTCAAGTAGACACGTCGTAGCCAAATATTAAAACTATATTCCAACTAATGCTAACAGATATTCCCCCACTGTCTATCCCCACATGCTATGTACTGCACCCTCTGCTAAGACTGCAAGTGCTGTTTGCCCAAAATATCACTGTAAATCTTACTTTTCACTCAGTTGGTCGCTAGTCACGTGCAAATGCTTCTCCAAACTTGATATTCTACAATCCATGCAACACATCCACCTCCTTTTAGGACTAGGTCTTCATTAGTAAATCTGATGGTCGAGATCGATTACTCAATCGATGGCTAAGATGCATAACAACTTAACAACCATAACAATGTAGGTTGCAAGGTGTCACTAAAGTTTGAAATAAAAAATTAGAAAATAGCCATATAAAGGCATAATCGGGAGGAATGAGGATAATTATTACGGTCCAATCTTAGCAAATGGATAATCAACAACTGTATTAAGCTAACAAATGCTAACAGATTTGACTTTTACTTCAAAGTCTTGATTATCATGTTCCATACTATAAACATCATGTTATACAAGTATTGAGGGATCAAATATTTTAGTCACTCATTGACATGATTGTTATCACATGTTCAAAGGTACAAATTATTGTTGAAGTACTTATCCCATTAATGTATTGTGGTAGATGTTCATTCTAAATTCAACTCCCAGATTGTTTCTAGTAGTATATATCTCTTGTCAGATACATTATTCTCAAGTGTCTCTATCACATCTATTCTTCATCAATTGATTTGAGAAAATAAATCAAAGTAGGCCTTAAGACATCTATATTTTCCACATGCCCCATGTTTAGCGTAAGACTACAGATGATTTCATGATGGCATTAACAAGATTTGGTAGCTGAAAAACAATCAATTCACTAATGTTTAAGCTCTATTTGTGATAGAAGATCTCTTGGTCTAAGAGGCTCACTTAGGAAATGGGGTAAATCCCGGTGGAACTTGTTCGTTCCTAATTTTCAACCATTTTCATTATTATTCATTATTATTATTATCTGGGTAGTTTGTTGACCATATTTTTTAGTGCTCAACTGCTTTCTAATATTTTTAATTGTGTTTGTTCTAGATCTCTCGTGACTTAGAATATTAAGCGAAGTAAATTTTAATGAGATAACCAATTTTGTCTCTATAGAGCTAGTGTCATAAAAACGCTGAAAGTTTTGTTATAGCCTAAAGACTATGTTCAACATTATTTTGAGCAATCATTGAATGAGGCTCCAACAGAGTTTGTAGTTATATGTACCATGTGGATTATTATTGTCAAAATGTATTCTCCTTGTCCAGAATGGGCAACATACGATATATAGTAATAAACTTTTGCTCTTGCTATGGAAAGATTCTACATACTGAGCGCATCAAAAACTAATTTCACCATCAAGGTGTATGTCACCTGTTCCTTTACATAGAAGAGGGGGGAAAGAAAGACTATATAAAAATTTGTTTCCTCTCATTACCTGACCAGTAATGGGGCGACAATGAAACCTATAGATGGCAAAGACTCCTTGGAATGAAGTTCTTATGTTTTATTGTGTTTTGCAATAAACCTCTATTATGAAACTATCTAAAAAGAATAGTATTTTGAAGAATCTTTCATTGTGGTTGAAGGGGAATATTTCCTAGGCTAATTATAATTATGTGTTAAATGAAGATAGAAATTTTGGAGCTTCTAGGAATCTGGAGGATCTAAGAATTTGGGATTAAAAATTGGTATCACAACTATGCTTTTCATGAGAGTAAAGCCCCAGACAAATTGATGGAGCTTGTACTTAGTCTAAGAAAAAATTCTTAGATTTAGAAGATTATTTGGGTTTCAAACTATGATTCTCTCTGCCCATAGTTCAGCACTAAGGGATGGAAAAGCGAAGAGTGGATTTGGTACCCACATATACAATCATGTCAATTATATTATTCCCTGTGAGTTTAGGATTATGTATTTGAAATAATGCCTATTATATTGTGTCATTGATATAACTCTTGGTTATAGATACTTTAGGAGATACATTGGTAGAGAAATATTATGATCACGGGGGTTCACTTAGTAAAATTATGGTATAACATGTGCATTCGAATGTGTTACCTAAAGACATACCCTTAATTTTAGTTTCTACCTCTAGATTATTCAAAGATTAATAATACCCATCTCCTATTATATTATTAAAATTAAGTAATACCCCCTATTCATCTTTCCATGTATCTCTTCCACTTACCTTTCATTTGTGTCAATTAGAATTCTTGATTTACCCCTTTTTATAGTCTACCCTAATATGTTAGACAATTCTTTAGGATTAAGATTTCGTAATCTCATTTTTGTAAGTATGCATTTCTCTCTTGAAAGATCCAGTTTGAATCAAAATGAAGACCTATCTACAAATATCCTTATATATGTTGAAACGAGAGTAATCATTTATCAATAGTCATACAAAATAATTAAGTCACTGGTGAAATAAGTATCACTATCAAGCCTGAAACAGCATCACTCAAATCTTTAGTTTTACTACCATTTCTCATTATTATCTTGGTCAAGAATCTAGATTTCTTGTATCTAAAAAAGAGATTATAATTTACTTTTTGACCACACTCCTTTTGCAATTATTAAGGTATTTCACTTCTTAAAAACTAGGTGTGGTCAAATGTTTTAGTTGTTATATGGCTCAACATGATCTAATGCTTCCCTTTCCTAAAGACATCACCTCTCTAACCTCACCCCCAATACCTGATTCCAAACATTAATGCAACTTAAGACCCTTTCACCCCCTTGCATGTTATACTTGAGTATATGTTATAATATGAAACTTTATTAATTTTAATGTATTTCTCAATACCAAATAGTTCCAATAGAATGAACACAAAAAAATAAACACTTTTACAAAAATCGGCACTCAAATCCGAGTTACTGATCAAAAGATACAAGTTTTTCAATATTATGCTCTGACTATTTTTTTTAAGTTTCCACTAAAATCACAAGCTTAAGCCCTCATATGACCATACCATATGACCAAGGGAAAAGGATTTCAATGGGTGTCTTCTGGTAAAACTTGTTAAATGTGGACTGTATTGAAAATGACCTTCGTTGCCTAGAATAACAGCCTTCGGATTTTATTGCAATGGTAAGAACCTACGAAACAACCCATGCGACTTGCAAAAACAAAAAAAGGTGTTCTGCATGTTTTCTTCGTCACTGACATGGATTCTAAAGCGGACTGTCACGTGCTAACAAAAAAACCTGAAAAACAACTGCCTCCAGAAATGGTTGAGTTTACACTCGATGTTAGGGTTTTGCAACTTTCTGGACCCAATGGAAGGATCTATTTTACATAAAACTACACTTAGAAACAAAATACAAACAAATCCTGAATATATGAATATATAAAAAATATATTTACAAAATAAAACTTACAAAAGGATGTCAACAACAATCTTCTGCTCTGATACCATAAAAGGAATGATAAATAGATCGTACCAAGCCATGAATAACTCATATGTTAATTAAACACCACACTCAATAAGATGAAAATAATTCACCAGAATAAATTTATATAAACCTTTTCAAACAAATGAACAACAATATCATATATTATTATGGAACTTAATGAAATACAATGAGAATGGCCTTTTCTTATATAGGCAAGGAATATCAATCTAAGAACTAGTCAAAGTCGTAGATCAAGCCATCAATCAAGGAAACAACTAATCATCAAAGAACTAGTCAAGACCATAGATTTAGGAAAGAACTAGTCATCAAATATTTATTCAATACTATAGATCAAGGAAATAACTACACCTACAACCTAGATAATATCTCACTAATATCTAAATAAAATAAAATAAATGTCCACACACATAAGTGGGTGAGGATAAATACAATAAAGGTAAATATAGTACCTAGGTGAACATGAGCTAAGGAACACCTACTCTAACATAAAGATGTTAAACTGAACAAAGAACATTGCAAGATGATTTGGATCTAGATATGACAGGAAGGATGTAAGAAAATTGGAAGATTTAATGGAGGTAAGGCAAGGTTGACAATGACTAGACTAGGTCGATGGTGACTGGTGCATGTCGATGATGACTGGGACAAAGTTATGATTTGATAAGATAAGTATGGACAAATGTGAGGGATGAAGAAGGCTGAATAAATAATGGTGTAGTGGCAGGGATCCAAGATGACTGCAAAATATGCAAGGATGAAGCACAAGATTAAGGAAAGACAAAGGGGCTCCACACAAGATCAAAATGTCTTTAACTCTACACAATGATGAAAGAGGTGTTCAAAATTAAGATCCAAGTTGATAGTAGTTGTTGGTGAGAAGAGAAGAGACTTGCAAAATAACACAACACCTAGAAAATTTATCTTTTGCAAAGAGGGGATAAAAGTGTATTTATGGGGGATAAATGGTAAGAAAATATTAAATAAAGGCAAAGGAGAGGTGAAATTTCTAAATGAAAGACCTAAATATGTGGAAACCATTAAATCAAGGCCATGAAGAGGTGAAATCATTAAATGATGGCCTAGAGGGGTGGAAAACTTTAAATAAAGGCCATGGAGAGGTGAAATCATTAAATGATGGCCTAGAAAGTATAAAATAGAAGATTAGGGAGAATAAATATATTAGATGAGACTTAGGATTAATTAAAGATGATTAAGGATGATAAATTATGGTGATATAACTTTAAGATGATATTATGGGAATAATTATGATTTAGATAAGAAATAATGATAAATGGGATAAAAAATGATTTTGGAGGGAAGAGGAAATTCAAATGGGTGCATGTATGAGAGAAGAGAACTAACATGGGGTGAGGGGTAGTGATACCAAAAATTGATATCTATAATAAGAATCCACTCTTCTATGTTCTCAAAAATGGAATTGATCCTTTTGACTTGAAAGTAGTCATCATCCTTAGGTGAAGGTTACAACATGGATTCATTTATAGAATCAGTAAGGAAACTCAAAGTGATGAGAACAAGTAAATTATCTCCCCATTCACAATATTCTTCTATCATCTCATTTTATTGTTATTAACTATTAGTTTCTATACATACCAGCTCAATATTGGCCTTGCTATCATTTTATGTGGCAGAGGTACTTTCCTTGTGATTGAAGACATATGTAGGGTATTTAATAATTTCCTTTATCTTCTATTCATCAGGAATACAACCTTCTTCACAAAAAGGGAAGGGGAACGCCTCATCTTCACATCCATACTTTGAGCTCATATGTTTTTCCTATCTCATTATTAACCCATCAAAACGAAACTTGTACATATCTTGCATAGTCATAACATAGGTCACGATCTCAAGACTAAGTTAAGGGTATTTAATTCATTCTACAATCTTCAAACTATATTACAGATAATCCTTCTCCAAAGCTATGACATGCTAAATTTCACATTCATTTGAAAAATTTACACATTGTGTCTTAGGGAGATTGTCAGAAACCTGATCTTCATATGGCCAAAATTCATTTGAAAAATACTCTTTCTCATGATCTAACTTTCTTATCATTTGGTGGTTTCCTTCTTATAAGTTAAGGCATATGTAGTCTTCATCATTTAAAAATATATATACAATTTCCATGATGAATGGGAGGGGCACACCTTCCAATTCAAGAGTCATCAAATCATCCTCATGAGAGGAGAAAGAAATATGCCCCAATGAATTATTTGGATGCCCCTAGTGATTATGGATGCTAAGGGAATGCCCCCGCAAACGGATGAGTGATGCAGTAAAGTAATGGACAAACATTTAATACGAAGAAGGAAAAGGCAATATATTTAAGGAGTAGAAGGATGATGGGAGATATTTTTCTCATAACATGATTTAAGGAGTACAAGGATGATGGGATATATTTCACTCATAGCATGATCTTCCATTCAGATAGTGAAAGTTAGAGAAACCTTATATTTTTGTTGCACAATAAATTTTTCAGCATGATTATTAAAGAATCGTTATGTTTAACTCATTATGTGCATAAACAAACACACATAGAGAAAATAAAAAGATAAAAAGGAAAACAAACCTAATAAACATAATATATGTAGGCAACATGGCTATAAATGAACCAAGATGGGAACATAATACTGGTAATTGGTCCAAAGAAAAACAAAAGATTAATGCAAATTAATTATGCATAGTAATAATATGCACCATGGCTATAAATAAACCAAGATGATAACAAAATACTTGTAATTGGTCAAGAAATAATAAAAAAAACATAACACAACTGTAAATAAAGACAATTAATTATTTCCTTAATGTGTTCCACGGTGATAATTAAGCAGATTTGGATGCCCCTAAGCAATGATATTGACATGCAAGGGAATTGGATTGGACCAAAGATCAGAGTTAATAAACTCTTTATGGTACTCTAGTTGGGTCGACGTTGAAGACTGATATGATATCGAAAAGGGTCATTTCCCACAAACAAGGATATTAACATGCAAGGGAGAGAATGAGAGTCGAGATTTCCCCAAGAGAGGATGTATGCGAGGGAGATGATTGATTTGACTTTCCCCAAGTAAGGATACATGCAAGGGGTAAGATGATTGAAACAATCACTAGGATATGTGTTAAAAGTTTGATTTTTTGAATTGTGTTGATTTGGGATTATTGTTGTTTTTAGATTTTGTAAATTTATAAAAAATTGTTACTATTTAGACGTTGTGGAATTTTTATTATTTGATTTTTTTGAATTTTTGGGATATATTGATTTTTGAATTTTTGATTGTTTTTGCATTTTTTATGTTTTGAATTGCTTTGGATTTTTGGATTTTTTTGTTTTTTGATTTTGACTTGGTAACGAATGCACTATCTGAACTCATGTTAATTTTTTTTAATATTTCATTCCATTGACATAATGGATTGGAGATGATAGAGGAATGAGATATCCTACTCCATTCTTAACTCCACACAACTAGTATGATGTGAGGGCTCAACAATGAGATCCAAGAAGGACATGAGACAAAGGAGATAATGATATGAAAAATGAAGATGATGGATGCAAAGACACAAGGTGTAACAATGATCCATTTGGGAGAATGTAACTCATCTCTAGTCAAGATTATCTCACCGATTCCAACATGATTTCATGTTATAGATCTTGACTAGAATTAGATCCATTGATGGCCTACTGATTGACAAGATTCAGTTGAAGGAATTGTTGTCTCTCTTAACATGAGAAATGTTTTGGGATGTATATGATTAAGCACTTTTAACTCATTTTTTCTAAAGGTGTTATTTCATTTGATTTCTTATATGACCCCTACATCATGCCCCATGCCACCAGTAAGAGATAAGGACTCAAAACCGAAGACAAAATGTAGGTGAGTAAGGATACCTTCCTCCTTTCTTAGTCTCTTACTACTAATAATAAGTGTGGGCTCATCACTAAAGACTGCGAAGGATGAAAGGTGTAGGAAGTGATTTTTGGATTTTGATTGATTTTTCCTTGTTTTGATTATGCTTGTAGGAAAGATAAATTTTTCCCGAATCTCAGCCTTATGCGACTAGTAGGATGCAATGGTTCAACACCGTTTACTGAGATGGATGGTCAAAATATCTAGGTAAATAAATGTAGTGCTTTCTATTAAAGATAAATCTTGTTTCGAAGGAGGATTTTCCATCAGTAAGCTTCTAGACAAAACTGTAGGTAAAAATATTCAAAATGGTAAAAACCAAAACGTGGATGAGGCACACAATGCCCAATAGGAACAAAGTGAACCCATGTCTTAGAGGTAAAGAGTGTGAAGATATGATAATGCTATGTTTGTAATATTTTCCAATGGAATAAAAGTTTCAAGATTTTTATTTAGATGAGTTTATGGTACAATCAACTTCCCCTAAGGTGGAGAGTACCTATGGATAAGTAGCTTTTTACTTCTACATTTTTTATTTTCATATAATGTTTTAATGAAGTGATGGATATGGGATATTTTTCATTTCCTTTTACAGTTTTTGATTTTTTTTATTTTTTACAGATCAGGGTTAGCAATGGACTCATTGTTTTGGAAAATGTCCATGGTTATGTTAGTTGAATGGTCCTGATTTACGAGACTTGGGAAGACAAGGCACAATTAAGTGGAATACATAGAAATATATGCGATAAAAACATGATTCGATGAGTCCTAATTTATGAGACTTGGGAGGATGAGGTCTAAGTTAACAGAGTAGATAGAAAGATTTATGATAAAGTTATGATTTGATGGGTCTTGTTTTACAAGACTTTGGTGGATGAGGTCCAACTCAACGGAGTAGATATAAATATTTTCAATGTATAAGGATTTATTATTCGTGATGTTTGGTTTCAAAAGGTCAAAATGACCAAATGACATGATTTGGTTATTTAACAATAGATTTGTGCTTAAATCTTGAAATGGACATTGGTAAATACCCTTAGGAATGTGCACATCATAAAATGCACAAGTATGAATATCTTGACACCTAGGTGATATTGTTGTCAAATCCATGAAGGGGATATGTATAGATGTCTTCTCTAATGGTTTAATAATGTCATAGGAATTAGACAAAGATTTTACATTTGATGCCTATTGTGGAACAACCATAGACATAGGAATGAACACTTGAGGTATTGTAGACATGGAAAAATGTGTACCTATAGGTGTCCAAACTGATGTTTGTAACGTTGTTATATCATGGCTAGAAATGTCAATTTTTATGGTGGCCATATTTGAGGCATATGATCTAATGATGTAATGAAACGATCAGACTTAACATTATTAAATGATTGGCCCTTACCTTTAGATTTTGAATTTGTATCATGGGTTAACAAGGAGTCTTAAATCAATTCCAATTCTTTATTTAACGTGGTTGTATCAGAAGTGTCTTCAACTTCAATGTCTCCATTGTTGAGTAAATATTGGATGTAATGATGGAGTTTTGAACAGTGATCCATAGGATGGCCACTGATGCAATGGTATTCATAATATTATGATTCATTATACCACATAGGTTTTGGTTTCCCTTTTTTGAAGGGTATTGTGACTAGATAGGTGACCATGTAAGTGTCTTCAAATTAATGGAGGATGGTAGAGAGAATTTCTCCAAGAGGTGTGAATTGTCATCTTTTGCATTCACGTGGAGTAATTTATTGACTACATAGTATGATTGTTTGTTTACTTGATTCACTGATTGATGATTTGAAGGATTCATGATGAGGAATTTTTCTATAATTTATTTCTCAAGTTAAGTTCCCATTTTGATTACATCTTCACAATTTTTTAGACAACACATTTTCATTTCGAATGAGAGTTTCAAATTAAGATTTGTTATGAATATGTTTATCAATATTTTTTTAGGTATTGAGTATGGAAATCAGTTTTTGATTCCTCACCATCAGTGAAGGGTTCATTGTGTCTTTGATTTTTATTAGAAAGGTCCATCATGGTGGGGTTTTTCACATCTCACACTTTTTTTATACAACATTTTTGTTCGAGGCATCGCATATGATCACCATTGTTTAGTCAAGTGTTTAATATGATCAAAGATTAAAAATGTGTTTCAGATTGAATCGATGGATATTCTGATTTTTATTCGAGTTGAGGTTGATTTTTACTCAATACATGAACAAAGTGAATTTTTAACCTATAAAGTTTAGATGTTGGTTTGATTTACATAATATGTGAATAATGTGAATATTCAACATATAATACTTAAATAATACTCTTGAATTGATTGTGTACGATTGGCCTATGATTAAATAAAATGAATATTCAATGTTATAGGATGTGTGATTAGATTTGATTGGATATGATTTTTCTTAAATTTGATAAAGTGAATATCAAAATATAAGACTTACAGGATGGAAAATATTGAACTCAAACTTTGAAAAAGTGAATTTCAAAGTGGAAAACGTAGACGTTGAGGATGATTTGATCAAATATGTGACAATGTGAATGTAAAATTATAAGAGGCGGAAAAAGAGTGTTGTTTCTTACACTTTGATAACTTTGACAAAGTGAATGTCAGAATATAAGGTATAATGATGAAATGAATTACTTAGATTTTGACAAAGTGAATGTCAAAATAGAAGACTTAGATATGAAAGAGGAGTGCTTAAATTTTAACAAAGTGAATGTTAAAACATAAGACTTAGGGATGAATGGTTTTACTTAAATCTTTAAAAAGTGAATGCTTACATATAATATTGAAAGAAGAAAATGAAGTGCTTAAATTTTCACAATGTGAATGCCAAAATAGAATACTTAGAGAATGAAAGAGAGTGCTTAAATTTTAACAATGTGAATGCTAAAATAGAATACCTAAAAAAGAAGAAGATTTTTCATATTTTCTTAGCTTTTAAGTGGTAGGTGTTCGAAGAAGATCATTTGTGATTGAATTGTGATTGTGCTTTCAACCTCGATAAAGTGAATACCAAAGGAAAAGACTTTGATTGAAGTGGATCACATAAATTAAGATATGGTTATCCAAAATTTAAGATTTAAACATTTGATTTAGACCTAAAAGGTGTGCTTAAATTTTGGAAAGTGAATCAAAAGAGTAAGGATTAGACTTGATATGGATATAATTATGTGCTTAAACTTGGAAAAAGGATTCAAAGAGTGAGACTTAGATATGATAAATTCAATTTGGAATGAGTATACAGAAAGAATGGGCGTGCGAAGTTTGAAAAGATATTTGATTTTGATGAAAATGGAATAAGATGTGATTTTAAAGCATAAAGTGAAAAACCGACTCAAGGAAATTTTAATAAGAATGAAAGTGGTAAGGATGATTTGTCAAGTAACTTGGCTCGGTTTTTCAATATTCCTAGATATGGATCTCTCTCTAAATGTCAAATGCTTATATAAATTAACACAATACATTGTCTATTCATCAACTTTACTCTACCCCCTTGATTAAAAAAGTTGGATTTTACTATACTCGATCAATCAAACTGGGGATTTCGCTATGGATAGTTGTGGCTTTGATTATCTCAAGGAATAATAGTCAAGTAGGTGGGGATCTCATTTCATTGGCCTGCTCCATCAAGGTGCCAACTAATTTGGGGTTCTAGTGGTACTCCTCAAAATGTTTTTTGGCCCCTAGCCATGAACTTCCCATAGTTACAACAGATGGCGAATAAACCCTTCTCCAAAAAATTTAATTAAAAAAGTGTTTTCTAAAGTTAAAAGAAAAGATAATAAAGTTTGGTTGTCACGATCAAAGAAACCTGCAATTAGTATTTTGGTTGAATGTTTTAAGGTAGTCTTCATAAGATTTGGTCTTGCAATCAACAAGTTGGTAGTATTCATAATAGAAACAGGTATGTAATTTTAGGGTTTCTACATAATCATTCTTCTCGAAAAGACAAGAATCGATATCAATTCCCTCAATCGATGCCAACCGGTATGAATTGTTACCAATTCAGTTAAATGGCATCGATCTGATAAAAATTAACTTAGGACATTTCCCAATGATCCAAGAAAATTCCAAGTGGCAAGGTTGAATTTTGGTGAGATAAGAATCGTGCACTAAATGTTTGCAGTGATGAATATGAACCACTTATTGATGTGAAGAAGTAGACACGTCCTAATACATCATTCTCTATTTGGAGAATTTATCCCATCAACTCAATCATCCAAACCAACATCTTCTAAAATATATGTTCATCCTTTGAACCTGTTGACATTTTTTTAGGTTTGACAACAAGTATTTGAGCCCCGACACATGTCTCTTTATTCATTTACTTTTGAAATTTATATTGCGGTTATAAAAACACTTTTCACAATAATTGGAACTAATCACACATATTGAATTTGATCACATATGTCGTGATCACTCCTCTTCGACACTATTTCATTATGATGTTATTACTATTGGATTAATACTTAGACATTTTTATTATTATATCTAGATTAGTAGATGATAGACTATGCAGATATTTGGACTATTGACATGTTGTGATTTACATTTTGATCACGATGCATTAGAAGACACTGATGGATAGTTATATATGTTGATTTGTAGTATTCTGATTTTATACTAACATGTCATATTATGGATGCATTGCCTATGTTGGATGTTTTGAGTAGAATTATGATTTTATAGATGTTAGATTCAAATTAATTGATATGATGATAGGTGGTAAATTTTCTAATTTGGATGACGATTATTGATTTCTATATGTATATTATTCTTTATGTTTTTGATGCCATCATAAGGCTACAGAGGTATTTTGTTTGTGTTGCATGGATATTATATCATATACATCGAAAGGGGATATGGGACCAACCACGGAAGGATTTCGGCTGTTGTGCAACATGGCCAAATTTGACAACTTGTGTATAATGTTATGTTGTGTTGTTGCATGCTTTGTTAGGAGGTTCCCATAGGGGGTAACCTCATTTATGTGGCCATGGGTGTAATGTGTTTTCTTTGTTTTAATTTTTTCTTTTATTTTTTTCTTTTAATTTTTTGTGCATGTGTTTAATTATTGGGAAAATATTGTTACTTTATTAACACTTGCTAATGTATCTTAATTAACTAATTTGGCTTAAATTTAAACTAAAAGGGAAGATATGACACGTGGAAAATAAATTGGGTAGATAGTCCTTATTTTGGTACATGATGTAAATTGAATTAAATGCATTTAGGTGGTGTGTACTCCACCATCCTTCCCAAATTCGAATTTGGCCTTGTTGGCCACTTTTAGAGACTTGAGGGACAGGTTAACATTGTCCCTCACATCTCAAACTCTTCTACCAACCATAATTATCAAGTATGGGGCATATTTTGACCATTTTAATGCATTACTGAGAGGAAAAGAGTAAATAATTGGGTAAGTGCACCAAGTTGGGGGGCCAAAAGGGGGTCTTAAGTGGACGCATTTTTTCTAAAAAATAAAAAAAAATCAACTTGTACGAGTTTTTAAAAAGAGTTACACTCAAAATTGGAAGATGTTGTGTAAACATAAATCGTAGCATTTTGAGTCTAGTTTCTAAGTTACTAAATTTTATTGAAAATGGATAAATTTAAGTGGGTCAAATAACTAAAATACCAACAAGTGCTCCTATTTTTGTTAAAAAACATAACATAGTGACTTTCGTGCCCGCCACCATTTTTTTAGCACCATTTAGTAGTTTTGAAAACCATTTGGTAGAAAGATAGCTAGGAGCATCTAGTTTGTGCTAGAAATTTTTTATATTTGTTTAATAAATATTAATTTTTTTATGATTATTCTAGTACAAAAATTTTATGTTTTGAAAAATAACGGAGCTCCAACCGTGCCCCCCTAACTACCTCAAAAAATATATAAAATTATATATTTTGAAAAATATGTATAGAATTAGGCCTAGTTTGTGCTAGTATAATTTTATTTCACTTTCGATGACCCAAAAAAAAGATACATGATGAAAGATAGACATATTTAAACTTTAAAAAATAGCTATAAAAAGGCATAGTTAGAAAATAAATAATATGGAAACCTTATTTTGTTAGAAAATTTGAAAAATTATATTTTTAGAAAGAAAAAACTCTGTTCTACGTCGTGGTATAATTTTTTTAAACGAATAGATTGTTTTATGTTGATTTATGATGGAGGAAGTGGCATTTTTACATTTTCCTACAAAAACACGTTGTTTGTTGTGTTTGTGCAGGTCCATGCCTCAGGCTTGGGGATCCAAACCGGATCCCAAGCCCTGAGGCATGGCTTGGAAAAAGTGAAAACACAAAACGCGTACACGCTATAATGAGTATACATTTTGTATAGTATAAACATTGTATATGCTTATGGCAAGATTCTTTATACAAAAATAAATGTTTAAGCAGAAGGTTTTCATTTATTATTATTTATATTTTATTATTTCTTATACTTTAAATTTATTTTAGTAAATATAAGAAATTAAGGTCACTCTGCACCTTATGGAACTAGTCTCAAAGCTCCATTAGTCACAGTTTAGGAGATAGTTTTTTATAGTATAATTTGGTCAGTACATAGGTAATTTTCAAGATTTCAGCATTCAGCCTTAATCTTTTAGCATTTAAATTCTACTATCGAAACCCTAAACCTGAGGCCCTAAACCTAAACCCAAACCCTAAACCATGATCCATTAAACTTAAAACATAAACCATAAACCTTAAACCATATATATTAATCCCTAAACCCTAATACTTAAATATTCAGCCCTTACCCATGAGCCATAAATCCTAAACCTTGAGCCTTAAGCCCTAAACCCTAAACCATGAACCATGAGCCTTAAATGTTAAAACCTAAACCCTGAAAACCAAATCCTAAACCCTAAACCCTAAACACTGAATCCTAAACCCTAAAGCCTGAGCCCTAAGCCCTAAACCATAAGCCCTAAATCCTAAACACTAAACCCTAAACCATGAACCTTGAACTTTGTTACCTAAACCCTTAAACCTCAACCATGAGACCTAAACCCTAAACTATAAACCCTAAACCCTAAAACAAAAATAATAAATGTTAAACCCTAAACACTAAATTATAAATCCTAAACCCTAAATGCTAGAACCTAGACCTTAGACCCTATACCCTAAGCCCTAAACCCTAAACACTAAATCCATAACCCTGAGCTCTAACCCCTAAACCTTAAACTAGTAACTCTGAACCCCAAACATTAAGCCATAAACCATGAACCATGAACCCTAAACACTAAATATATAGCCTCGAACCCTAAACCTCGATATCTAAACCCTAAACCTTAAACTAGTAACTCTGAACCCCAAACCTTGTTGGTCCGAAAATCTGTCAGATAGGCAGGTTGTGGGGAAACAAGCCAACAGTGTGCAGGGAAAAGCCCCTCTTTGAGACAACAAAGTGAAACTAGTTTATTGCTATTCTATAAAACATGAATCTCTACAAATCTACATTATTCTAACTTTGGGGGTTTGGGATCTCATCCTAGTAGAGGTAGTTCTAACTGCGAACAGAAAGATAGGAGGGAAGGAATGAAGGAAAGAGAGATCTAAAGAAAGAAAAGAAATGAATTCCAAAACAGAAAGGTCAGAGGGTTTACGCTTTGGGCTGGTAGTAAACAAATCCTAGCTTACTTGCATAAAGGATTAAAGATATATTGATGAACATATGATAAAATAAAGAATGAATCCAACATAATGATAACAAAGATCTAACATAAGAAAGATCAGATGTAAATAATACACATATGGAGCACAAAGTATGGATATGTATATTAGTAATCATTCTGTTACAGAAAAGCAAAAAGTATTTATCTCCTCTTTCTCTTTTATATACAAAAATGTCCACCTAGAATACAACAAGTATTCCAGTATTTATAGAAGGAGAAGGAGGAAGAAGACAAAAGAAGACCAACTACTATTCACAAAATATCTAAAAAGTCAAAAGTTGACTTTGGGCAAGTTGTGGATGGCAACATCCCATGATGCAACATGGATGATGTCATCGTAAATGCCAACATACTTTTTAGATAACTTTACAAAAAGATCGAAGCGTACACAAGAAGAGAAACTATTCGTCATCATCTCTTTGCTTGAATGGAGTTTCTTGGTTCTTATCAGGGGAGGTGATGTGACATTGAGCTTGGTATTCCATAAACTTGATAATCATTGTATGAAGTTGGCTATGATCTGGACCTTAAAAATGTTTGCCAATAACTTTGCAAGTTTATTTTTCAGTATTGAGCTTGTTAGGTAGCCCGGCGTATTCATTGCGTGCTTCGATCAGGTAGCCAGTGAAATCACAGCAATCCAAGAGGTTATTGATAGATTCTCGGTCAAAAGTTACCTCTGGCACCATACCTTGGGTTGCGATAGCCTTAAAGAGTTGGATGGTGTTTCTTGCTACCCTCAAGGTGAATGATTCACTGAGCATTCCTGGAGACATCTTCGTGACTGTCTGCTCCATGTTATATTTTACATATAGGGCTTCATAATTGATTTTGTCTATTCTCTCCAAGATATACTCCATTTGATCCACCCGGTAATCTAATGCGACGAGAGTTTTATGGTGTGCCCGCGGATGATCGATGACATCGATCTCTAATAGGTCATTGGATGAGCAGTTGACCTTCGATTGAAATGTCTCGTGCTGCAACCTGGCATTATCCAACTCCTCGGAGAGGGATCCAGCTACTGCTTGTAGATCCTTGTTTGACTTATCTATACTCTGGTAGAGTCCTGTGAATTTATTGATTATTTCCTCAATATCTCTAAGGATTCGCTCTATCCATGCAAAAATTGTCGCGCCTTGTTTGCCAATCTTGGCGTATTCAATTATCTTGTCATGACTGAGAACTTTAGTAGGCTCGGTGGTAGTCATAGGAGGAGCATTTCCCATTCTTTGTAAAGCTAAAGCTTAGTAGGATCCTTGTTTGACTTTAGAGGAGATGTTTATTTTTACTCTTTCAGTTTTCTCTTCTCCTCTTTGGATTCTTGTAGCTTCTTATAGAGAGCATCTACTGTACATAAGGCCTCTCCTTGTAGGCTCTCGCATGAGGTTTCCCATCGTGACTTGGGTCACTGTAAAGTCTGTAATTATCTTGTCACACTGAGAAGGAGACGACATTTTCTTTTCTTCGGTGGTATCAGGATATGCAATCTCCATGACCCTCTCTCACGAAGAACTCTTTGAAAAGTGATTTATCACTTTTTTTTCTTTGGTCCCTTCTTCGGAATAAAGTAGGGAAGTCCTTCGGTGGTATGGGTGTGATGGGGACCTTTCTCTTGAGCTGACCCAGATGGTCACAGATCCAGCTTGGACTTATGGGAGTGGGAGTAGAGGGAATGGAAGAAGAAATGGGGGTGAAAGGGGAAACAACTGAAGAGGCCACAAGAAAGAACATGGACACACTTGGTGGTGGCATCGATAAGGATTCCAAGGCACTACTTCTCTAGGGGCCAGGAGTTACCACAGGAGAGGAGAAGGACATAGAGGTGGGAGGGATCTAAAATTAGATGGAAGGAATACTAGGTGATAGATCCATGAGAGAAGAAAAGATGGATGAGGTGGGAGATGGAAGGGAGGAAGGAAGGAGGGAAGACACATCCATAGGTGCGGATGTTTGAATGATGGGAGGAGGAGAAGGGAGAGAAGAGGGCACACTGGGTACCTCGGTGGTTGTAGTTGTGACCACATCCTGAGTGGATGTATCCTTTGAAACCTTTGTGGTATCTCCTTCTTTATCCAGAGACACCAAGTCCACTGTTTTCTTCTCTGAAGTAGAAGGAGGGCTTTCAGGATCTTCTGTTTGTTTACTTGGCTCTCCATCCTTATCTTTTCCTTTGCCCTTTGATACCTAGGTCGGCCTTGGAGGTTCCCTACCTGTGGGAGATGTAGTGAAGTCCAACCTGAGGTAGGTGAGATCATTCTGTTTGCACCAATGTTCGATGCACTGCAACGTGGGCTTGACTCTCTCCTAAATGGTATTATGTGCCTTGGCCCTATCTATATCAACAAATGGCCAACCATCCCCATCCGTGTCTAGATAAACTTGATCAGTTTCTTGGAATACTTTTGGAATGATGGCCATGCCACAGTGCTTGATTTCTTCAAGGGCCAGCCGGGAGTGATCCTTTCTCCTGATCTCAATCTCATGTGTTAGATCAATCCAAAAGTCTTCAATTTCAGGAACATGGATGGGATTGATTTTTTCCCTTGGAAGGTAGCTCCGGCAATCAAAAGTCAGCCTCACCAGGAAGTTATGCTTTAGATTCAACAATTCCAGCTTAGTAAACATTTCCCGAGCCTTGGCAAGTGTGGTACAGGTATACCGGCCAACTGTAAGGGTGAATGGAGTTCCACCCTTCTTTATCTTCATGCATTTATCATGGTAGGTGATTAGTTACCTTGAAAACTGCAAGAGAATCAACTTGGGCTCCACATACCTTGGTAGCTTGGTCGGTTCACCCTCAAAATTCATGGCCCTAAGATATGTGAATGTGGGGAAATATGTGAACAACGCTCCCTATTTCTTTGTGGAATTGATTATGCTCGAGCTTGTCCGACCGTGTCTCATATTTAGCCTCAGTAGGCAGATCACCTCATCATAGAAGGCGTCATTGATTTTAGTGAATTTGATGATGCTGGCTTCGAGCTTTATCTTGAGATAGAACTCATATATTTTGACTTGGGGCCATGCCCCATTTCGTGCCAAGCCTACGAAATCTCTCGCTGATGTTGTAGCGTATACCACATAGGAGTTCATGTAGAAAATCCCAGTTGTCAGGACTTGTTGAAGCTGTTGGGAGATGGTATCATTGATGATTTCTCCCCAACCGAAGCACTGATCGGGCACATTCTTGCTCATGGTTTCCAAATACCTTAGCATCCATTTATGGAAGTGATGGGTATCAGGAATCCCAAACACTCTTCTCAAGAAGGTGATTGTATCACTCAATTCCTCATTGAAGTCACTCCGGTGGATGGTCTATGGCCATCTGCTCACCGGCTTCTTGTTTTTAAGATATAGCTCATTCATCATTTGCAAACATTTGTCTTCATTTTCATCTCATGCCTTCTTGCATTCTTCTAGGCTTATGGTGACACGTTTCCTGTGATGAGGAATGCCTAGAATTATCTTGAAATGCCGAGCAGTTAGGTTGATGATGGTATTTCCATCTTTGTCTTCGACACATCTAGTGTCTTTGTTATAGCACAATGCAACCAACATAATTAATTCATTATTCACAGCATTGACTGGCAGCCTAGTTGCAAAGTGCAACCCACTACCTACTAGTTTTTTCATCCAGAGGCCACTAGTAACATCTTTTGTTCTAGTCCAAAAGTTTTCCATATCAATGTGCCCAAGCTCGGAGTCTCAGATATCAAGATCATTCTCTGTGTATGACTTAAGCATCCTGAATTTCTTGTATTTATACTTCATCTCTTGTTCTACCAACTTAGCTTTACCTTTAGACTTCTTTGGCTTTTTTCTTGACGAAGACATGTGTGAGTTCAAAGATAGTTGTTTTTGCTAGATGCAAGAAGAATCAAGGAGGTCCATCACAGAAGAGCCATGTCAATCATCATTTCATTCATAATGAAATCTTGCAGAAAGAAGAATGATAAATTATAAGTCTTAGGGCAGAAGCCACAAGTTCACAGCATGCTGCAGAGGATTAAAAAGGTTGCACGCACTTTTGGGGATGTCAACATGTAAAAAGGTGTGCATGTGTTGACAGGGTAGAAGCTGCGCCAAAGGAGTTATAAAGGGCACATTTTTTTAGGAGTGTTACATGATAGAAGGCGGTGCCAAAGGATAAAGCATGGGGTGCGGGTAAGCAATACACAACATACATTGTTGGTGTTATAGAAATGGTGCTAGCGCTTTAAGAAGAATGTTTAGGTGGGGCGCAAATAAGTTTGGTGTTGCATAGTTTTTAAGTGCACCCAAGGCACAATTTTGTAATATGTTACAAAGCAATTCAATCCGCCAAAGGAGACTGCTTGGCATAGATTTGAAGTACACAACATCTCATGTTGATGTTGGTGAGATTGGGCATGCACCTTTACAAAATTTTACTAAGTGTTCTCTTTAGTTATATGGCCTTGACACGAAAAAAGATGATGTTTCATGAGGGGACAATGCGCAATGGCATGATTGTGGGGACTATAACATGTAAACATAGTGCGCCAAGCTTTTTAGATGGTTTTTTGAAATTTCTCAGATTTTCTCTCTCTTTTGGTTCTTTCAAATGGTAAAGAGAGGATTTTGATAGATAACAAGTAGTGAAAAGGTCTTAGGTTTTTTTAGAGGCAGGGACCTCCCAGATTTCCAAATCTGGGAGGATAGGAAAAGGGGCTTCCAAATGGTTTTTGGATTGTTCATTTTAGATTTAACCTTTTATATCAACCCTAAATCCTAACAATAACCAAGAAACAAAAGCCAAAACATTAACAAGGATGATAGAAACCACTTACCCGGCTTAATAAAATATGAAAGACGAAGTTGGGGTCCACAGGCTCGAAAAACGGCATGCCAGGATGACAAGGACAGCTAACAGGCGCAGAGGAAATATCTTTTTCAATTTTCAAATTGTGAAAATGGCAGGAGTCGAGCGCCTATTTATAAGAAAAATATGCATTTATTACCCACCAACTTTCTTTGGCGCACCTTTAAGGGTGTCGACATGGGTTAAAATGTGCCATTGGCACAACTTTCAAGACGTCAACATGATATTTCTAGCGCCTTAGCGCACATATTTTGGCACATATTTTAATATGTCGACATGTAACTTTTAGTGCCTTAGGGGCACAAATTTTAAGATGTTGGTATGTCTTTTTTTGCGCCAAAGGGAATTTAAAGTAGCGCACATTTCATGAAGTCGACACAACATTTCTTGTACCCAGTTCAAAAAGGCTAAAAATGGCTAAGTTCTTAAAACTTGATTTCTTGAAGGGAGTTTTTAGGCCATTCTGAACGTTTTCAGACTTCTTCAGGGGACCAAAACGGAATTTTGGTATGGTTACCTGTAAACATGCCCTTGTCAATTTTACAGGATAACAGCTGGCTCTTTTTTTTTTAGGACTATCCTTAAGTGAAACTTAAGGGTAGAGAATCCCATATTTCACGTGCCTATCCATTGGGTTACATAGAGTCAAAAACAAGGGTGACTGGAGGGAAAAAATAAAGGGTAACACACGACAAACAAAAACAAACACATGACAAAAGAAAACACACAACAATAGTAAACTGTACAAAGAAGAGAGAAAGCTCTACGTCCTGAAGATTATGAGATTTTTCTTGCTATAGAGAAGTGGGAGCTCAGTTCTGTCTAGATATGAGAGATAGAAACTATTCTCTCCATTGAGTTGGTTGATCTTGTATGGCCCTCTCCAAAGAGATTCAAAATTCCCATGCATGCCTTTCGGTTTCTCTTTCGCTTGTCCCACAGAAGGACAAGATCTCCCACTTGTAAATCTCTCTACTTAGCCTTCTTTTCGAACAACCTCTTTACTTGATTTTGATGTTCATTGATATTGTTAGCCACCTTTATTCACTTTTCTTCAAGTTATGTCAGGTACATAATCCTCTTTTCAAGAGAATTCTGAAAAGTTTCATCTTCAATTGCTTGAGCTAAGCGCAGAGCAGGAAATTCTGCAGAGATGGGGATTTTGGCATCAATCCCATACAACACCTAGAAAGGTGACATGCCGAGAGACCCCTTTAGAGTGATACGGTCCGCCCATAAAGCATCATATAATGACTTGTGCTAGGACCGTTGGTTCTCATCAACTAGCTTCCGAATGATGGTTACTAAGTTCTTATTGTTGGATTCTACCTGACCATTCCCTTGAGGATAATAATCAGAAGCATGAGCTAAGGTTATTCCGTATCCATAACAAAAAACCGATCACTTCTCATGAAGAGAAGTTGGAAGCATTATCAGCAACGATCTTGTGTGGAATGCCAAATATTACAATGATATTCTCTTTGATGAAGTTGCAAACAACTTGAGAAGTGGCATGTTTAACAGGGATGGCCTCCACACATTTGGTGAAGTAATCTGTTGTTGTTAGGATGTAACTATGTCTGGCACTCGATTGAGGATTGAATGCTCCAATGAAATCGATTCCGCATTTCCTGAATGGTTCGTCAATAATGACGGGCCTTGGGGGAAACACAACCAGCTTTGGTTTGTCAATGAACTATTGTCAAAGTTCACATTTCACTACCCAGGTAGCTGCATCCTGAAATAATGTTGGCCAATAGTACCAGGCCCGAATGATCTTATGTGTTGTTACAGATGAGGAGAAGTGACCACCGCAGGCTAAATCATGAAAACTTTTTAACAATCTTATCTTCTGTGGCTTATCAACACATCGTAGAAAAACACCATCAATTCCGCGTTTGTACAATCCATCATCCCATATGACATATCTTTCTGCTCTAAGCTTTACCGCTCACTTTTCCTTTGGGGTTAGGTGAGTTGGGCACTCGCCATAGGTAAGAAAGAACACAATGTTTAAATATCATTCTTCGTTGGTCTTGACAAATAGAACCATAGGTAAGGAATCTACCTTTTTTTAGCTCACCTTACTCTCCGTCAATGTGCTCAGCTTTCTCTTCAGGTATCTCTGAGTCCTTGTTCTCAGCCATTAGTTGACAAAAGCCTTTACCTCTTACCAACTTTGTTGGTCTGATGTCTAAATCATACTCCTAGACCTTTGCGATCAAATTCCCTTGTAAGCTTCCTAACTCCTGTTGAGTCAGGATGGACTTAACTACCATGTTCAGGACTAGCACTACTGTATGAGGATTCAAAATATAGTAGCGGAAATTTTTTACTGCTTTCACCACGACAAAGGCATGGTTTTTCTAATTGCAACATCTTCAGTTCATTCCGCTTAAGAGGAGAACTCATGAAAGCAATCGGGGATTCAATATCCTGAGAGTTCTTTTGCATTAATATGGCTAATACAATATGCATAGATGCATAACTGTACATGATGAAGTCTTTGTTGAAGTCTAAGCACACCAGAACAGGAGCATGAGCGACAGAGGATTTTATGTCTTCAAATAATTTTATGCCTTTCTCACTCCATCAGAATGTTTGGGATCCTTTCATCATATTAGATATATGATGAGTCTTCTCAGCAAAATCGGGAACAAAGTGTCTAAGAAAAATTTACCTTTCCGAAGAAAGAGTGAACACTGGTTTTGCTTGTGGGAAAGATAAGGCTCTAAATAGCCTTGACTCTTTCGACATCTATCTTAGTCCCTTCTTTGCTGACGACATGTCCTAGCAGCTTTCCTTCAGTGACCCCAAAAACTGACATCTTGGGATTTAGGGAAATCTTGTGTTCTCGGCATCTAATCAAGACTTGCTCCAAATGATCGCAGTGATTACTTCATTTTTTGGAGAACACGGTTAGGTCATCTAGATAAACTACGATGAATTTTGCCATCATACCTTTGAATGCAAAGTCCACTGCTCGTTGGAAGGTGGCACCAGCGTTGATTAAACTAAATGACATACTACTCTAGGCTAAGGTACCCCAAGGGGTGGTAAATGTCATTTTGAACTAGTCTTCAGGTGAGACTTCAATTTGATTGTAACCTGAAAAACCGTCAAACATGGATAGCATTTCTGAACCGGTTATTTCCTGTAGAACTTGATCCATTATCGGCAGTGGATAGTTATCCTTTAAGGATGACTGGTTTAAGTTGTGAAAATCTACGCATATGCGTATCTCGCCATTCTTCTTCCACACAGGTACAATCTTTGCTACCCAGGTACTATGATGAATTGGAAAAATAATTCTTGGGTCCAGCCTATTCTAAATTTTAGCCTGAATAGTACCTAAGATCTTCGGGTTGTAGTGCCTTTGCTTTTGATGGAAAGGCTTGACATCATCCTTGAGTGGGATGTCATGCTGAATGTCCTTTGGTTTGAACAACTTCATATCAACATAAGACCATGCTAACACATCCATGTAATTTTTCAGCAGCTTAACAAATTTTTCTCTTTTCCTCGAGCATAAAACACTTCCCAATATTCACAGAACAAGGATGTTCCGTAGTACTTAGATTGCTGGATTCAGTTTCCAGAGAAGAGGAAATATCATCCTGTCACTTTTTCTTGACAAAACAATCATGGTTATCAAACAATCATTCCAAGGAAACCAAACCTTTTGGATTTTTTTTCCTTTGAGCTATATCATTGTTTCTTTCTTAGATTCATGTGCTTGACTAGTGAGGAACTTGCAACACACAGAAGTTGATCCTTCAAAATGAAGCCCCTTGAAATTGTCAGCTTTTTCCAAAAAAGTGATAAGCTGCTTGTCATCATTGAACACTTGCCAATGTTGTGAATTATCTAGCACACTTGGGTGAAAAACCACTTCAATGGTATATGCATCTGTTTTTAGCCTTAGGTGAGGGAGCATGAGAGATGCTGAAATGACCAATGAATCAGCCATGTCATTTTGAGCTCGTGAAACTATTTTGATTGAGAAAGCGTCAAACTCTTCAATGCTATCCCATACTACATTACGATAATGCCTGAGCCAGTCATTTGTTACTTGATATATCCCTTTTACCTGATTGATAATTAACTTAGCATCACCTTATACTTTCAGATTTTTTGATTCCCCTTATCTTTTGTAGCTTGCATGCCAAGTAACAAGGATTCATACTCAGTGGTATTATTTGTATTGAAAAAACTGCAACTTGAAAGACGAAGGGAAAATCTCCTCCTCTAGAGATATTAGAACAGCTCCAGCTCCGCATCCACTTATCGCACAACTACCATCAAACTGTAAAGTCCCTACTTTGTTAAGGTCTTCCTCCTGGACGAGAACCTCCATTCTATCTGATTCATTAGATAGGAAGTAATTTCCCATCCCTGATGATTCGAAGAGAATTTGAGCTTTGGGGTCATCAGAATTTGTGACTAGATACTTCTTTTGTGATTCCAGTTCTAATGTCTACATCACCCCTTTAATAGGAATCTTTGCTTTGGACCAATCCATATGAATTTCTTCTCCAACTTCTTTACAGAAGCTTCTCCCTAGCAATATTCTGTATGCTACCTGGAATTTCAGTTACGAGAATAGTTATTTTTACTCTTTTCTCAGGAAATGCTACAAATGCAAATTGCACATCCTTGATCTGACCAATCAATGGGTACCTACTTGGTTTCTATGGAGTAGCATCTACCAAAAGGTTTAGTAAGCATGAGGCCCTAAATCATGAGCGACTTTTATCGGTATAACATTGTCAGAAGCTCTAGAATCAATTATACAGTTACTTAGTTTATGACCATTTGATTAGGAGAGATAGGTAAAAAGGTTTGATTTTCCTTGAAGCATAAGTCGAGGGTGACGTTTACGTGAGACATAGGAGTGGGGTAGGAAGAATTTATTTTGGGGAAGTAGGGGAAATGACAGTCTGGCTTTGGATATACTTGGTTAATCTTACAAGCTGCTCTGGGTTGGACTGAAGGTACTCAACTTTAGACATCTGGATCTTGGTCTTTTTGGCATGATCAATTATATCGAATGCGACAAAGGGTTGTGGTAATGGAGGAATGATTCCTTCATTTTTCATTTGTGGAGGAGGGTTATTGGTATTTATGAAACTAGAGGAGGGTTGATTTGGAGGAGAAATAGGAGGAAAATATTTCTTTACAATAGGTTTAACAGGAGGATGAGTAGGAAGGGGATTACCTCTTTTAGTAATCGTTGGCGGTGGAATTACCACAACCTTTTCCTTTTGTTTTTCAATAGTAGCCTTTGCTTCTTTTCCTTGAGAGTGAGTGAGAACTGCATATGATTGTCTACTCGCGTACCCTTGGGTACCTTCCTCCTCATTAGATTCCTCATCTTCAAATTCCATATACTCGATAATAGAGTCGTCAGTCGGTTCACCAACATTTTGATCATCTTCTCCTTGCAACGAAGGTTCTTCATAATTTGGCTCATCTTCTTCAATTTCAACCAAAGTATTAACTGGAGGGGCTTCAATGGCTAACCTTTGAGAAGTAGTAGGTAAACACAGCCTTTGGGGGGCATTTTTGGGAGTGAAGTTCCTCCGTGGGATATCCTGGTACGGGGTAGTAGATGATGTTTGAGCCAATTACTTCTTTAATGAGAGCAAGTCATTCACCATCTTTTGGAATGGTTGGATCTGATGAAGTATATTGAGAAGAAGTTGTAGCCTTTGATTTTGATGGCTCTCATCTTAACTCACCAGATATAAGGAGATTTTCCTCTATCCGAATGGTTGCAACTTGAGCAAGAACTAAGGTTGGTATTTGTTCTTATAGAATTAAGAAACTTACTCTTGAACTCATTGCGTTCACAAAGAAACACTTTTGATTCTCCAATGTCGGCATCATGGCAAGTGGCACACGGTTGATGAGTGCATTGAATCTGGCGATAAAATCATGCATGGTTTCATTGGCCTCCTTCTTCATGTGATTGATTTTCGACAGTAACGCAAATTTTGTCTTCTTAAGGCTTATACGTGTCTTCAAATGTAGTCCGCAATGTGGCCCAATTGGTGATGGATCCAACTGATAAATGTTGAAACCACTCAGCTGCAAGCCCTTGTAAGGTCTCCAGAAAGAGACGTACTGACACGTCCTCATGAGTCATGTCTAAAATGTTGCATGACATAATAAATGCAGATATATGTGCGTCCATGCTTTGATTTCTTCTCCCATCAAATTTAAGGAATTTTTTGAAATTTACCTGAGGAAGGAGGTGGACTGGATGTGGCAGTGCTAGAGGGTCTGTCAAGACCAATCCGGCACTATGATAATTCTTCACTAGGAACTCCTCGTGCTATGATTATTAACTAATGCACAACTCTTAGTTTGGTGGATGTAATCTGGAAACACAACAACAAACATAACACAAGAATACCATAGACTATGATAAGAAAGAATAATGATAAATCTGAAATATCAGTGTAAATTATAATATCAACATGAAATTGTTACAATCTCACCCATGAGGTTCTTCAAGTGTTATTAACTTCACTTGCCTTCAAACAATAACTATGGGAGAAACTTCACAATTACACCTCTTAATGGATTCTTTAACACACCTTCAAAATGATGGCTTCCTTTACACACTTACTCATACAATATTTCTCACTACTTCTCTCTATGCTAAATGAGGGGGTGGCCTCTTTATTTATAGGAATTCAGGCTTATCCACCCTATCTCTAAGATAGGATAGGAAATCTCTTCTGGCCAATCATATTCCATGCCTAAACTCTTGCCTTTACATGTAGGCTTATCTTCTAAGATAAGATAAACCTTATCATCTCACATGGGTTCCACCTTTTTAGACTTTTCCACAAATAAAATACAAAAAATATTTATGACATCACTCTTTGTCCTTATTACAAATATAA
The DNA here is from genome assembly GCA_019776745.2 of Taxus chinensis. Lineage (NCBI taxonomy): Eukaryota > Viridiplantae > Streptophyta > Pinopsida > Cupressales > Taxaceae > Taxus > Taxus chinensis. The sequence continues at coordinate 589,886,209 of CM034154.1, read as the reverse complement.
TATTTCTAATTCCTAATCATGTAGACCCTACTTCTCTACTTACCCCAACTTTGACATTTTAACATTACTGGACCACTTACGACAAATATTTACTTTTTACCACAACATTCCTATTGTACTTTGACTGTTACCGTACTCTACTTTATTGGCGGCACCATACTGACGGCACCGTTGTTATCTTCTATTGGATGCCACTACTAATCATACTTAACAACATCCTATTCCTAATACATACATAATAAAATAGAAATTATGGAGGAAAATTTTAATGTCGACATTTTCCCCCTTCCTAGCTTCTACTCCGTCCTCGGAGTAGACTCTTATGGACATTCTGAAGCTGGTGCTTGGAAAATATTTAACTTGTCATGGTTGACCCATTTTGTAATGGGAGTACCATCCAATTCCTCCAGTCGATATGTACCATTTTCATGCACAACTGCTATTTTGTAGGGCCCCATCCACTTTGGAAGAAATTTTCTCTGTCTTCTTTTTTTTGTATCTGGAATCATATACTAGAACCAAGTCATTCACATGAAATGGAGACCAACGGATCTTTTGATCAAAGTATTCCTTCTGCTTCATTTTCTTCTTATAGCTTGTATCCTTCGCTATTTCCCTCATTTCCTCTAGCAAATGAAGATGTACCAACCTTTCTTTTACCGAATCACTTTCATCCATCCTTTCATTTTTCATAACTCTCACAGTGGGAATATCAAACTCAATAGGAAGAACTGGATCAATGCCATAAGCCAATTGAAATGGGGAGTATCCTGTTGCTGACTTTGATGTTGCCCTATATGCCCACAATGCTGCATGAATCCTTTTATCCCACTTATGTACCTACAAGGCTGCATCTTTTGCTAGAATTTGACACAACACAAAATTTGTTTCATTCCACCTGTCCATTTGTGCTTGGCTTGTATGTTGTTGCCTTCCTGTGCTTAATAGAAAACTTGTTGACTAGGGCTTCTACCACCTCATTAATGAAGTGGCTTCCTTGATCTATTACAATTTCTAATGGGAAACCAAATCTGGTGATAATGCGTTCATATATGAACCTTGCCACTTCATCCATGGAAGTTGTTTTCAATGGCCTAGCTTCAACCCACTTGGTTAAATAATCTGTGGCAACTACAATATACTTATTTTGGCGTGGGGGTAGTTGGAAGTGGACCTACAATGTCTATTCCCCACTTTTCAAAGGGACCAAGTGGAAGAATAGGGCATAATGGAGCTGATGAAGTCTTACGGTTACCATGTGTTTGAAAAATATCACATGTCTTACAATAATTATAACAATCTCTAAAAAGAGTGGGCCAGTGATAACCTGCGTCCAAGATCCTTCTTGCTGTAAGTTGTCCAAAGAAGTGTCCTCCACATGTACCATTGTGGAATTCTTCTATCAGCTCCTTCCCTTGATCACATCCAACTGCCCTCTTGTATTGTCCATCAGGTTCCTATTCAAAATAATACTCCATACAGAATAGAATATGGATGACTGGCTTGAGTAATCTTCCTCTTAGTCTTTGCATTGGCACCATCAGGAAACTTGAATTCATTTAGATAATTCCAAATATCTATGTATTCACTAGGGATTGTGTCAAGAGATAACAATGCTGCATCTGGGAAATCATCATCATCACAAGGTGAACCTAAACCATCATAGGCTTGAGAGAGTGCATCTGCATTGACATGCTTCTTTCTTGGCCTATCTATAATATCAAATTCAAATTCTTGTAGAAAAATTATCCATCTTGCTATCCTCCCTTGATGGGTTAGGCTTATTGACAATATATTTTAGAGCCTGATGATCTGTTACAACTATAAATTTCTGCCCTAGCAAGTAATTTCTAAACTTCTTTACAACAAAAATGATAGCTAGAGCCTCTTTTTCAGTTACAGTATAATTTACCTTAGCACTGCTCATTTGTCTACTCCCAAAGTAAATTGGATGATCATTCCCATTTTCATCCTTTTGGCTCAGAGTACTTCCTAGTGCTGCATCTGAGGCATCAATATACACAATGAATGGCTTGCTCCAATCTGGATTCTTTAAAATAGGTGAAGACACCAGGGCTTCCTTCAGTTGTTCAAAAGCTTCATGCGCCTTATTTCCTGGTTCATAAGTAACATCCTTCTTCAAGAACTGGGTTAGTGGTTGTGCAATCTTTGAGAAATTCTTGATGAACCTTCTATAGTAACCCACATGGCCTAAAAATGATCTCAACTTACTTCTATTCATAGGAAATGGTAACTCTTTGATTTTTGAAACTTTATCAGGATCAGTACCAATACCATCTCTGGATACAACATGCCCTAACAAAACGCCTTTAGAACATCCAAAGACACACTTTGTAGGGTTTAGTGAGGCTTGTGCTTCATCTAACCTTTGAAATTTTGTCTCCATCTGGTGCAGGTGGTCTATCTTGCTCCCATAGATGCAAAAATCATCTAGAAATACTCTGATGAAGTTCCCAATGTAGGGTTCAAACACCCTATTCATCAAGCGTTGGAACGTTGCTGGAGCATTACACAACCCAAAAGGCATAACTCTATAAGCAAACGTTCCCCAAGGAGTGGTGAACGTGGTCTTCAGCTGATCTTTCTCTGCTATACGAACTTGGTTGTATCCCGCTATATCCATCAGCAAAACTATAGCACTCCTGGCCAGCTACTTCGTCCAAAATCTGATCTGAGAATGGAAGAGGGTAATGATCCTTCTTTGTTGCCTTATTGAGCTTCCTATAATCAACACAAATGTGTAGCTTCCCATTCTTTTTTATTGAGATCACAATGGGAGAAACCCATTCTGAATTCTCCACAGCAAATATAAATCCTGCATCAAGCAACTTATCTATTTCTTCTTTTATAGTCTTGGAAAAATTAGGATTCATTCTATATGGCATTTGCTTTATGGGCTTAGCACCATCTACCAGCTCAATAGAATGTTCTACCCAACTTACTTGACGGAGTTCCTTGTAATCAAAAGTGAATATGTGTATGTACCTTCGAAAGAGCTGGAGGTAGGATTCCTTCTCACTCTCCATCACAGCATCACCAATCTTTATTTTTTGGAGACAATCATCAATTTCTTCTTCAGATAATTTTATGGGATCATGAGTCGGTGTGACTGGAAGGATATCCATGACCAAAACATCAACCTCACTTTCTTCATCTTCAGTGTCCACTTCACTAGTACTTGAGTAATCAGAGGATGTCCAATCATCAGTTTCATCACTTGAATCCACAGGTTCTTACCTTATGATGATGAGGGATCACGTTTATCTTCACCCTCTCTCTACCATGTCCAAGTGTCATGAATCCTTCATTCCAGTAGTTTCTTGCATGAACTCTCCTTAGCCATGGTCTTCCCAACAACATTGGGTACGCAACAATACCATTTTTCATCGCCTGAAAGTCTACCACACATACAACACCCATAACAGATATTGCCACATTTGAAACTACACCTTATGGTTTAGTTTTTCCTTTATTTAATGAACCTTAACATAAGTGTTGAGGGGCAATCAATTTTTAAACCCAACATATTCATTACAGACTTGGTCATTACATTAACTGCAGCACCTCCATCAACTAAGACATCATGAATTGAAATACCATTACATAATACCTCAGCTTGTGGAGCCCACCTCTGCCTCCAAAATAGGGACCTCAACCTCCTTCCTTCGTTGAGCATTGAGTCCACTTCGTAGCTCCTGCCTCTTCTCAGAAGACAGCCAAGAGTTGACCATATGTAATATTTGCAGGCCTTTTGGAAAGATCGTCTAAGATGGAGTATGGTCCTTGTCCCTGTGAAATCAGAAAATCCTGCACACCCAACTTTCTTCTCCTATGTTTCTTACTAGTTTCTCCTTTCATCTTCTTAGGATCATTTCCATCTTGGTTATCTTTTTCTTTCTTTCTTTTTGTTACAAACACATCTACTTCATTATTTATGCTCTTATCTACTACATCAAAAGAATTCACAGGTGCTTTCCCTTTATCATTATCTCTTGTACCAGATGTAGAAGCTCTATCTAGATAATTATACTTATAATGACCCTTTTTATAACAACCATAACATACAACTTCAGAAATATTTCTTTTTGGACCTCTATCTCCTCCCTGAGAACTAAATTCTTTTCCTTGAAGAAGATTAATAGTTAACTGACCCATCTTCCTGAGCAGATCTTCATACTCAGTAGATGTACTAGGAGAAAGATTTGTGCTCACCAAGAGTGGTTGTGGATTCTGGACCAAAGGTGCTGGTGTAGGCTCTACTTTAGCAACAATTTCTTTGGGCTCCTCTTCCATGCTTTCTTCTTGCCTTCTTGCAATCTCCTTTGTTTGTTCAATGGTAGCTGGGACGGTCATACTTCACTCGTTGTCTAATCTCTGGCTTCATCCCAAGAATGAAGTGCTTATAGAGGAGATTATCCATGCCATTCATTAACCCATCCGCTAATCCTTCCTTCCAGATCTGGGCATCGAGCTTCCTCCTTAGCTCTAGAACACGAGCATGATAATCCCTTATCTTCTCCTTCTCTCCTTGGGCTAGCTTTGTGATATCGATCATGAGATCTGCATATTTCTGTTGTTCACCAAATTCTTCAAGAAAACTTTCAGTTAATAAATCCCATGAGTTTTTCACATTATCACCTAGTGTTTCAAACCACCTAAGGGCTGAACCATCCAAAAAGGTAGGAAAAAATTCAGTCCATTGTTCCCTTCTTATAAGGCCATTACAAATACAAGATCATTTAAACTCTTGAATGAAAGAGGAAGCATCTTCATTAGATTGGGCTGAAAAAAATAGGAATCTTCCCCATTTCCAAAAGTAACCATAGTGAAATACCAACCCACAAGTACAATCAACAAGACTTATGTGCACAAATAATTGGAATCACTATAATAGAAAATAGAAATGACCATGGTAAACTATGGTAAAACTTGACTTACTGCAGTAAAAACTGACTTTACTGTGGTAAACACTATTCACAGTAAAAAGTGAAGTTACTGCGGTAAATACTATTCATGGTAAAAAGTGACTTTACTGTGGTAAATACTATTCACGGCAAAAAAGTGACTTTACCATGGTAACTACTATGCACAGTAAAAACAAGGTTACCCTCCAAATGTTTTCTGACTAAGTGGGAATATTTCTCTAGAAAATCCACCAATGAGGAATGGTCCCGGCAACGGAACCAAAATGTCAACACCAATCCGGCACTATGATAATTCTTCACCGGGAACTCCTCGTGCTATGATTATTAACTAATGCACAGCTCTTAGTTTGGTGGATGTAATCTGGAAACACAACAACAAACATAACACAAGAATACCATAGACTATGATAAGAAAGAATAATGATAAATTTGAAATATCAGTGTAAATTATAATATCAACATGAAATTGTTACAATCTCACCCATGAGGTTCTTCAAGTGTTATTAACTTCACTTGCCTTCAAACAATAACTATGGGAGAAACTTCACAATTACACCTCTTAATGGCTTCTTTAACACACCTTCAAAATGATGGCTTCCTTTACACACTTACTCATACAATATTTCTCACTACTTCTCTCTATGCTAAATGAGGGGGGGTGGCCTCTTTATTTATAAGAATTCAGGCTTATCCACCTATCTCTAAGATAGGATAGGAAATCTCTTCCGACCAATCATATTCCATGCCTAAACTCTTGCCTTTACATGTAGGCTTATCTTCTAAGATAAGATAAACCTTATCATCTCACATGGGTTCCACCTTTTTAGACTTTTCCACAAATAAAATACACAAAATATTTATGACATCACTCTTTGTCCTTATTACAAATATAATATTTCTAATTCCTAATCATGTAGACCCTACTTCTCTACTTACCCCAACTTTGACATTTTAACATTACCGGACCACTTACGACAAATATTTACTTTTTACCACAACATTCCTATTGTACTTTGACTGTTACCGTACTCTACTTTATTGGCGGCACCATACTGACGACGCTGTTATCTTCTATTAGACGCCACTACTAATCATACTTAACAACATCCTATTCCTAATACATACATAATAAAATAGAAATTACGAAGAAAAATTTTAATGTCAACAGGCTCATGGCGTTTCCCCATAGTACATGTAGATTTGCTTCCATTTGAAAAGATGAAAAAAGAAAATGAGCAGGGAGTGTGGTTCCACTTCGCAATAGAGCACTGCAAGTCGATGTAGAGGTGCCCTGTGAAATCCGGCTGTTTCATGGAGGTGAGTCACTTCTTGCTGATCGATTCACTAAACTTAGTGATGCGAATCATGCTGGAGTGATACTGAAATTGTGCCTTTGAAGTAGATCAAAGATTGGATCAAATTCACCACGAGCTCTTCTGCCACAAGTAAACTGTTCACCCGCCAGTGTACCTGTTCAAATCTACAACGATTAGGAGTAGATTTACGGTAATATTTTTGTTTGTACTTTGCTGATTTTCTGATTTTTCTGGAAAAAACTCAGTAGCATGTACTTTTTTAATATTTAATTTTTATCCTCTTAAATAATAACCGATTGTGGTTTTTTGACAAACATTAAAGAGGATAAAAAGTGGGTTAGTTTAGAAAGCTGATTTTCAGATATTTGACCTGAATTTGTAAGGTTTTGAAAATATTGTGAAATATCAGAATCTCAGATCTATGGAAATATACAGGTTTTTGTAAAAACTCAGTGAACTAAAAACTCTTATCTAGGCCAGATCTATGGAATTGTATAAGAAAATTTTCGGTTTGGTCACTTTTTCCAAAAAATTTGATTTTCAACAAAGGGTTGAAATTTGCAAACTGGTAGTGATTTTTACATTTTTTAATTATTTCCTTAGTTTGGTCCCCAGCAGAGTCGCAAAAAACTGTTGGTCCTAAAATATATCGGATATGCAGGTCGTGGGGAAACAGGCCAACAGTGTGCAGGGCAAAACCCCTCTTTGAGACAGCAAAGCGAAACTGGTTTATTGCTATTCTATAAAAACATGAATCTGTACAAATCTACACTATTCTAACTTCGGGGGTTTGGGATCTCATCCCAGTGGAGGTAGTTCCAGCTGCGAATAGATATATAGGAGGGAAGGAACGAAGGAAAGATAGATTTGAAGGAAGAAAAGAAATGAATTCCAAAACAAAAAGGTCAGAGGGTTTACGCTTTGGGCTGGTAGTAAAAAAAGTCTAGCTTACTTACATAAACGATTAAATCAATACTGATGAACTTATGATAAAATAAAGAATGAATCCAACATAATGATAACAAAGATCTAACATAAGAAAGATCAGATGCAAATAATACACATATGGAGCACAAAGTCTGGATATGTATATTAATAATCATTATGTTACAAAAAAGCACAAAGTCTTTGTCTTCTCTTTTTCATACAAAAAAGGTCCACCTGGAATACAACAAGTATTCCAATATTTATAGAAGGAGAAGGAGGAAGAAGACAAAAGAAGACCAACCACTATTCACAAAATATCTACAAAATATCTAAAAAGTCAAAAGTTGACTTTAGGAAAGTTATGGATGGCAACATCCCATGATGTAACATGTATGATGTCATCGTAAATGCCAACATACTTTTTAGATAATTTGACAAAAATATCGAAGCGTACACAAGAAGAGAAATTATTCATCATCATCTCTTTGCTTGAATGGAGTGACTTACATCTTATTAGGGGAGGTGATGTGACATTGAGCTCGGTATTCCATAAACTTGCTAATCATTGTCTGAAGTTGGATATAATCGAGACCTTTGAAATGGTCACCAATAACTTCACAAGTTTCTTTTTCAGTATTGAGCTTGTCAGGTAGCCCGATGTATTCATCTCATGCTTCAATCAGGTAGCCAATGAAATCACAGCAAGCCAAGAGGTTATTGATAGATTCTCAGTCAAAATTGACCTATAGCACCATACCTTGGGTTACGATAGCCTTAAGAGCTGGATGGTATCGCTTCCTACCCTCAAGGTGAATGATTCACTGAGCATTCCTAGAGACATCTTCGTGACTATCTGCTCCTTGTTGTATTTTACATCCAGGGCTTCATCCTTGATTTTGTCTATTCTCTCCAGGATATACTCCATTTGATCCACCCGATAATCTAATGCGACGAGATTTTTATGGTGTGCCCACGGGTGATCAATGATGTCGATCTCTAATAGGTCATCGGCTGAGTAGTTGACCATTGATTGAAATGTCTCGTGCTGCAACCTGGTGTTGTCCAACTCCTCGGAGAGGGATTCAGCTACTGCTTGTAGCTCCTTGTTTGACTGATCTATACTCTGGTAGAGTCCTGTGAATTTCTTGATTATTTCCTCACTATCTATGAGGATTCACTTTGTCCAGGTGGAAACTACTGTGCCTTGTTTGCTAATCTTGGCGTATTCATTTATCTTGTCCTGATTGAGAACTTCAGTAGGCTTGGTGGCAGTCATAGGAGAAGCATTGCCCATTCTCTGTAAAGCTTGGAGGAGATGTTTATTTTTCTCTTTGAGTATTCTCTTCTCCTCTTTGGCTTCTTGTAGCTTCTTATAGAGAGCATCTAATGTAGATAAGGCCTCTCCTTGTAGGCTCTCTCATGAGGTTCTCATTGTGACTTGGGTCACTGAAAATTTTTTAGGAGACAAATCTTTCTTTTCTTTGGTGGGATTAGGATATGCAATCTCCATGAATAACTCTTTGAAAAGTGAGTTATCACTTTCTGTTTCTTTGGTCCCTTCTTCGGAATGACAGAGAAGTCCATGGGTGCGATGGGGACCTTTCTCTTGAGTTGACCCAGATGGTTAGAGATCCACCTTGGAATTATGGGAGCGGGAGTAGAGGGAATAGAAGAAGAAATAGGGGTGAAAGGGGAAAAAACTAAAGAGGCCGCAGGAGAGAACGTTGACACACTTGGTGGTGGCATTGACAAGGAGTCCAACGCACTACTGCTCTGGGGATCATGAGTTACCATAGGAGAGGAGAAGGAAATAGAGGTGGAAGGGATCTGTAATTGGATGGAAGGAATACTAGGTGACAGATCCGCAAGAGAGGAAAAGATGGACGAGGTGGGAGATGGAAGGGAGGAAGGAAGGGGGGAAGACACATCCATAGGTGCGGATGTTTCAACGATGAGAGGAGGAGAAGGGAGCAAAGAGGGCACATTGGGTACCTCGGTGGTTATAGCTGTGACCACATCCTGAGTGGATGTATCCTTTGAAACCTTTGTGGTATCTCCTTCTTTATCCGAAGACACCAGGTCGACCATTTGCTTCTTTGAAGTAGAAGGAGGGCTTTCAGTATCTTCTTCTTGTTTACTTGGTTCTCCCTCCTTATCTTTTCCTTTTCCCTTTGGTACCTGGGCTGGCCTTGGAGGTGCCCTACCTGTGTGAGATGTAGTGAAGTCCACCCCGAGGTAGGTGAGACCATTCTGTTTGCACCAATATTTGGTGTGTTGCAGCATAGGCTTGACTTTCTCCTAAATGGTCTTAGGTGCCTTGGCCCTGTGTATATCGGAAAGTGGCCAACCATCCCCATCCATGTCTAGATAAACTGATCAATTTCTTGATCAGTTTCTTGGAATACATTTGGAATGATGGCCACGCTATGGTGCTTGATTTCTTCAAGGGCTATACAGGACTGATCCTTTCTCCTGATCTTGATCTCATGTGTTAGATCGATCCAAATGTCTTCAATTTCATAAACATGGATAGGATCAATTTTTACCCTTCGAAGGAAGCTTTAGCAATCAAAAGTCAGCTTCACTGGGAAGTTATGCTCTAGATTCAACAATTCCATCTCAGAAAACATTTCCTGAGCCTTGGCAAGTGTGGTACAAGTATACCGGCCAACTGTAAGGGTAAATGGAGTTCCACCCTTCTTTCTCTTCATGCTTTTCTTGTGGTAGGTGATTAGTTTCCTTGATAACTCAAAGAGAATCAGCTTGGGCCCCGCATACCTTGGTAGATTGGCTGGTTCACCCTCAAAATTTACGGCCCTGAGATATGTGAATGTGGGAAACTATGTGAACAATTCTCCCCATTTCTTTAGGGAATCGATTATGCTCGAGCTTGTCCGACCGTGTCTCATATTTGGCCTCAGTAGGTAGATCACCTCATCATAGAAGGCATCATTTATTTTAGTGAATTCGGTGATGTTGGCTTCGAGCTTTATCTCATGATAGAACTCATTTATTTTGACCTGGGGCCATGCCCCATTTCGTGCCAAGCCTACGAAATATCTCACTGATGCTGCAGCGTATACCACATAAGAGTTCATGTAGAACATCCCAGTTGTTAGGACTTGTTGAAGCTACTGGGAGATGGTATCGCTAATGATTTCTCCCCAGCCGAAGCACTGATCAGGCACATTCTTGCTCATTGTTTCCAAATACCTTAGCATCTATTTATGGAAGTGATGGGCATCAGGAAGCCCAAACACTCTTCTCAAGAAGGTGATTGTATCACTCAATTCCTCATTGAAGTCACTTTGGTGGATGGTTTGTGTCCATCTGCTCACTGGCTTCTTGTTTTTAAGATATAGCTCATTCATCATTTGCAAACATTTGTCTTCACTATCGTCTCATGCCTTCTTGCAGTCTTCTAGGCTTATGGTGACGTGTTTCCTGTGATGAGGAATGCCTAGAGTTATCTTGAAATTCCGAGAAGTTAGGTCGATGATGGTATTTCCATCTTTTTCATCGACACATCTAGTGTCTTCGTTGTAGCACCGCGCAACCAGCATAATGAATTCATTATTCACAACACTGACTGGCAACCCAGCTGCAAAGTGCAACCAACTTCCTACTAGTTTGTTTATCCAAGGGCCACTAGTGACATCTTTGGTTCTGGCCCAAATTTTTTTCCATATCAATGTGCCCAAGCTCAGAGTCTCAGATATCAAGATCACTCTCTGCGTATGAGTCAGGCATCTTGAATTTCTGGTATTTATACTTCATCTCTTGTTCTATCAACTTAGCTTTACCATTAGACTTCATTGGATTTTTGCTTGACGAAGACATGTGTGAGTTCAAAGATAGCTGTTGTTGCTCTGTAAGAAGAATCAAGGAGGTCCAACACAGAAGAGTCATGTCAATCATCATTTTATTCATAATGAAAACTTGCATAAAGAAGAATGAGCAATTATAAGTCTTAGGGCGCAAGGCGCAAGTTTATAGCATGCTGCAGAGGCTTAAAAAGGCTGGGTGCACTTTTGGGGATGTCAACATGTAAGAAGGTGCGCCTATGTTGACAGGGTAGAAGTTGCGCCAAAGGCATTATAAAGGGCACAATTTTTAGGAGTGTTGCATGATGGAAGGTGGCGCCAATGGATAAAGCATGGGGCGTGGGTAAGCAATACACAACACACAGTGTTGGTGTTATAGAAATTGCGCCAGCGCTTTAAGAAGAATGTTTTGGCGGGGTGCAAATAAGTTTGGTGTTGCATAGCTTTTAAGTGTGCCCAAGGCACAATTATGGAATACATGTTGTAAAGCAATTCAATGCGCCAAAGGAGACTGCTTGGCGCATATTTGAAGTACACAACATCTCATGTTGATGTTGGTGAGATTGTGCCTACACCTTTACAAAAGTTCACTAATTTTTCTCTTTAGTTATATGGCCTTGGTGTGAAAAAATATGATGTTGCATGAGGGGAAAATGCACCATGGCACAACTGTGGGGACTGTAACATGTAAAAATAGTGCGCCAAGCTTTTTAGATAGTTTTTTGCAATTTCTCAGATTTTCTCTCTCTTTTAGTTCTTTCAAATGGTAAAGAGAGGTTTTTGATAGATAACAAGTAGTGAAAAGGAGACCTTAGGTTTTTTAGAGGCAGGGACCTTCCAGATTTGTAGATCTAGGAGGATAGGAAAAGGGGCTTCCAAATGGTTTATGGATTGTTCATTTTAGATTTAACCTTTTATATCAACCCTAAATTCTTACAATAACTAAGAAACAAAAGCCAAAACAATAACAAGGATGATAGAAACCACTTACTCGGCTTAATAAAATATGAAAGACGAAGTTGGGGTCCACAGGCTTGAAAAACGGCACACAGGGATGACAAGGACAGCTGACAAGTGCAGAGGAAATATCTTTTTCAATTTTCAAATAGTGAAAATGAAAGGTGTCGAATGCCTATTTATAAGAAAAATATGCATTTATTGCCTAGCAAATTTCTTTAGCGCACCTTTATGGGTGTTAACATGGGTTAAAATGCGCCATTGGCGTAAATTTCAAGACGTCAACACGATATTTCTAACACCTTAGCGCACATATTTTGGTGCATATTTTAAGATGTCGACATGTAACTTTTAGCGCCTTAGGGGCGCAACTTTTAGGATGTTGGTATGTCTTTTTCTGTGCCAAAGGGAATTTAAAGTGGCGCACATTTCATGAAGTCGACACAACATTTCTTGCGCCCAGTTCAAAAAGGCTGAAAATGTCTAAGTTCTTAAAAATTGATTTCTGGAAGGAAATTTTTAGGCCATTCCGAACGTTGTCGGACTTCTTTAGGGGACCAAAACTGAATTTTGGTATGGTTACCTGGAAAATTTCCCTTGTCAATTTTAGAGGATAATAAACCTTAAGCCATAAACCATGAACCATGAACCCTAAACCCTAATCCCTAAACCCTAAACCCTAAACCCTAAACCTTAAGCCTTGAACCCTACACCCTAATCCCTGAGCCCTAAACCCTAAACCTTAAACCCTAAGCCTTGAGCCCTAAACCTTAAAGCCAAATCCCTGAGCTCTAAGCTATAAACCTTAAACCTGTAACTCTGAACACATAACCCTGAGGTGTATACCCTAAACCATGCACCCTAACCCCTAAACCCTAAACCCTGAGCCTTAAACCATAAACCATAAACATTAAGCCCTAAATGCTAAATCCTAAAGGTCCCAAACCCTAAACCCTGAACCATGAACCATGAGCCCTAAATGTTAAACCCCTAAACCTCATATATTTCCAATACGACCCATGAGTGAGTTCATCTTTTTGAATATCTTAGGACCATCTTTCATAGTCTTGTGCCTAGAACCATCATTAAGTTTGCTTTTACAACTACCTTGTTTATGAGAGATGGGCATTTCCCTCCTTCAAAATATCAAGAGATGAAAGACAAAAATTTTATGAATCTCTTTGAATTTTGTTCCTACGAAGTCGATGAACCGTTTTTAGTTGAATACTCTTTATCAATACTAATAAGAATGGGTAAGATACAGAACATTACAAAGAGTGAAATAATTTGCATGTAATGGGAAGATGAAGATAGCTCTGTATTGAGTAACATTTATTTGTACCAAATTGTTCTTGGATATCTGTAATTTCCCTCCATTAAAATATCAGTAGATGAAAGGCATCAAATTATTATGACTCCCTTGAATGTTCTGCCTATGAAGTAGATGAATCCTTTTTAGGTGAATACTCTCTATCAATATTTATAAGAATGGGTAAGACATATAACATTACATTGAGTGAATGGGTGAGCCTAATCCATGAGCCTTAAATTATGAGCCCTAAACCCTAACCCTTAACCCTTAAACCCTAAATCCCAAGCCTTAAACCCTAAACCCTAAACCCTGAACCCTAACCTTTAAACCATAAACCCTAATTCCTAAACCCTAAATTATAAACCCTAATACCTAAACCTTAAACCTTAAACCTTGAGCCATAAACCCTAAACCATGAGTGTTAAACCCTATACCCTATACCATAAACCCTAAGCCCTACCCTAAACTAGAAACCTAAACCCTAAACCCTAAACATTGATCCCTAAACCCTAAACCCTAAGACCTTAACCCTATGCACTAAGCCCTAAGCCTTAATCCAAAACCCAAAACCCTGAACCCTCAAACATAAACCCTCAGCCCATACCCTAAAAACTAAACTCTAATCCCTAAACCCTCAACCCTCAACTCTCAACCCTAAACCTTAAACCCTCAACCATGATCCCTAAACCCTAAACCCTAAACCTTGAGCTATAAACCCTAAACCCTCAACCCTGATCCCTAAACCCTAAGACCTGAACCTTGAGCCCTAAACCCTAAACCCTAAATCCTAAACCCTCAACCCTTAACCCTGAGCCAAAAACCTAAACTCTAAACCCTAAACTAGAAACCCTAAACCATGAACCTTAAGCCCTAAGCCCTAAGCCCTAAACACTAAAATCTAAACTATGAGCCTTAAACACTGAACCTTATACCATAAACTCTAAACCTTGAGTCCTGAAACGTGAGCCCTAAACCCTAAACCCTGAGCCCTAAACCCTAAATCATAAACCCTCACCCAAAGGAAATTCCTAATGAGATCATTCAACATGTTTCAGTGTGTAAGGAATAGTGTCTAAGGTGATCGATCGAGTCATTTAGTTTTGATGAGAGACTACTTCCTCTAGAGGCCTAAAAAGGCATTTTTGGCCATTCTGTAGCTAATTAAACACCCTTCAGAACAAGCTAAAATGAGCTAGTCATGTCACCAAGGTATTAAAGACCATCATGTGTGAAGTATTAAAGCATCATTTATCTCCATAAGAGACATATGAGAAAAAAATGTATGAGAATCATGAATTTGATTCCATGAAAGGATGCTTTTAGAGATAGGAAAGGTGAGGGGATGATCTTTATATGGAGCATCATGTTTCTAAGAATGAGAAATCATCTGAGTTCACTTAATGTAATTCACTTGGTACTATTCATAAAAACTCATTCAACACCTAGTAGTGTTATCACACGTTAAGGAGGAGGCACATTACAATCACCTCATTTTTGTAATAGGACAGGAATCCCATTCAGGGAACAATCCTCTATATACAAAGTGAGCATCTCTTTTTAGTAAGAAGTAGACAAGAATCATAGAGTTTATTCATGGTCACTAAAGTCAATTATGGACAAAATTTAAAAATTGGTACCAATTCAAGTAGTGGTAGGGCCAAAATCCAATTTAGAAGGTAAAAAAACCTTAAAAATGACTATATGATTTCCCAAAACAAAGACCGACTACAATATATATGCCCTGAAAGTTTTAGGTCCTCTGATGAAATCCTAAAAATGAGTAAGTACTGACCAAATTAGATTTTGAAAAACTATCTTCTATATTATAACTGTTAGAGCTAAGGAACCACTTCCATCAGGTGCGAAGTGACCCTAATTTCTTATATTTACTAAAATAAATTTAAAGTATAAGAAATAATAAAAGTAATCTTATAATTTTATTATTAAAGTGCGCGTTTTGGGTTTTTCAAAATGCGTATGCGTTATAGGTTTGGTAATTACCAAACCAAAAAAATTAAAACGCGTACGTGTTTTGTCTGTTTCTGGTTTTTTGTCCACTTTTTGGCCCCCCAACTTCGTGAACTTACCAGATTGCACTTGTTTACTTACCACATTTAATTTTGTCCTTGATAAACATGGTGTGCAAGTTGGAGTGTCTTGTGGGCATGTCATAAGTCTTACATGTGCATTTAATTGATTTGGGTTTGGTGTTTTACTTGTGTGTTGGAATGGTGGGATGATGAAGTGGCATCCTACATGGAGCCACCTCATCATCCTCACATCCCTTTTCTATTTATTAGATGAATTTGATGGATTTTGGGTTACTTGCCTTATTTTTCTTCTCTTGCACTTTTGGAATTGGGGAGGTTTTTGGGAGTTGCATTTGGATCGAGGTTGGTGTTAAGGATTCAAAGGTTGTTGAGTAAAGAAATTGTAAGCTTGATGGAGAGGTAGGAACTCCTCTTGTTGTCCTTTTTGTATTAATGTATTTGATGTTAAAATTGTGCTTGTTTACATATTGCATGAGTGTTGTGATTTTTTTTATCGTGGCTGGGTAGTCTGCGTTATGTTGGGTGTGGGAGATGGATTTATGAGACCATTGGGGAGGGAAAAGTGAGATGTGATGAATGCATTGTGGAGGGAGTGTGAGTTTGATTTCCACCTATCAGGAGTGAAAAGGATAACATGTATATATTTTGCATACTTGCAAGTGTATAAATAAGGATTTGATTATGTTTGAGTTGTGCACATGGTGGATTTGGGTGGAAATCCTACATCACTAGGGAGAAAAAAAGAGGTTATGCACATATTCCATTGTTCCTTGTTTGCTTCGTGTTTTCCTTGAACACAACGATGAATCCAATCTTTATTGGGATAACCTTTTTAATCCACTTCATCCTATTATCGAGGATTTTGACTAAGTCCCCACATCCAAATATTTCATATTTATAACTTATCATCCATAATATATTATATTGTTAGTTTTAATTTCATAATTGATTATTTTTAGCTTGATTACTTAAAAGTGAGTTGGTTTTTATTAAAGGAAGTCCTTTGGTTCCTGGAATTGCCTTTGCCAAGTAACTGACCTCGTAATTATCTAATCTATCTCCTGTCAAGTTGTCTACGTGTGTGTAGGTTTCCATTTCTTTGGAAGAGGAGTGGTGTGCACTTGTTTGGATCTGCCATCCTTTGTTATCACCATCCACACATTTTTCGTTAAACCCTTCCATTTCTAAGTTTTAGTGATTTAATTCATGAAGTAAAATTGAATCCTAAAAAGTACTGAAACGGAAAGAACCATCCACTCCATCACACACCAAACAACTAATAATCATTAAGTGATTCTCAAATCAAACATAGGAGCCATTTATTTCCTTGAGTAATGTAAAATCACATTAGATCATGGTTTGGTCACCTTTAAAAATTAAATGATAGTTGTTAGAGTCGATTTGATATGTTTTGGTAATCATTTTATTGAGAAAAAATATAGAAACACCTCTAAATTATATCACGAAGTTATCCTCCATCACTACACTATCTTCTCTGAAACTAGTCTCAGATTAAATAGATGATCAAAACATTTCCAATGATTGACTGTGTAGGTGAACAAGTATTGTGGATCAAAATATATAAACATATGAAGAAGACCCAAAAATTTCCACAATACCCATATCTCAAAATAGAAGCAAGATTTTTAACTTGATATTTAGGTCACAAGATACACTTTTTGGGACCCACAACCACTCCCATCGTGTTGTGCTCTTTAGGATATTTCCAATGGTGCTATTTTTTATGATTTGGAGCAGCTGATTAAAATTTATGATCATTCAAATATTTCAGTGTCATTGGTGTAGATGACATCCATGGGGGCGTCAATTTTAGGCTCCTGATCCCTCTTTCCATCATGTCACACTCTGATCGGTCGTCGATTCTCTTTTCCCACTTAGTGATGGTTGTCATGTTTCACATCGTGATTGGTTTATGATATGATACCGCTTTAATCCAAACATTTAGTCGTTGTTTATCTTGTGAACTCTTAGAACCCTGCGATCAACTTTTATGGTCGAGCTAATAGAGGGACGACGTGAATTTGGATGTCACCACCCCTGTGATCCCCAAAACACAATATTCTGAGTAATTATTTCCCTAAGTTAAACTATGTGACCCGAAGATGATCTGTGGGAATAAATTTGGAGAATCGAGAAGACGCCCAAGCATTAACAACACTTTAATAATTAAGATCAAAGTCATTAAATGTTCAAATTGATCTTAACTGTCCAACATAAAGTGTGATCTCATTTTGGTCAACAGTCACTATGTAAGAAACTTAACTAAGATTTATTATTAAAACCAACATATAATTTATAGATAAACAGACAAACAAATGTTATGTATATAAACCTCGTTACTTGGAGTTTGGCAGGGGATAAGCTAATAACATGGGATTTGGTACTAATACAAGTAGAATTAACATATAACAACTTTATCTTGATAGGAGCATCGGGAATATTCCATTCCAATCAGTATGAGGTAGTATCCTACGAAGAGTGGAAGAGTTGCAAATGTTAGTTGTGATAAATGAAAGAGCCCATTAAATTTATTTTTTTGGAATGCATGAAGAATTTACACCAAGTGTGTAAATACTTAAAAGGAAATTAATATATGATATAAACAATGCACATATGTGAAGAGGTGGAAATTTAATTAGACAATCACAAGATACGTATATCAGAGTGGGGCATTATATACACACTTAATTTTTTATAAAGGACTTGATTATTGCTTTAGATGGTGTATTTATGTTTTAAGTGATCATTCATTCAATTTAAGATCTTATTGGTATTTTTTTCTTATGTTTTTTATTTTTATTTTGCATTATCCCCTTATACCGTGCATGATTTTTGACCCTTGCTATATTGTACTATCCCTTTCGACTCTATCATTTTCTTTTCAAGTAGATATGTTAATCTATGTTTGGAATTGTATACTTCAATTTCACCATGTATCTCGCTTCTTCTTGATGATATATGGAAACTCATTTTATACTTATCTTTGTCCATTAAAAAAATAATCGGTCAACTCAAAACACATAAAAACCTACAAAATTACCATTGATTTTCTCTTATATGAAACATGAGGCTCTTAATAATTCAAAAGCATTGTTTTCCATCCTTCTGTTCATTTTTCTATTTTTATAGAGATTTAATAATTTCACACCTACAAAAGTGGTCACATCTCTACAAAAGTGTTTGGTTTTTCAAGTCTTTTTTATACTAAACTTGGTTTCCTTGAGCTTAGTGTCATTTCTATAAGCATGTCCTTCCCTTTATGCATTAGCTTGCATGCTAGTATGGTCTTAATTTGAATTCAAGAAGGATATCACAACACAAGTACATTAGTGCATTTAGCAAAAGGATTCAATCATAGAAAAGAAGTTGCGAATGTGATATTGAAGTTCAATGAGAAAAATGTACTTTATTTCTGAAACATTCATGTGCCAAAAATTTAATACAAGCATTTAGAGAATCATTCTAGCTTATATTATTTTTTTCCACGTTCAAAATATAAGTGTTAGGAAACATACACAAATTGAATTAGTTATTGACTTGCATCGAATGTTACTTACGATTTTGTCAAATAACAAGGAGATTGAAAATTATAAAGGGATAACACCAAGACCAAATTAAGGATTTTGAATGCCCTAGGTAGTACTTGGAGTGTACGCCCCCTCTCCCTCTCTAGTTTTTTAAAATTATAGTGTAATTTAAAAACACATACAATTAAAGATAGAAAGGCTTCTTCGTTGTCTTTTCCATATAAAAACTAGAGATGACATCATCAATATTTTATCGTCGTAAGATTTCATATTCAAATGTCAAAATTGAAAGGCTATTTAATCTACTTTCACCTATTTTTGACCTTAAATTGTTTTTAATTCTTGTTAGAGTGAGAAATGCTCTCTTAGAACTACAATTTTGAATAGGAAGAAAAACATTAGTATGACAACATCTACAAATTTGGGAACGTAGTGTCTAGGCCACATTTTTCCAAATATTTTGACATTAACAATATGCTTGTCAAGGTTTCACGTCTTGCTAATTCCAAGGAGGCCTCCAAGTCTATGTTATATATTTTTACTAAGAATTAGAGTAATTGACTATTGTATCATTATCGAGATCTTTTAAATTGTTCAAAAAACCTAACCTATAATTAAAAAAACAATATATGCTTAATTTCTTATTGATAATTTCCTTATTAATTTATCTATGATAACATTGAATGCCTCAACCTTCAAACTATCCCTCAAGGTCCCTCATATGATTAAAGATTTTACCCTTGAAACAATCAAAAGCAATCTTTTAAAATAATAAAAATCAAATGATCCTTATGAATGCAGATCTTTTGAAAATGATAAATTAACATTCTAAGTATGAAAATACACACCAAAATTAGTGAGAAAATTAGCAGGAACTTGAACAAGGTCATAACTTGTGCTCTGGGTGTCCCGATTGGGTCCATTTTTTTTAAACCACATTTGTTTCGATGAGACAAACACTATTCAACCAACTATGATATGTTGGAGCACGTTTTGGCACATTTTTTGGCCCAAATTCCACCATCTGAGGGCCAAAAATTAGGATTTAATTTGTAATTCGGTTTTTTCCTATTTTAGGGCATTAGTTAATGTTAGTCTCTTAGATGCATTGTGAGTTGGAAAGTTGGAAATTCCTTTAATTTAGGCATGTAGAAGATGCGTGGAAATTTCTTGTTCCCATACGAATAAGCATGTGAACTTACTAAGAATAACAGGTTCTAGTAAACTACTAAAAATAGTAATTTCCGCCACCTAAAGTAGATTTAGTCAAAGTTAGAGAGTTTTCTTGGCAACTCGAGTTGGGATTTGTTTTCCTATTTAGGAAACATTGTAATTCATGATTCAATAACGAAGAAGGAGATCTATTTTCTTTTGAGTTTAAATTATTTTTAGTATATTGAGTGTGTTCATATTTTGGCTACATTATCTGGTATCAGAGCAAGTTTGAATCTTGTGAAAAAAAATGGCAGGAAGAGGAAGAGGAAGAGGAGGTGGTATTTCCCAGATGAATAGAAACATGCAGGATCTACAGAGGTAAGTTTTTGTGCTTTGCTGCAATGATAACCCAGAGAGGAAATCAAGGTGGAGATGACATAGATGAAGAAGAAGTTTGTGAAGAGGAGGAGACACAAGCGCCACCCTTAGTTTTTGAAGAAAGGATGCTTCGAGCATTAGAAGGAAAGAATGATGGGATAAGAGTTGATGTTTCAAAGTATGGAGGTAGTCTAAAACCAGAGGAGCTGATAGACTAGTTGACTAGCATGGGAAATGTTTTTGAGTGGAAGGCTATGTCATAAGAAAAGAAGGTAAAATTTGCATGCACGAAATTAAAAGGTCATGCTATGTTATGGTGGGATCACCTACAAAAAGAGTGGTCAAGAAAGGGGAAAGAAAGGATTAAGACCTGGAGTAAGATGGAGAAGAAGCTAAAAGACAAATTTCTCCCTATGGATTATGCACAAACCCTTTTCAGGAGGTTTCAGAATCTCAGACAGAACTTACAAACCATGCAAGAATACACAGATGAGTTCTAAAAATTGGCCATTCGTGTAGAGCATGAAGAAATTGAGGAACAAATGGCTTCAAGGTATGTAAATGGATTAAAATTTTCTATTCAAGATGAAATAAGCATGCACATGATTAAGAGCATGGAGGATGCCTATCAGCTAGCCTTAAAGGCCAAGAAAAACAAAGTCTGTCAAAGTTTTAGGAGATCACCTGGGATGAATAGGGGAGCCTCATCCTCCTTTCGGGGATGAGTTGGTTTCAGTCAAGGTAGGGGAGAACCACCTCGTGGAGTGGAAAAGAAAGAAGATACAAGACAAGATTCCCCAAATCAGCAAAGAGGTAGAGGATTTCCTAGGGGTAGAGGATATGTTGGCGGTAGAGGATGGGAGGCTCCATGAAGACCATTTGTTTGTTACATATGTGGTGAAGAGGGGCATAGGGATTTTGAATGCCCGCATTATTATACACATGACAAGAGACAAGTCAGACTCTCCAAGGGTAAATCTTGTTCAAGCTGAACAAGAAGAAGATGAACAAGACCTAGAAATTCCACCAGATGTGGGAGAAAATATGATGATCAAAAGGATGATGATTTCTCCAAGAAAGGATATCAAGGGGGATGCATGGCTATGTACAAATATCTTCAGAACAAGATGCACTTCAGGAGGAAAGGTATGTAATGTTATTATTGATGGTGGTAGTTGTGAGAACATGGTTTCAAATGAGATGGTTGAGAAACTAGGTCTGCATTGTGAGAAGAATCCTAACCCTTATTGTATTTCATGGTTTAAGAAGGGTAATGAAGTTACTGTTGATAAGAGATGTTTAATAAGTTTTTCTATTGGGAAAATTTATAAGGATGAGATTTGGTGTGATGTTATTCTTATGGATGCATGTCATATGCTACTAGGAAGACCATGGCAATTTGATAGGAAAGTTATTCATGACGGGGGAAAGAATACTTATACTTTCTTGAAGGATGGCACAAAAATAGTTTTTCTACCTCTTAAGGAAGAGGGGAAGGCTGAAAATATGCTTTCTGAAAAGGAATTTGTGAAGGAGGCAAAGGAAACCGGGTTTTGTTATGCACTGGTCACAAATAAGGATGAACCTACAAGTGCACAAATACCAGTAGAAACAACAAAATTAATAGAAGAATTTTCAGATGTTATTCCTGATGAGCTACTAGATGGATTACCACCCAAAAGAGATATTCAGCACCATATTGATTTGATCCTAGGGTCTTCACTCCCAAATCAAGCAGGCTTATAGGATGAGCCCGACATTGCATGTAGAATTGAATAAGAAAGTGGCAGAGCTCGTGAGAAAGGGGGTAGTAAGGGAGAGCATGAGTCCATGTGCAACCCCATACTTTATTAACACCAAAGAAGGATGGAACATGGAGAATGTGCACAGATAGCAGAGAAATCAATAAAATTACAATCAAGTATAGGTTCCCAATACCTCACCTTGATGATATGATGGATGTGCTTGTTGGATCTAGGTATTTCACCAAGATTGATCTTCGAAGTGGTTACCATCAGATTCATATCAGAGAAGGAGATGAGTGGAAAACAACATCCAAGATAGGGAATGGATTATATGAGTGGATGGTGATGTCCATTCAGGGGTTATCCAATGCACCTAGTACTTTTATGAGGTTGATGAACAACTGTGCTATGGGAGTACAATGGTAAGTTTGTTGTGGTTTATTTTGATGATATCTTGATTTTTAGTAAAACTAAAGAAGAGCATTTGAGGCATCTAAGGGTGATATTTGAAGTGTTAAGAAAAGAGAATCTCTATGCAAATATGAAGAAGTGCACATTTATGCAAGAGAGTTTGGTATTTTTGGGATTTATTATTTCAGCAGATGACGTACAGATGGACTTAGAAAAGATAAAGGCAATTATTGAATGGCCTACTCCATGGAGTATAATAGAGGTAAGAAGCTTTCATGGTTTAGCAACATTTTACAGAAAATTTATTAAAAATTTCAGCAGTATTGTAGCACCTATAACAGATTGCACAAAAGGAAGGGATTTTTGTGGACAAAGGTAGCTGAGGATAGCTTTCAAGTTCTTGAAGAAGAAGGTGACAGAGGCACCTATTTTGGCACTACCAGAATTTGATAAAGTGTTTGAGGTTGATTGTGATGCCTCACATGTGGGTATTGGTGTTGTCCTAAGTCAAGGTGGAAAGCCAATAGCTTTCTTTAGTGAGAAACTGAATGAGGTAAGAAATAACTACTCTACTTATGATGTGGAATTTTATGCAATTGTACAAGAATTAAGGCATTGGAGGCATTACTTAGTGCCTAAGGAGTTTGTGTTATTTACAGACCACATAGCCCTGAAGTATGTGAATACCCAAAAGAAGTTGAATAGTAGGCATGCAAAGTGGGTATCATTTTTGCAGGGTTATACTTTTTCTCTAAAATATAAATCCGGAAAACAGAATCAAGTTGCAGATGCATTGAGTAGGCATGTGACTCTATTTACAACTATGGAAAATGAGGTGGTTGGTTTTGAAGTAATAAAGGATTTGTATTCTTCTGATCCTGATTTCAATAATATTGTTGAAAGGTTAATTCATCCATTGTCAGACAATGCAGGTGATGTCCAGGATGAGTACCTTTTACATGATGACTATCTATTCAAGGGAAACCAACTATGTATTCTAGTTGGGTCTATGAGAGAGAATATAGTGAAAGAGCTGCATAGCGGAAGGATTGGTTGGGAATTTTGGTAAGGATAAGATGATAGCCTTGGTAGCAGATAAATACTATTGGCCAAATATGAAAAGAGATGTGGTAATATATGTGGAGAGGTGTCAAATTTTCCAAGTCTTGAAAGGCCATGCACAAAATATAGGGTTGTATATGCCGTTGCCTGTTCCCAAAGGGTCATGGACAGATTTGAGTATGGATTTTATTTTGGGATTACCAAAAACAAAATGAGGTAATGACTCAATTTTTGTGGTTGTTGATAGGTTTTCTAAGATGGTTCATTTTATTTCCTATAAGAAAACTAGTGATGCGACAGGATAGCAGATTTTTTTTCAGAGAAGTTTGTTCATTTGCATGGTGTTCCAAAAACCATTACTTCAGATAGGGACACAAGGTTCTTAAGTCACTTTTGGAGGACTTTATGGAAGAAAGTTGGGAACTAAACTACAGTTCAATAGTGCCTATCATCCTCAAACCGATGGGAAAACAGAGGTGGTAAATAAATTTTGGGAAACCTGTTAAGGTGCATAGTTGGGGAAAAGCCAAAACAATGGGACTTAGCATTACCACAAGTTGAGTTTACTTATAATAGCTCCATAAATAGATCCACATGAAAGTCTCCATTTTCTATTGTGTATGGGAGTAATCCAAATGGGGTGTTAGATTTGGTACAACTACCAGTTGATGACAGAGTCAGTGATGATGTAGAAGCATTTTCTAAACATATACAACAATTGTAGGAAGAAGTGTGGAAGAAGTTAAAGAATAGTAATGATAAGTATAAGGAAATAGTAGATGTGCATAGATGGTAGAAAGGTATTTAAATTGGGTGAGTTGGTTATGGTATACCTGCGAAGGAAATGTTTCCAAAAGGAACCTATAACAAGCTGAAGTACAAGAAGATTGGTCCCTGCAAAATTATGAAAAAAAAAACAATAATGCTTATGAGGTAGAATTCCCAGGGAATTTTGATATTTCTCCAGTATTTAATGTTTCAGTATTTGTATTCCTTTCATGGGGATGGTGCAGAAGGGGATGTTATTGATGAAGTAGTAGATTGGAGGCAACAGGTTCTGGTGAAGAAGAAAGAAGAAGTGGATCAAATTCTAGACAAGAAAACAATGCACACGTGACATGGGAAATACAACAAATATTTGGTACATTGGAAAGGATTGGAACAAGAGGAAAATACATGGGTTACATAGAGTGGGAGATTAAGAAGATGGATGTAGATAAATGGAAGAAATTTGAAGAAGATAACTTGTAGGAGCTGTGTTTTTTTCAAGCAGGGGAGAATGATGCGCTAAAATTAGTAGGAACTTGACAAGGTCATAACTTGTGCTCTGGGTGTCTGATTGGGTCCATTTGTTTTTAAACCACCTGTTTCGATGAGATGAATTCAGTGGTCAACCAGCTACCTGATTAGAGCATGTTTCGGCACATTTTCGGGCCCTAAATTCCACCATCTAAGAGGCCAAAAATTAGGATTTAATTTGTAATTCAGTTTTTTCCTATTTTAGGGCATTAGTTAATGTTAGTCTCTTAGATGCATTATAAGTTCAAAAGTTGGTGATTCCTCTAATTTAGGAATATTGAAGATGTGTGGTAATTTGTGTGCCCGTACGAATAAGCATGTGCACTCACAAAGAATAACAAGTTCTAGTAAACTGTTAAAGATAGTAATTTCTGCCACCTAGAGTAGATTTAGTCAACTTAGTTAGAGTTTTCTTGGCAACTCGAGTTAGGATTTGTTTTCCTATTTAGGAAACATTGTAATTCATTATTCGATAATAAAGAAGGAGATCTATTTTCTTTTGGAGTTCACGTTATTTGCAGTGCATCAAGTTTGTTCATCATTTGGCTACATTATATTCCAACCAAACAAAATAACCACATATGATTTAATAGTCAAAATGTGATGCTTATGAATTTAAAATATGATTATTGTAGTTTGGAGTCTAACATGGCAATCCTCCACAACAACAAAATATATGGCACAAACCAAAATCCTAAGTGGAAATAATAGTAAATAAAATGTTTTTCAAGGTACAAGATGTATGTTAACAATCAATTCTCCCTATAACTTTTTTCCAAACAGGGAAAGATTGTCATAACTGTACTTCCATTTATAAGAGTGGAACACATAGCATTAGACAATATAACTTATAAATAGGGGTTTGATCCCCTACTTAAATAGAAAGTCACACATCCAAGGAAAATTAATCTTAGAGTAATTTTGTGGACCATAGCAAGCTAACTACTAAGAATTGAAATAATCTTATTGTGGTTTGTTAAATTATACCTTTGTTATATTTTACAAAAATACAAATCGAATCTTGCCATTTTTCACATCATTTTAGAGATGTGACAACTTGCCAATACAAGTAGTTGGAAACAATTTTATGAGTTGTACCTATTATATGGACTTTGTACCAAAACACATCCTTTGATGTATCATTAAGGAATTTTATTTTTCTTTCAAAAAAAAAAATCCCATGAGATGAGAACACTTTGACCAAGTGGTCTTTTCATACTTATTGGAACTTTTCCAACTAACACTTCCAGTAGTTCAACTTGTAGTTGTACACATTTGATCTTGTAGGTAAGTGCATTACTAATGCATAGCTATGTGCAATGTACAAAATGTCAAATAATATATTATAAGGAAATTACTAATTTCCAAATTCCAAATATGGTCATGTAAATGTTTCTAAAGCATGCATTACTCCCTGAAACAACTTATTTATTAAATATTAAAATCTTTCTTTTGTTTGAAATCCCATTATAAACAATTTCATGACAATGCTTACACCGATATTCTATAAAATATGAGTTTATATCAATTTCAAATATGCTTACACCGATATTCTTCAAGGAAGGAATCATTTGCAGTCTTAAGGAGTTGTGTTGTACACCAGTCATATTCTACATGGTAACCAAATGTAAACTTGCCAAATTGCATCAAACTTAAATTAATAATGAGGACCGCTACTCAAATAGGCCTTTCAAACAAATATGCATATGCAAACTATCTATTTGAATGCAACAAAGATTAACCTACGAAGACCAAAACCCTAAGGAAAAAGTACCAACATTCACAAAGCCCACTGTATAAGACTACTCCTAACCGAACCACTATCAGCGTAGACTTGCTCCCCTAGGAGCAACCACTAGTTTACATAATGTCCTAAAGATAAAGAGAGGAAATTCATTTTTTTAAAGGACACTTTCTGCATCTCTCTCAAGACTATGGGTACACGATAAATTTATATATACTAGAATGTAAAGTTTTCCTTTTTTTCTCTTCTTGAAGTATAGTAGAGGAAATTCATTTTTTTAAAGGACATTTTTTGCATCTTTCTCAAGATTATGGGTACACGATAAATTCATATATCCCAGAATGTAAAGTTTTCCTTTTTTCTCTTCTTGGAGTATAATATAAAATTCCTTCTTTAAATTCATTGTTCTCTTTTTCCACATTGTAAAGTAAAATAGAAAATAGAATCTATAGTAAAGCATCATTGTATCAACATCCTTCAATTTTAATTTCTTGTTAGATCTGTCAACAAGTCTAGGTCACCCAAATAGAAGTTAAAATGATTTATTTTTTTGTTAGTACAACATAGTCCATTTTCATTTGATTTTTTGAAATATCCTACAACATACATAATTCATTTAAATAAATTTGTATATGAATTAGTTTCCATTTGTTCACCATAATCATACAACTCAAATGTTTAATAAATAATTATACCGGAATTCGGGAGTAAATAATATGTGTGAATTAGTAAGTAACTATAATACTATTATACTATCTATATTATTGTTAGTTTTTAGATTTTTACTTTTAGATGTAATTATATTTATTTTTAATGGAAGATAATTAGTGCCAAATAAATATTTTTTGACCAACATTTAATGGTTAATTTTTTTTTTAATGTCAACTCAATGTTTAATAAATATAATATTATGTATTCATGCATGGAAATGTAAGTTATTTTAGAAGTGTGAAAGATACTACGTAGGTAAATTCAATGTAATTACTACGGACATATTAATATTTATTCTGAAGATAATTACTGCGAGTAAATAATAAGTGTGAATAGGTAATTATATTGATTTTTGGTTTTAAATTATTTACTTTTAGATGTATTTTTACATGTAAGTAGTTATATATTTTTTAGTGGAAGATAATTATTGCCGAATAAATAATAATAGTTCATAAGTGTGAATCTATATTATATTTAATTTTTAAATCTTTTATGTACTTTTATGTTAGTTTTTACATATAAAACATGAACTTTTACTTTTAGATTAGTTTTAATTTAGTTTTTAATTTTAGATGTATTTTTATTTTCGGTTAGTTTTATTTTATTTTTTACTTTTAGATGTGTTTTATAAACTAACATAGATATCTTAAATCATCTACCTAAAAAACACCAAGAGATATCAATTTGGATGTGCCTATATTGATATTCTCACATAAGTTAGATATGCACCTCGAGATTGATATGTCTCAATATCTTCTAAAAAGATGTATTTGAGGTATATATGCTACTATATATTTACATTGAATTCATTTAAACCTATTCAATTTAAAATGTAAATTATGACACAGATAAGCATAAACTCCCACTCCCATAATATCTCAATGTTCAAGATTATGGTTATGAATAACAATTCTTGTTAAAGCACTACTAAACACTTCTTCACAAACTTCCAATCATTTTTCTAAACTATTTGTCATCAAGACACTACCCAAAAACCTGTGTGTCATGTTATGTCACTACGACAAGAAACAAAAATAGAGTAGTCTTCTTTTTTAATATTTTAAATCACTTAAGGATATATATCTAAAAAGAGGACGACTATATTATGAGATGATTTTGCGTCCAAATAGGGGGGTATACGTGTACATGCATGCATAAATAGAGAAAGAATACATAATCAATTGAAAATATAATACATTCATAATACCATCTATTATACATATTCACGCTCAGATTCATTTTCAATTTTTCATGTAATTGTATCGAATGTCGATAAACAAACTACAAACTAAGGGAAAACCATCCATGTTTGGCGATCCTGTAACTTTCTCATAGGATCATTTTATAGTCTTGGACATTTCTTCTAATGTGTCTCATGGTTGTAACTAAAACTTAAATTTTATCAATATATTTAACATATTTTTTCAACAAAATAAACTCTTCACATTCGAAACTCTAGATCAAATAGAGATAGTTCCAATTTTCATTCCATAGACACACAGGAGGACATAGTAAAACATCAGGCCCATACAAGGTTCCTCACAAGATTTTAGCCACCATGCTATAGAATATTCCATATATAATAAATATTAGGATCAAGGAGAAATAAATAATAATATCCTTAATTCCAAGTGACGACATCTTATGAAATGTCATCAAATTTCTCGATAAGGTTTCATTACATCATTTGGTCACTCAATCTCATCATCTCAATACGAGTCATTTGGAATGATAACCAAACCCTATTATGAGCTCATATTACAAAAACATATCATTGTTTTATAAATACTTTTGAATTCGTAATCCAATAGATATCTAAAGGTCATAATTTTACTTTTAACATATATCTATTACATTTTCCATGATGGAACTCGAGATATTGTAATTGTCTCAAAGAGGAAACTACAGTCTACCACTCTTTTCTTTTTTATATGTAAAAGAAGAAGAAGATTAAGGATTAGGAGGCGCTTCATTCAGGGGTAATGTCTAGCTGTATTGATTTTGCTTCTTTTGTTTGTGAGCATGGGTTGTTCGACTAAAAACATGATCTATGTGAGTTTGAGTCAAATCCCATATAAGAGGAGGCAAAAAACAGAAGAAATTAGATGATACAATATCGAACGATAAAAAACAATTTGTGGCATGTGAGGTCAACAGTAAAACCATTGCAAGTGGAGTGTTTTCTACTTGTCAAAGTGACCGCCTGAGAGTGTAGAATGTGCCTTCTTCAATATGAATTAATGATAATCGTGAGACATACATAGCTTATACAAACTTTCCTTTATGTGAAGATCTTGAAAAGGTACCAAATTAAAAGAGGTTGGGAGACAAAGACTTGTGAAAATCGTCATGAAATTTTAATCATCTATATAATGATAAAACGATGTCCAATCTTAGAAATGAGACATGGTGACTATAGTGAAGGTGGAATCGGTAGGAGGGATACTGAAGCAAAATACAACTAAAGTGATTGTCTCTTATCAATAGTGCATTGAGTGAAATTGGTGTGTGTAGAAAGTCCACTACACGGCACTAGTTTTTCGAACACGTCAACTAATATCATCCGACAATTGTCCAACGCGTGGATAGTGCTACATAGAACTCTCGCTAAGTGCCATAAAACCACCAACTATAAGATGCCCCAAACGTCTTTCTCATTTGCTTAAATAGTTTATGATTCGAGGCTACTCTTAAAATTTGTAGGAAAAATGAGTGAAGAGCATTCAGCATCAAAGACGGCTCATGCCATCTAGGGATTAGCTTTAGTGCCTGGAAGCCGGAATCTGAAGTGCAGACCTATTTTGAAAGAAGATGTGGCGGCATTGCAGAACAGGAAAATAAGGCACTACATAAACGTATTTATAAACTGAGGCTCACTCCATACTTCAGTAATGGAGTCACATCATTGAACGAATACGCCTGCTATAGACTGTGAATGCTTCCACCGGTTACGCTCAATTCTTCCTTCAATCTATAGACATTGGTATCCTTCATAAGACTGAAGATGACGGATTGTGGAGAGACGTTAGTCCGTATGGAGCGGTGGCCAACCCATCGCCTACTCTATCTACAGCGTAATATTTCAGGAGAAACATTATCGGTCTCATAAGAGCAAAGGAATATGACAAGACCACCCAGGATCCTAAAAAGGCAGAGTTTATTAAACCGGATATGACGTGCTTAATCCATTGTTGGAGACGTAAGCCATGTCTATTTCTGATTTTAATTTTGTGATATGCTTAACAACTTATTTACTGATAATGGTTAGTGGCCACCTTGTTTTATTATACTCAAATATAATAAGCTCAGTTGTCCTTATCGGTTTAAGCTAGAGCTGATGCAGGTTGCCATAGGAAGGCACCATGAAGGATCCAGACCATTGGGCATAGAAAGAAGATTCCAAGGTCAGAACCAAGCGCGGAGAGGGAAGCTTTGCATGAATGATAATCCGAGCGGCCCGATGTTGTGGCCGCAACTGCCAAGGGCCGCTCAAAATCAGGTGAACACCAAGTATTGGTGAAATCTTGGAGTTAAGTACACGGAACATTGCTATGCAGTTTTTCTCCAACAGGCTTCCATTGAGGCTAGAGTTATCATAAACTTAATGAAGCTTGGCTCCTGGTTTTGATATTAGAATGTGAAAGACACGCTGCCAATTCTTTACCGCATGGTGGGAAAGCCTTAGCTTCCCAATCATGTCTGTGTGGAAGTTAAACACCATTCTTGGCAGACGTGTCTCACATCATGTCATTCTACTGAGGGCAACGTACATACCCATGCATCAAGCATTGTCCTGATGAGTAGTTGTAAAGTTGTACTGGACCAATCAATGTGGCAGGAAGCCCTTAGTAAATCGTCCAGACTCAAACTGTCCACCCTTACATTAAATCACACGCAATGTAGATCGTCAACATAGTCTGGCGTTCCGTCGATTTCCGGAAAAATACGTCAATTTTGCAAGCCTCCACCCATATACATTCCTGATAAGTATATGCCTCTCGCGCATAATTTCTCCAGTAATAGACAACAAAAATGAGTGCTCATTACTAGCAGCTCAGCTCCGCCCCGTCCCCCCCATTTTATCGTATATGGCCAACTAGATTAGCATAGATGCTTACTTAATTCCTGATTCTAGTAAACGAGCCCAGGAACTCTAACTAGTTTGTTTGACTCCGATAAGGGGCATTCATCAGAGTCTCCGTCTCGACCACTCACGTCCACTATAACTATTTGCCATAGACCTCCCAATGTGAATCTATTTCCTCCCAATCGACCTCCCCTCCCCTGACCCTTTCCTTTCGGTTGGAAGCAGGGGATATTCAATTGCTTCATTCTGCAAACGAATATTACACATTTTATATTGTGTGCAGAAAATCAGACTTAGCAAGGCTTGAATCATCACTCAATTAAACGCTTTCAACGTAATAATCCAATCAAAACATACAATTTGGATATTCAAGTGAAATGGGTTGTAGTTCAACAATGTGTATACCTGGTATTGTCTAGAAAGTCATCCACCAATGTTACAAAACCTAGGCCATGGATTATAAATAAGAGGATGATTTTAAGATTGTACCAGTGTTTTACTTCCTCCTAGGATCCCCATACCCTCACCCCTCTGACATGGAATACTCCCTAATGAGCACTATTAATACGCTTTCGAATAGAGATCACATGATGGCTACAAACAGCTCCTCACACTCGGTGCACAAAGAAATATTGAAATATTGGAAAGAAGTTTCCTTTGTAGTCTTCATCGACACAAAAAGCTTTTGGGGTTCTTTTTTGCCCTTCATTGCTATTTGTAATGTTCTAAATCAACCAATGACCATAAAAAGGATTTATTGGTCTAATCAAATGAACTCTCCACATAACAATCGATCTTAAGTCATTTACTGTGGAATTTCTTGAATCATGTTTACCTATAACACAAGCTCAAATTAGTCATGTGTAACAACATTTTTTATTATTGTTCATGATGTCATTTTCAACTAGAGGATGGAAATATCATTACTAGCATATTTGTGGTGTTCAAGGACATCAACCAAATTGATGCCTTCGTCTCTTATATTGATCAAATCTTTCTATATGAACATTTACTAGACTATTGTAGGATATCACATTGAGATCTTGCAACCACCCAAGGATATAAAGAAATAGAACAATCAAGAAAATACGAAGTGTGTTTATGCACTCACATATATTTCAATTTCTAACTTTGGTAATTTATCACTTAATAATATCAATATTGACTTAATCCCTTTAATCATGACATTTGCACATATTTTAAGTTTAATTGATATATCCTAGTCCACCACTAGTCCTATTTCAAGAATTTCTCTCGTGAATGCACTATTAAGCGACTTATAGAAATACTCACATCAAATGGATGATAAGTCAACTTATCTTAATTATGATGGACAAAGTTTTACACCATTGTATCTCAGTCCTAGACCAAATGGCCCAACATGACCAAACTATCCAATGGTTTTATCCTAGGAGAAAATTTGATTCATGACAACCTAATGGCCATTTTATCACTTAGTACATCTTCTTATGGATCATCATTTCCACCATTAGTTGTCCTTGATGAAAAATTATTTTTTTTATATGGCCCTACATAAGAAAACCTAATACACTCATTTTCTCACCTAACTAGACCTAACAATTACTAGTGCTCACCTTAAATAATCAAGTACAAATTATTCAAATAGAAATAAAATATCTCCCAAAATTATCTAAAGTAGCAGTAGACATTAGGATTAACCCCCACATATATATGAAGCACTCTAAACTAGGTTCAAGAGTCCAGCTTCCTAAATCAAAATCTCAATACAGAGCTAAGTCAAGAACAAACAAGAGAAGTCACTGTAAAACATGATCAAGTGATCGGGTTATAAAATATAGTTACATCAATTCATATTATGTCTTGTCTCTAGGTGGAGAATAACATGTGGTTTAAGGTCTTTTCAAATTATTGCCAATGTAGGTAGTCTGTGAATTGCACTTTGACCCAAACAATAACCATCTTGCAAGGGTTTTACCCTTAGATTTTTATATTGGGTTAATTTGGTCTATATCATAGGGTTTAGTGCATTACCAACACCATATTTTTCATTGAGGCACATTTCATTCATGTAAAAGGGTTTTGAGAGGTACAAGACACCATATTTCTGTACCAAACCACGAAGTATGATGAAGCTACCAAATAGTTTGGTCTTAGAAAAATAGTTTCATTCTCGTGTTTAGTAAAGTTTTAGAATCTTACATGAGGCATCTACATGATATTTCTAAGGATTTCATCCCTTTATGGCACCTAGATCAGCTTCCATACTAGCCAAGGTGTTATGTTTTTTCATCTTCTTGTGTTTTTCTATATTTAGTAGTTTCCTAATTAAACACGTTACTTATTCATACCATTTTATATGTATTATCATGCTTCAATGTTGCATCATTTATTGATACGTCTTATTACGAATTCATTTAACATGTATACAATATATTCTCTATAATCCTTATTAAAATTCAATCAACAAATCCAATTTGTCTTGAATAATTAATCATCAAATTCACATATGAGAAGAAAACTATAAAATATTGCATTCAAGACACATGAAGTATTGTATGGATAGATTGTAATGTCATTCAAGTTGAGTAATGAAATGTTATCCTGTAAAATTGACGAGGGCAATTTTATAGGTAACCATACAAAAATTTTGTTCTGGTTCCTCGTCAGGAGGCTCCCTTAGCGTTTGGAATGTTGTAAAATCCCTTTCCAGGAAATCTAGTTTTCCGAACTTAGTCATTTTGGTCCTTTTTTGGCTGGGCGCACCTTTTATCTATGCAACACAGAACAAATTTGTGCCCCCTTTATTTCCTTTGGCGCACCCTTTGAAGTGTTGACACAACAATTGTTGTGCCTTCCCGTGATGCGCCTTTCTTGCTTGCGCTAAGGCGCATGCACCTTCCTGTCAACAACAAAAATGTTGTGCCATGTAATTGGTGTGCCAAGGTGCTCAAAATGAAGTGTCGATAGTACCTAAATTTGCGCCAAAGGCGCAGATAATTTCATGTTGACAAAACCATATCCACCAAAGGGCGCAAAGTTTTACGTGTCGACACGTGTTTTGGTGCACCCCTTTAAAAAGTGGTTGGCACATTTATTACACCTTTTGGCTATATATAGGTGCATCTGCCCTGTCACTTTCACAATCAAAAAACACGTGAAAAACTTTATTCCTCTGCACCTGTCAGCGTGCCCGTCATTCTCGTGTCACGTTCGTGGACCCCACTTCGTTCTCTCTCATTCTATATATTCCGGGTAAGTGGTCCTTGTTTCTCTTGTGTTTTTTTTTGTTGGTTGTTTGTGAAGTTTGGTGAAATAGATATGAGAAACCATAAACCCCTCCTGCCATTCTTGCAAATCTTCCCTCCCAAGCCGTTTTCATCCTCTTTCTAGATCTACTGGCCAAGAGGGCTCTGCCTCAAAAATGAATCCAAACCTCTTTGTTGTGCCCCCTTCACCATCTAAATCGATGTGGAGTTAAACCTAAAAAACCACAAACCTCATCAAGAAAAGGCAAGAAAACCTAAAAGTTGTTTCTGAGCCGCATTTTTCTCTTTGGCGCAATCGCCACCCTTGTTACAGAAAACACAGTCGCGCCAAGAGGGCGCACTGACCTTGATTGTAGCATGCAAGATCCCTACGCCATGCATAAACCAAGTAAATCCTAAACTTGGCACAAGTGCAATCCTGCTTACAACAACAAAGTGCCATGCAAGCTTTCCCTGCGCCGCGCCAAAGTCCCCCTTTGCGCACATAAAGTTAGTGCTACATGCATTAATCCTGTGCCCTTCGGGCGCACCAAAATTCCATGTTACACACAAATTACATGTGCCATTGGCGCATCCTGCTCCCATGCAACACTAAACTTATTTACGCCCAGTATAAAACCACATATAATGGTGCAGGCGCACTCCTGTTTACAACAACAAAGATGTTATATGCAAAATCCTTGCACCCTGCACCCTTTGGTGCTGATTTATTCCTTGTAACACTCTACTTCAGTGCACCATACTATTAACCCTGCAACCTACAAATGTACCTACGCCCTATGCCCTAGAGGCCTTAAAATTGCTAACTCCTCATTCTGTGATGCTTTAATGGAAGATCTGACAGCTAACATGGCTCTTCTACGTTGGAATTCACTCCTTCTTCTTGTAGATCAGCAACTGAACTCAGATCCACATATGTCTACATCAAGCAAAAGGCCAACCAAGTCAAAGGGTAAGGCTAAGCTTACAGAGGAAGAGATGAAATACAAGTATCAAAGGGTCAGAATGCCCGAGTCCCAGGCAAAATGTGACCTAGATATCAGAGATTCCAAACTTGGCCACATCGACATGGAAGATTTTTGGGCCAGAACCAGGAGGGTCATAGGTAGCCCTTGGATGGACAAACTGGTGGGCAGTGGTTTGCATTTTGCTAGGGGAATCCCCGTCAGTGCAGTAAATAATGAGTTTATGATGGTGGTGGCCCGTTGTTACAACAAAGACACAAGGTGTGTCGAAAATGAAAAGGGTGAGGTCATAATCAACCTCACTACCTGGCACTTCGAGATCATGCTAGGCATTCCCCACCACCGAAATTTTGTGGCTGTAAGCCAAGAAGACTGCATCAAGGCATGGGAGGATAACGAAGACAAATGCATGCAGTTGATGAATGAAGTGTATTTAAAGAATAAGAAGGTGATAACCAGGTGGCCATAGGTTATTCACCGTAGCGACTTCTCTGAGGAACTGAGTGATACCATCACATTCCTAAGTAGAGTTTTTGGGCTTTCTGATGCCCATTACTTTCACAAATGGATGCTCAGGTACCTAGAAACCATGAATAAGAATGTTCCTGAGCAGTGCTTTGAGTGGGCGGAGATCATAAGCAACACCATCTCTGAGCAGCTCCAACAACTCACCACAACAGGGAGGTTCTACATGAACTCCTATGTAGTCTACGCTGCAACCTCAGAGAGGGATTATCCAGCACTGAGCTGATGCGGGGTTTGGCCTCAGGTGGAAGATATATGAATACTACCCAGAGCTGAAGCTGGAGAACAACATCTCACAGTTTACCAAGATCAATGATGCTTTCTTCTATGGCATCGTCTACCTTTTGAGGCCAAATATGACTCATGGTCAGAACGACCAAGAGCATAGTCACAACGACTAAGAAGTGGGGAGCACTATTTACCCAATTCCCCACCTTCACCTATCTCAGAGTAGCTAACTTCTTGGGGGAGCCCACCAAATTGCCAAGGTATGCTGGCCCTAAGCTGATCCTGTTGGAGCTGTCCAGACAGCTCATAACATACCATGAGAAGTGTCTGAAGAGAAAGAAGGGTGGAACTCCTTTCCCCCTTACAGTGGGCAGGTACACCTGCATTTCCCACACCAAAGCCCGAGAAATGTTCGCAGAGCTAGAACTTCTCAATCTAAAGCACAATTTCCCAGCAAGGCCCACCTTTGATCCAAGAAATTGCCTCCCTAGGGAAAAACTCGATCCGATCCACATTCCACAGATCGAAGG
The DNA here is from genome assembly GCA_019776745.2 of Taxus chinensis. Lineage (NCBI taxonomy): Eukaryota > Viridiplantae > Streptophyta > Pinopsida > Cupressales > Taxaceae > Taxus > Taxus chinensis. The sequence goes on along the minus strand of CM034154.1, from coordinate 589,849,240 downwards.
ATATCTACATCGACCTGTATCATGAGGTCGAACTCAGGAGAAAGGATCACTCTCACCTAGCCCTGGCAGAGATTATTCAGTATGGCGTGGCCATTGTTCCAAAAGGTTATCAAACTACCGATCAAGAAGTTGATCAGGTGTATCTAGACACGGATGGGGACAGCTGGCCGTTTGCTGAAATAGATAGAACAAAGGCACCTTAGACCATTGAGGTAAGGGTTAAGGAAACATTGCGGCGGACAGAACACTGGTGCAGAATGAATGGCCTTATCTACCTCGGAGTATATTTCACCACGTCCCCTTTGGGCAACACACCTGTCAGGCCGAAACATCTGCCAAAGGGAAAAGGAAAGGATAAAGAGGGAGAATCAAGCTCCGCTCAAGAAGAAGCTCCTGAGAGTCCTCCCTCCACCGCATAGGAACAAGTTGTAACTCTGGCATCCCCGGAGAAAGAAGTGGTGGAGAGTGTTCCAATGGGCACATCCATTCAGGATGTTGCCACTGCCACAACCATGGAGGTTCCCACCGTCCCTTCTCCCCCTTCTCAGGTGACTCAAGTGACCATTCCTTTGGTCGTATCCTCTCCCCCATCTTCTATTGTTCCCCCTTCCTCGTCCTCCATCTTCTCTTCTCTTGCGGAGCTGTCCCCCACCATTTCTTCTCTCATCTCTCAGCTCCCTTCCATTCCCATGAACTACCTCACCTACAGTATCTCCCCCTCCCGTGAGCACTTTCTTGGCCTCTCTCTCGATGCCGCCACCAAGTGTCTCTACGCATTTCCCCTCATCCACTGCAGCTACTCCCTCTTCCACCATCTGGTCCCACTCCCTTAGGTCCAGCATGGCTTTCTCAGCACCTGAGCCAGCATAAGAGGAAAGTCCCTATTGCACCAATGGACTTCTCCATCATCCCAGCAAAGGGGGCTAAGAAGCAAAAGCCGATAACCCGCTTCTCTCAGAGTGCATTGGGAGAAAGAGTAATGGAGATTGCGTATCCTGATCCTTCAAAGGATAAAAAGGATCTGTCTCCTATAGATTATACAGTGACGTAGGTCACAATGGGAACGTCTTCTGAAAGTCTTCAAGGAGAGGCCCTATCTGCGGTGGATGCCCTTTGCAAGAAGCTCCAAGAAGCAAAGGAAGAGAAGAGGCTATTAAAAGAGCAGAACAAGCATCTTCTCCACGCCCTGTAGAAAATGGGCAGTGCACCTCCTACAACCTGCCACCAAAACTCCTGAGGTCCTAAGCTAGGATAAGATAAATGAATACACCAAAATTGGTGAACAAGGTATGGCAGTTTCTACCTGGAGAGATCAGATCCTCAAAGACAACGAGGAGGTAATTGTCAAGTTCACCGAATTATATCAGAACATTGGTCAGGCGAACAAGGATCTCCAGGAAATTGCGGGACCTATCTCTGAAGAGTTGGACCATGCTAGGTTGCAACATGAGACATTCCAGAAAATGCTCGACTACTCAGTCGATGATTTGGTAAAATTCAGCATTTTCGATCACCCCAGGGTACCCAGTAAAATCCTTGCTGCGTTGGACTACCGGGTCGATCAGATGGAATTCATCCTGGAGAAGATTGACAAGGTCAAGGAGGAAGCCCTGGATGCAATGCATCAAATGGAGCAAATTGTCCTAAGAATGTCTCCGGGCTTGCTCACTCCTTCTTTCACCTTGAGGAAGGCAGATGAAACTATTCAGATCTTCAAGGAGATCGTCTCGCAAGGGCTAGGGCCAGAAGCCACTTTTGACACTGAATGCATCAATAACCTTCTGGCTTGCCGTGATTTTGTGGGGTACCTGATGGAGGTAGGTAATGAATATTTCAAGCTCCCTGAAAAACTCAGAGATGAGCGGGAGACTTGTGAGGTCATCGGCGATCATACAAAGGGTCCTTCCTAGGATCAACTTCAGCCGATGGTCAGTAAATTCATGGAATATTGGACCCAGTTCCACATCACCTCTCCCGAACAGCAGCAGAAGCAAGATACCCCCTTTCAGCCGTGAGACGACGATGAATAGACCTTCTTCCTCTTGGCTTTCTTTTTGTAAATATCTAAGAGTATGTTGGCACAAACAATGACATCATCCATGTTGCACCATGGGATGTTGTCATCCACCAAGTTGCCCAAAGTCAACATTGACTTTTAGATATTTTGTAGATATTTTGTAATTAGTTGTTGGTTTCTTTTTGCCTTCTCTCTTCTCCTTCTTCTATATATACTTGAATACTTGTTGTATTCAAGGGTGGACACTTTTTAGATGAAAAATAGAAGTGAGGAGAAAAGGCTTTGTACTTTTTGTAACAGAAGAAAACATTAATACAATATTGAGACTTTGTGTTGAATACCTGTGTTATGCATCTGAATTTCTTATGTTAGATCTATGCATGTTTATTCTGTTGAATCTACTTCTACTTCTTTTGTCATTTGTTCATCAGTATTGCTTTGTTCGTCTATGCAAGTAGGTTTGGCTCCATTTATTACCAATCCCAAAACATAGACCTTCTGATCTTTCTTGCTTTGGAATTCATTTCTTTTCTCCCTTCAGATCTATCTTATCTTCGTTCTTTCCTTCTCTCCTTTCCTTTCACAGTTGGAAATACCTCTACTGGGATGAGATCCCAAACCCCTGAAGGTAGAATATTGTGAGACTTGCACAGATTCCTGCTGGTAGAATAGCAATAAACTAGTTTCGCTTTGCTGACTCAAAGAGGGGCTATGCCCCACACACTGTTGGCTCGTCTATCCATAGATCTTGTCCACCCGACAGATTTTCAGACCAACAGTTTTTGGCGACTCTACTAGGGATCGAACAGATCAGATCTATGGTAGTGGTATGTTAGAAAATCAGTAAAAATAAAAAAATCACTACCTGTTTGCAAATTTTAACTTTTTGTTCAAAATCCAAAATTTTTGCAAAAGTGATCCAAACTGAAAATTTTCTTCAGGGATCCATAGATCGGGACTAGTTAGAGATCTTTAGTTCACTGAGTTTTTACAGAAACCCGTATTTTTCCGTAGATCTGAGTTTTGACTGTTTTGTAAAATTTCAAACCCTTGCCAAAAGTCAACTCTAAGATCCAAAAATCAGCCTACTAAGTTGGCCATTATTTTATCCTCATTGATCTTTGTCATTAAACCACAATCGGTTTTCAAAAGAGGGATAAAATTAAATATCTAGAAAAGTACATGCTGCTGATTTTTGTCAGAAAAATCAGAAAATCAGCAAGTACAACCAAAAAGAGTTCTTTAATTTGCTCCAAAATATTGCAGATCTGGAGAGGTACACTGGCGGGTGAACCATTTACTCATAGTAGGAGAGCTCGTGGAGAAGTCGATCCTACTTTTGATCTGCTTCAAAGGCACAACTTCAGTGTTACACCGCACGCTTCTCATCGCTAAGTTCAGCTGGCCGGTCATCCAGAAGTGTCTCACCTCCACGAAGGAAGCATTTCTCACAAGGAGCATCCACATCACTTTGCAGTGCTTTGCTGCTCAGTGGAACTGTGCTTCCAGCTCACGTCCTTTTTCCAGCTGTTCAAATGGCAGTACCATGGGGAAATGCTATGGGCCCTCTCACTTTGCCACATCCTGTTCATGCGCTCCCTCACGGAAACTGAAAGAATTTTCCTAAATTTGATGGGAGCGGAAACCAAAGCACAGATTCACACATATCCACATTCATCATGTCATGCAGTATCCTGGATGTGACCCATGAAGATGTGTCAGTTCACCTCTTTCTAGAGACCTTGCAAGGACCTGCAGCAGAATGGTTTCAGCATTTGCCGTCTGGATCTATCACTAGTTGGGCCACCTTACGGACTGCATTTGAAGAAAGGTATAAGCCTTCAGATGACGCGTTCACGTTACTATCCAAGATCACTCACCTGAAGAAGGAGGTCAATGAAACCATGCGCGATTTCATCACCCGTTTCAATTCACTAATCAACCGAGTTCCGCCTACCATGCTGCCAATGCCAGAAAATCAGAAGTGTTTCTTCGTAAACACCATGAGCTCAAAAGTAAGTTTCTTACTCTTGCAAGAACAAGTCGCTACTTTGGTTCTCACCCAAGCTGCTACCATACAGATTGAAGATAACTTGCTAATATCTGGCGAATTAAAAAGAGAACCGTCCAAGCCTAAAGCTTCGATCCCTTCTCCCGCCACTTCATCTGATCCCATTTCAAAAGATGGTGAATGACTTGCTCACATTAAAGAAAGCAGCTAGCTCAAGCTTCCCTAGCACTTCATACCGGGATATCCCCACATGAGGAATTTCACTTCAAACAATGTCCCAAAGGCTGCGCCTACCTACAGCTACTCCACGGTTGGCGCTTGAGGCCCCTCCGGTCAATGCTTTAGCCGAAATCGAAGAAGAGGAGAAAAATTATGAAGAACCTTCATCACCCAAGGCGAAGATGATCAAGATGTCGGTGAACCGACTGGCGACTCTACTATTGGGTATATGGAATTTGATGAGGAGGAATCTGATGAAGAAGAGGGTACCCAAGGATATGTAAGCGGAAAATCATATGCTGTTTTCACCCGCTCGCAAGGAAAAGAAGCAGAAGTTGCTGCCAAGATGCAGAAAGAGAAGGCCATGTCAAACACGCCTCCAACCATCGCTAAAAGAGGTAGTCCCCTTCCTGCTCAACCTGTTATTAAGTCTTTTTCGAAGAAATATTTTTCCCCTATCTCCCCTCCAATCAGCCCTCTCATATTCCTATCAAGACCAGTAATCCTACCCTACCATCGTGAAATGAGGGACTCATTCCTTCATCAACGCAACCCTTGGCCGCGTTTGACATAATTGATCATGCTAAAAAGACCAAGATCCAAATGTCTGAAGCCGAGTATCTTCAGTCTAACCCTGAGCAACTTGTAAGGTTGACCGAATACATCCAAAGCCAAGCTGTCATAACTACTCAGGTTTCCCCAAAAGGAATCCTTTCTACTCCTCCTGCATCTCACATAAATGTTGCCTCGACTTCTACATCAGGAAAATAGAACCTTTCTATCTCTCCCTCCTAATCAATGGTCACAAACTAAGCAACTGCATAATTGATTCTGGGGCTTCCGATAACGTCATGCCAGCAAAAGTCAGCCCATGCTCTGGGCCTCACCCTTACCAAGCCTTTTGGTAGATGTTATTCCTTGGAAACCAAGCAGGTTCCGTTGATCGGTCAAATCAAAGACGCGCAATTTGCATTTGTGGCGTTCCCAGAGAAAAGAGTAAAGATGACCGTCCTCGTTGCCGATATTCCGGCAGCATATGGAATTCTATTAGGAAGGAGTTTTTGTAGTGAGGTTGGTGGAGAGATTCATATGGACTGGTCTAAGGCTAGAATCCCCGTCAAAGGCATAATGCAAACGTTGGAGCCAGAATCTCAAAAGAAATACTTGGTTACCAATTCCGACGACCCCAAAGCCCAAATTCTCTTTGAATCATTAGGGATGGGGAACTATTTCTTGTCTACAGAGTTTGATAGAATGGATGTTCCTGTCCAAGAAGAGGATCTTAACAAGATCTGGACTTTGCAGTTTGATGGCAGCTGCGCGACTAGTGGATGTGGCGTTGGAGCCGTGCTAATATCTCCCTGAGGAGGAGATTATTCCTCTCTCTTTCAAGTTATAGTTTTTCAACATGAATAATACTGCTGAGTATGAATCTTTGCTACTTGGCATGCAAGCCACAAAGGAAAGGGGAATCAAGAACCTAAAAGTACAGGGTGATGCAGAGCTGGTCGTAAATCAAGTAAAAAGGATATACCAAGTGAAAAATGAAAGGCTCAGGCATTACCGCAACGCGGTATGGGACAACATTGAGGAGTTTGACGCTTTTTCAATAAAATCCATTCCAAGAGCTCAGAATGACATGGCCGATTCATTAGCCATCTCGGCATCCCTCATGCTCCCTCACCCAGGCTTGAAAACAGACACCTATACCATTGAGGTAGTTTTCCACCCAAGTGTGCCAGACAACTCTCAGCACTGGCAAGTATTCAATGATGACAATCAACTTATTGCCTTCCTGGAAAAGGCAGAAAATTTCAGTGAGCTTCATTTTGAAGGATCCACTTCTACATGCCGTGAATCAGTTATGGATCAAGACGAAGAATCAAAAGGAAGTGATGGCATATGTCAGCTCAAAGGAAATAAAATTCCAAAAGGTCTGGTTTCTCTAGAAATGTTTGTTCGATAGACACGATCATTTTGTCAAGAAGAACAAGCAAGATATGATCCTAACTCCTCTCCAGAAACCGAACCGGTCAATCTAGGTACTGGTGGAACATCCGCAGTTTGTGAACATCAGAAAATGTTGCACACCCGAAGAAAAGCAGAAATTTTTTCAAATTTCTGAAGAAATACATGGATGTATTGGCATGGTCCTATGCCGATCTAAAGTCTTTCAAGCCAAAAGATGTCCAACATGACATCCTCGTTGAAAGAAGGTGTCAAACCCTTTCACCAGAAACAGAGGCACTATAATCCTAAGATCTCAGGTACCATCCAGGCTGAAATATCAGAAGATGTTAGATGCAAGGATCATTTTTCCTATCCATCACAGTACCTGGGTCATGAACATTGTGCCAGTACATAAGAAAAATGGTGAGATACGCATATGTGTAGATTTTCATAACTTAAATCAAGCATCCTTGAAGGATAACTACCCACTTCCCATAATGGATCAGGTTCTGCAGGCAGTAACTAGTTCAGAAATGTTTGTCCATGCTTGATGGTTTTTCGGGCTATAATCAGATTGAAGTCTCACCTGGAGACCAATTCAAAACAACATTTACTACCCCCTGGGGCACATTTTCCTATAGCAGGATGCCTTTTGGCCTGACCAACCGGTGCCACCTTCCAGCGGTGCAATGGACTTTACATTCAAAGGTATGATGGGAAAGGTCATCGTAGTCTATTTGGATGACTTAACTGTGTTCTCTAAACAATGAAATGATCATTGTGATCATTTGGAACAAGTATTGACTAGATGCCGAGAGCACATGATCTCCCTAAATCCAAAAAAGTCTGTTTTCGGGGTCACAGAAGGAAAATTGCTGGGGCACGTGGTCAGCAAATAAGGGACGAAGATAGATGCCAAAAGGGTTAGGGCTATTCAGAGCCTTACTTTACCCATGAGCAAGACTGGCATTCACTCCTTTGGAAAAGTGAACTTTCTCAGGACGCTTTGTTCCCGACTTTGCTGAAAAGACTCGCCACATATCAAACATGATGAAAGGGTCGCCAACTTTCCGGTGGAGTGAAGAAGGAAAGGTGTCATTCGAGGATATAAAAGCCTCTGTCGCTCATGCACCAGTCCTGGTATGTCCCAATTTCTCCAAGGATTTTATCATGTATAGCTATGCATCTGAGCATACTGTATCAGCCATCCTAATGCAAAAGAACTCTGAAGATGTTGAATCCCCAATTGCATTCATGAGCTCTCCCCTCAAGCCTCATGAATTAAAGATGTCTCAGTTGGAAAAGCATGCCTTCGCCATTGTCAAAGCAGTCAAGAACTTCAGGTATTATATTCTAAACTCTCATACAGTGGTGCTGGTCCCTGACACGGCAGTCAAGTCAATCTTAACTCAACAGGAGTTAGGGAGTTTGCGAGGAAATTGGATTACAAAGGTTCAAGAGTATGATCTAGATATAAAACCAACCAAGCTGGTAAGAGGCAAGGGCCTATGTCAGCTCATGGCTGAAAACCATGAGATTCAGGAAGACCCTAAGGAAAAGGATGATTGCACCGATGGAGCACAAAGCCAATTGGAGAAAGCCGATTCTCTACCCATGGTTCTATTTGTCGCGACTAGAGATGAATGGTATTCTGATATTGCTTTCTTTCTCACTTACGGTGAGTGCCCAGCTCATCTAACTTCAAAGGAGAAATGTGCTATAAAGCTCAGAGCAGCCAGATATGTCATCTGGGATGACTGTTTATACAAACGCGGAATAGATGGCATCTTCTTGCGATGTGTTGACAAGCCACAACAGATAAAGTTACTTGAGAATTTTCATGATTCAACCTGTGGTGGTCATTTCTCCTCTTCCGTGACAGCACACAAGATCATCCGGGCCAGGTACTATTGGCCAACGCTGTTTCAGGATACAGCCACCTGGGTAGCAAAATGTGAGCTCTGCCAACAATTTGTTAGCAAGCCAAAATTGGCTGCTTTTCCCCTCAGGCCGGTCATTATTGACAAACCATTTAGGTAGTGGGGAATTGACTTTATCGGAGCACTCCATCCCTAATCGAGTGCTAGACATAGTTATGTCCTAACAGCAACAGATTACTTCACCAAATGGGTGGAGGCCATTCCTGTCAAGAATGCCACCTCTGAGGTTGTTTGCAATTTCATCAAAGAGAATATCATCGTGAGATTTGGCATTCCACACAAAATCGTTGCTGATAACGCTTCCAACTTCTCCTCACGAGAAGTTGTTGGTTTTTGCTATGAACATGGGATAATCTTGGCCCACACCTCAGATTATTACCCCCAGGGAAATGGTCAGGTAGAATCCAGTAATAAAAACTTAGTGACCATCATATGGAAGCTAGTTGATGAGAGTCAGCGAACGTGGCACAAGTCATTGTATGATGCTTTGTGGGTGGACCGCATTACTTCCAAGAGGTCTCTCGGTATGTCACCTTTTCAAGTGTTATATGGAATCGACGTTGAGCTTCCCATTTCTGCAGAACTTCCTACTCTACATTTGGCACGAGCAATTGAAGATGAGACTTTCCAAAATTCTCTTGAAAAGAGGATCATGTATCTATCAGAGCTCGAAGAAAAAAGAGTAAGAGTGGTCGATAGGATCACCGAACATCAGAATCAAGTTAAGAGATTGTTCGATAAAAGGGGTAAGCAAAGAGACTTCCGAGTGGGAGATCTCGTCCTTTTGTGGGATAAACAAAGAGAGCCAAAGGGCATGCACGGGAAATTTGATTCTCTATGGAGAGGGCCTTTCAAGATCAAGCAGCTCAATGGAGAGAATAGCTTCTATCTCTCGTATCTAGACGGAACTAATCTCCCACTTCCCTATAGCGGGCAGCATCTCAAAATATTCAGGAAGTAGAGCTTGCTCTCTTCTTTATACAGTTTGCATTATGTTGTGTGTTTTCTTTCATCGTGTGTTTGCTTTCATTGTCACCCTTGTTTTTGACTCTGTAACCCAATGGATAGGCACATGTTGATATGGGGTTCTCTACCCTTGAGCTTTGCTCAAAGATAGTCCCCAGAAAGAGCCAGCTGTTATCCTGTAAAATTGACAAGGGCAATTTTACAGGTAACCATACTAAATTTTGTTCTGGTTCCTCGTGGAGGTCCCTCAGCGTTTGAAATGTTGTAAAATCCCTTTCTAGGAAATCTAGTTTTTTGAACTTGGTCTTTTCGGTCCTTTTTTGGCTGGGTGCACCTTTTATCTATGTAACACAGACCAAATTTGTGCCCCTCTTTATTTCCTTTGGCACACCTTTTGAAGTGTTGACACAAAAATTGTTGCGCCTTCCCGTGATGCACCTTTCTTGCATGCGCCAAGGTGCATGTGCCTTCCTGTCAACAACAAAAATGTTGCACCGTGTTTTGGTGCGCCAAGGCGCTCGAAATCTAGTGTTGACAGTCCTAAATTTGTGCCAAAGGCATAATAATTCCATGTTGACAAAACCATATCCGCGCCAAAGGGCACAAAGTTTTCCATGTCGACACGTGTTTTGGTGCGCCCCTTTAAAAAGTGGTTGGCACATTTATTACGCTTTTGGCTATCTATAGGCACATCTGCCCTGTCATTTTCACAATAAAAAACACTTGATAATATTTATTTCTCTGCACATGTCAACGCGCCCGTCATTCTCGTGTCGCGTTCATGGACCCCGCTTCGTTCTTCTCATTCTATATATTCCGGGTAAGTGATCCTTGTTTCTCTTGTGTTTTCATTTTTGTTGGTTGTTTGTGAGGGTTGATGAAATAAATCTGAGAAGCTTTAAACCCCTCCTGCCATTTTGCAAGTCTCACCTCCCAAACCGTTTTCACCCTCTTTCCAGATCTGCTGGCCAAGAGGGCTCTGCCTCAAAAATGAACCTAGATCCCTTTGCTGTGCCCCCTTCACCGTCTAAATCCATGAAGGAGGCCTAAAATACCCACAAACCTATCAAGGAAAAAAAACCTAAAAGTTGTTTCCGAGCCGCATTTTTCTCTGGGCGCAATCGCCACCCTTGTTACAGAAAATACAGTCGCGCCAAGAGGGCACACTGACCTTGATTGCAGCACGCAAGATCCCTGCGCCATGCATAAACTAAGTAAATCCTAAACCTGGCGCAAGCACAATCCTGCTAACAACAAAAAAGTGCCATGTAAGCTTTCCCTACGCTGCGCCAAAGTTCCCCCCTTTGCGCACATAAATTTAGTGTTACACGGATTAATCCTGTGCCCTTCGGCACACCAAAATTCCATGATACATACAAATTGCATGCACCAATAGCGCATCCTACTCCCATGCAACACTAAAATTATTTGCGCCCAGTACAAAACCACATATAATGGCGCAGGCGCACTCCTGTTTACAACAACAAATATGTTATATGCAAAATCCTTGCGCCCTACGCCCTTTGGCGCTGATTTATTCCTTGTAACACTCTGCTTCAGTGTGCCATACTATTAACCCTGTAGCCTGTAGTGTACCTGTGCCTTGCGCCCAGAAGCCTTAAAATTACTAACTCCTCATTCTGTGATGCTTTAATGGAAGATCTGACGGCTAACATGGCTCTTTTGCGTTGGACTTCACTCCTTCTTCTTGTAGATCAGCAACTGAACTCAGATCCACATATGTCTACATCAAGAAAAAGGCCAACCAAGTCAAAGGGTAAGGCTAAGCTTACAGAGGAAGAGATGAAATACAATTATCAAAGGGTCAGAATGCCCAAGTCCTAGGCAGAATGTGACCTGGACATTAGAGATTCCGAACTCGGTCACATCGACATGGAAGATTTCTAGGCTAGAACCAGGAGGTTCACAGGCAGTCCTTGGATGGACAAACTGGTGGGCAGTGGTCTACATTTTGCTGGGGGGATCCCCGTCAGTGCAGTAAATAATGATTTTATGATGGTGGTAGCCCGCTGTTACAAAAAAGACACAAGGTGTGTCAAAAATGAAAAGGGTGAGGTCGTAATCAACCTCACTGCCCAGCACTTCAAGATCATTCTAGGAATTCCCCACCACCGACATTTTGTGGCTGTAAGCCAAGAGGACTGCATCAAGGCGTGGGAGGATAACGAGGAAAAATGCATGTAGCTGATGAATGAAGTGTACTTAAAGAACAAGAAGGTGATAACCAGGTGGCCACAGGTTATTCACCGTAGTGACTTCTCTGAGGAACTGAGTGATACCATCACATTCCTAAGTAGAGTTTTTGGGCTTTCTGATGCCCATTACTTTCACAAATGGATGCTCAGGTACCTAGCAAACCATGAATAAGAATGTTCCTGAGCAGTGCTTTGAGTGGGCGGAGATCATAAGTAGCACCATCTCTGAGCAGCTCCAACAACTCACCATAACGGGGAGGTTCTACATGAACTCCTACGTAGTCTACGCTGCAGCCTCAAAGAGGGATTATCCAGCACTGAGCTGATGCGAGGTTTGGCCTCAGGTGAAGATATATGAATACTACCCAGAGCTAAAGCTAGAGAACAACATCTCGCAGTTTACCAAGATCAATGATGCTTTCTTCTACGACATCGTCTACCTTTTGAGGCCAAATATGACTCATGGTCGAATGACCAAAAGCATAGTCACAGCGACTGAGAAGTGGGTAGCACTATTTACCCAATTCCCTACCTTCACCTATCTCAAAGCAGCTAACTTCTTGGGGGAGCCCACCAAATTGCCAAGGTATGCTGGCCCTAAGCTGATCCTGTTGGAGCTGTCCAGATAGCTCATAACATACCATGAGAAGTGTCTAAAGAGAAAGAAGGGTGGGAACTCCTTTCCCCCTTACAGTGGGAAGGTACACCTGCATTTCCCACCACAAAGCTTGGGAAATGTTTGCAAAGCTAGAACTGCTCAATCTTAAGCACAATTTCCCGGCAAGGCCCACCTTTGATCCAAGAAATTACCTCCCTAAGCACAAAAATCGATCTAATCCACATTCCACAGATCAAGGATATCTACATCGACCTGTATCACGAGGTCAAGCTCAGAAGAAAGGATCACTCTCGCCTAGCCCTGACAGAGATTATTCAGTATGGCGTGGCCATTGTTCCAAAAGGTTATCAAACTACTGATCAAGAAGTTGATCAGGTGTATCTAGACACATATGGGGACAGCTGGCCATTTGCTGAAATAGATAGAACAAAGGCACCTCAGACCATTGAGGTAAGGGTTAAGGAAACATTGCGGTGGATAGAACACTGGTGCAGAATGAATGGCCTTATCTACCTCAGAGTATATTTCACCACATCCCCTTTGGGAAACGCACCTATCAGGCCGAAACATCTGCCAAAGGGAAAAGGCAAGGATAAAGAGGGAGAATCAAGCTCCGCTCAAGAAGAAGCTCCTGAGAGCCCTCCTTCCACCGCATAGGAACAAGTTGTAACTCTGGCATCCCCAGAGAAAGAAGTGGTGGAGAGTGTTCCAATGGGCACATCCATTCAGGATGTTGCCACTACCACAACCATGGAGGTTCCCACCGTCCCTTCTCCCCCTTCTCATGTGACTCAAGTGACCATTCCTTTGGTCGTATCCTCTCCCCCATCTTCTACTGTTCCCCCTTCCTCTTCCTCCATCTTCTCTTCTCTCGCAGAGCTGTCCCCCACTATTTCTTCTCTCATCTCTCAGCTCCCTTCCATTCCCATGACTACCTCACCTGCAGTATCTCCCCCTCCCATGAGCACTTTCTTGGCCTCTCTCTTGATGCCGCCACCAAGTGTCTCTACGCATTTCCCCTCATCTACTGCAGCTGCTCCCTCTTCCACCACTGGTCCCGCTCCCTTAGGTCCAACATGGCTTTCTCAGCACCTGAGCCAACATAAGAGGAAAGTCCCTATTACACCAATGGACTTCTCCGTCATCCTAGCAAAGGGGGCTAAGAAGAAAAAGTTGATAACTCGCTTCTCTCAGAGTGCATCGGGAGAAAGAGTGATGGAGATTGCGTATCCTGATCCTTCAAAGGATAAAAAGGATCTGTCTCCTATAGATTATATAGTGACGCAGGTCACAATGGGAACATCTTCTGAAAGTCTTCAGGGAGAGGCCCTATCTGCGGTGGATGCCCTTTGCAAGAAACTCCAAGAAGCAAAGGAAGAGAAGAGGCTACTAAAAGAGTCAGAACAAGCATCTTCTCCACGCCCTGCAGAAAATGGGTAGTGCACCTCCTACAACTACCACCAAAACTCATGAGGTCCTAAGCCAGGATAAGATAAATGAATACGCCAAAATTGGTGAACAAGGTATGGCAGTATCCACCTGGAGAGATTAGATCCTCAAAGATAGCTGAGGAAGTAATTGTCAAGTTCACCAAATTGTATCATAACATTGGTCAGGCGAACAAAGATCTCCAGGTAATTACAGGACCTATCTCTGAAGAGTTGGACCATGCTAGGTTGCAACACGAGATGTTCCAGAAAATGCTCGACTGCTCAGTCGATGATTTGGTAAAATTCGGCATTTTCGATCACCCCAGGGTACCCAGTAAAATCCTTGCTGCGTTGGACTACCGGGTCGATCAGATGGAATTCGTCCTGGAGAAGATTGACAAGGTCAAGGAGGAAGCCCTGGATGCAATACATCAAATGGAGAAAATTGTTCTAAGAATGTCTCCAGGCTTGCTCACTCCTTCTTTCACCTTGAGGAAGGCAGATGAAACTATTCGGATCTTTAAGGAGATCTTCTCGCAAGGGTTAGGGCCAGAAGCCACTTTTGACACTGAATGCATCAATAACCTTCTAGCTTGCCGTGATTTTGTGGGGTACCTGATGGAGGCAGGTAATGAATATTTCAAGCTCCCTGAAAAACTCAGAGATGAGCGGGAGACTTGTGAGGTCATCGGTGATCATACAAAGGGTTCTACCTAGGATCAACTTCAGCCGATGGTTAGTAAGTTCATGGAATATCAGACCCAGTTCCACATCACCTCTCCCGAACAATAGCAGAAGCAAGATACCCCCTTTCAGCCACGAGACGACGATGAATAGCCTTCTTCCTCTTGGATTCCTTTTTGTAAATATCTAAGAGTATGTTGGCACAAATGATGACATCATCCATGTTGCACCATGGGATGTTGTCATCCACCAAGTTGCCCAAAGTCAACATTGACTTTTAGATATTTTGTAATTAGTTGTTGGTTTCTTTTTTCCTTCTCTCTTCTCCTTCTTCTATATATACTTGAATACTTGTATTCAAGTGGTGGAAAACTTTTTAGATGAAAAATAGAAGTGAGAAGAAAAGGCTTTGTACTTTTGTAATAGAAGAAAACATTAATACAAATATTAAGACTTTGTGCTGAATATTTGTGTTATGGGCATCTGATATTTCTTATGTTAGATCTATGCATTTATTCTGTTGAATCTATCTCTACTTTTTTGTCATTTGTTCATCAGTATTGCTTTGTTTGTCTATGCAATCAGGTTTGGCTCTATTTACTACCAGCCCAAAACATAGACCCCTCTGACCTTTCTACTTTGGAATTCATTTCTTTTCTCCCTTCAGATTCGTCTTCCTTCCTTTCCTTCCTTCACTCCTTTTTGTTCTTCGTCAGAAATACTCCAACTGTTATGAGATCCCAAACCCCTGAAGGTAGAATACTATAAGATTTGCACAGGTTCCTGCTGGTAGAATAGCAATAAACCAGTTTCGCTTTGTTGTCTCAAAGAGGGGCTATGCCCCACACACTATTGGCTCGTCTATCCATATATATGTCCACCCGACAGATTTTCGGACCATCATGACCCAAGCACATTTATGATGTTGATGAATTATGTAATGATAAATTTTATAGGAAAATTTGAAATTTATTTAGATGTCATCCTGATATTCAGTAGGTTATGGTAATATCAATTGAAGAAAATAAAACAAGTATTGCAATGGTTGCAAGAAGACAATATGTTGATCAATTTTAAGAAGTCCAATTTCATGCAAGAAGATATTTTTTATGTACATGAGCTTTTTATTTCTCATACAAGGCTAAAGATGGATCTTGAAAAGGTGTGAGTGATACTAGTGTTAGCATTAGTTTAGTTTTTAATACATTGTTGTTTTTTATGTATTTGATGGATAGTTATAACTGTCATCCTTCCTCTCGCAGCCTTTATATGGCTCTGCTCTTTTGTTTTGCAAAAAAACACATTGAATACATTGAATATAATTTTGTCTTCTGCAATTGATCTCTATTCCATCATTGGTATCAGAGTCAGGCACATGTAAGGGTTGGTGATTAGTGTTTTGGGTGTTCTTGCGCGTAGATTTATTTGGAGTTTTCCTGATCCCTGAGTGGAGCTTCGAATTCAGAAAAAAGGAACAACGACCAAGATTAGTCCTGAAACGTGGCATTTTTTCTGTTCGTATTTCCTTTAGATTTTTCTATTCATCAGAGCATAGAATGTTTGGAGGAATACTCGTGATGCAGGTGTATGTAACAGTAAAAGTGACATGAGTCGAATCGTTTCTAGTATTGGAATGTTCTGATTGATGTATACACTTTTGTCTCTCCACTTTATATATAAAGCCAACCAAAGAATCCATCTCATCCTTCACGTTTAGGGGTTATCATGAAAAAGATGATGTTGTTGAAGGAGTAAAATCATTAGCAACCCTAGAAAGTATCTCTTTCTTTGAAATTGTTGATCCGCCTGCATAATAAAAAGTAGTTGTTTGGCATGTTTTTGTTTAGAATGAGGCACCTATCATCTATGGCAAGCGTAGTATTAGGAAGCCAAGAAAAAAAAAGGCTTCTATGGTTAATAAGACAATTATAATAACTACATTAAATGAGGCGTGCATAATACCAAACTTTGTGATTGATTTTTTCCTAGAGAGCTTTCATGTTGCGGAAGAACTTGATGTGTTTTTGAATCATCTTGTTATAATTTCTTTCGATCAATAGTCTTATGATCGTTGTATTCTTACTGTCGATGTCTGAAAATGGAGAAATAAGCATGGTAAGGTTAGATGTTTCTCACGGCACCTATAATTATTTGATAAAACTTATCAGAATGGAGGAGCTTCACAACATCTCATAACACATTGTTCAGAGGAGGCAAGGAAGAAATTGGTGAGAAAAATGGACATTTCTGAAGCATATAGGAGATCAGATATGTGTGGAGATTGTTCAAATCAATTAGAACATAATGAGATTCAAAGCCTTATCTGCTAACTAAGTAGTAACTTATAGGAGGATGGAGGAAAATGGAAGCTAGAGGAAATCTAGCGACCTCTTGCATGTCGCAAGCGATGAGGGCCGCCGACAAATATTGTGGTGAATAAGGTATTAAGGATCAATCCCTCAATTTTTGGTTTGTTTATTTTAGTTTTGTGTTGTTTCCATGTTCTTTTGTTTTGTGATCGGATTTTGAAAATGAATTACTTTGAAGCATAGTTGTTTACCAATGGTTCTTTGTTTTGAATTGATCCTTTGAGTGTCCGTGCTTCGAAAAGAAGATGGTTCACTTGTGAATATGTTCACTTGCAACATGAACCATGTGCAACAAGGTCTAAGTGGCGAGATCTAGTCAATAGCATGTTTCTTGATGCAGTCTCTTTCTCAGTATTCACATTTCACATTATGGGCAAAAACGACTTAGTCAAGGGAAGCATCCAATGGCAGTGATTTGTTTCCTTTGCTGTTAAAGATTGGCTAAACATAAAATCAACATCAGTGGCTACAACTAAGAACATGATTGCTATGGTTCTTAGAAGTGAATGTGGAATATTTTTCAGTATTGTTTGTTGTTTTCCTATGTTGTTTGGTTGTTAAATAAAGTGCAAATGGTGCATAGTTTCTTGTTTAGGACCTCCAAACTGAAGAGTGTCATAGGGAACAGAAAATCACTGAAAGCAGCGCATGGTACTCAAAGTTGGGTTCATGGTAATCCTATAAAACCACCGAGGTATCATCCTCTTGGGTTCGTGGTACGCCTGTAAAACCACTGAGGTAAAATCCTCTTGGTTCATGGTAAGCTTGTAAAACCACTGAGGTGAACAATCAGAAAGTGCTCCTGTCCCTCTAGGTTTATGGTCAACCTTAGAAAAACCATGTGTATGGAGACCATGTAGGCACATGCTCATGTGAAGACCCTCTTTGTGGTGTTCTCATTAAGGGGGGGGACATCTAGTATCAGGAAATGTATGTTTGTACAAACAATGTAATAAGGGGGGAATGTTAGCATTTAGTTTAGTTTTTAATACATTGTTGTTTGTTATGTATTTTATGGATAGTTATAACTTTCCTCCTTCCTCCTCGTAGTGTTTATATGAATCTTATCTTTTGTTTTACAAAAGCACACATTGAATACATTGAATATAAATATGTCTTCTGCAATTGATCTGTTGTTCCATCAACTAGAGTATCCTTCAACACATAATTCCTTTGAGGTATGAATATTTCATGGCTTGGTGAGTTTATATCCCAAGTTCATCAAGAAATTAAAATGAACATGTATGCATATCATAAAGGTTATAAGATGATCTATAGGAAATATTTTGTTTTATATTCCAATTGTGTAACAAAATTTCTAAGAGTTGTAGAAGATAATGACTAAGAAATAAATGTTAGTGTGGAATCACAACACCCCCAAATGGCCCAAGTGTGAAGTGGGGAATTCAGTGTGATTGCATAACATGGGACCATCTCTCAAGTTTTTGGGACTTGCAAAACTTGATATGGACCTCCGGAGAAAGTTTGTTCTTGCTTCCTAATCTACCTACCACAAGCTACTCCAGTGCAGGAAAAACATATTCTATCCTAATCTAATAATTCCAATGGGACAGAGAGAGAGAGAGAGAGAGGGTGAAAGAGCCTACACTAAGCAGTGATACACCAGAAGAGGAAGTGGTTGAATCACAGATCCGACCGCTTGAAGTGGAGAGAGGTGAGCAGAGGAGAGGGTGGACAAGATACACCATAGACCATATATAGATTTCACATAGAACACCACTTCAAAACCCATTAAACGCAGCTCCTAGGACCTGTAACAAACATTAGAATATGCATAGTATACCCTAGAAGTACGAGATGCGAGGAGAGACAGTAAAATAAGCAAAGGATTTACAGATGCATCACAAAACAAATTTTATTTCTCCAAAAGTTCACACAGTACATCGTTAGTGGGAAAGAGGCAAGAGAATGCCATTATAGAACCATGAAAGGATGCAAGGATGCTTAGACTCCGCGTTCTACCCTAAGGAAGAAAGAGAGAGGGGGGTAGAAGAGGGAAGATCAACAACCAACCCTTTGAATATTCCCCTTCATTACAATATATAGGAAGAATAAGAGAGAGAAGAGGGAAGAATTAGAATCCTGCTTCAACCAACTAGAGATATGCATTTAATCTTGCTTTGAAATCTCAACCACTATCAATCACTTCCTTTCTCAAATCCTTCCCAAATTTTTCATGTTTGGTTCCCTGGCAGATCAAATCGAATCAGATCTGGTAATTAGAGAAATCAGGCTTTGTATTAATTTCTTGGTAGATGTTTTCCCATTTTTCATGCACCAAAGCCTATTAATAATGATATTTTGTGTTTTCATGGTGTAGAGGGTGTCGAGATGTTTCCAAAAAGTCTTTTCTCACCCAAATCTAAGTCTCCAGTCCAAAGATATTGCCATTTGAATATTCAGATCATGGGCGCGCAATATTTTAAAGAGTTTGTCCATATAAGGTCCATGTGGTGGCCTTCGCATGATCCTTGGGCTTCTTTGTATTTTTCTTGAGTCTCTTTGCTTAGCGGGGCCAAAATTCTACCCTAGACACATGGTGGCTTGGTGCTTGTTTGGAAACCTGCCCCAAATTTTACCTATGAAATAGCCCCGTGTTGACACTTGGCTCCCCCCGCTGGCATGTCTCTGCCTTGACTATTAAACCCCTGACTCTGTCCCTTTTTGGACTCTGATACATGTGGAAGGCCTATGCTCATTTGAAAACCCACTCAAGATTTTACCTTTGAAGGAGCGTCGTGTTGACACTTAGCGCCTTCTGCCTGCACTCTATACTTAGTCGTTTTGGGTCCGCTCTCCTTTTTTACCTCTATTGACCATTTTCTACTTAGAGGGTTGGCACAAGTTTGAGACTTTGGCCTAGATCCCTCTTTTGAATGTGCACCGTTAAGACACTTGGCACCCTCTGCTAAGTCAAATAATTTTCAACGGCTAATGTAACTTTTTGGGGCTCTAGACGCATGGAAGCTTGGTGCTCATTTGGGTCTAACCCTTTGGATTTAATCTTTAGAGGTGTGCCATTTGAACACTTTGCTCCCTTAGCTGTCTCCTCCATACTTAGTCATCTTTAGGCCCATTATGAACCATTTGTGAAGCCCGAAGACTTTGAATATTCATCGTTTCTTTTCCTTTGAGCCTCTGGTTCTTTTGAAACTACTCAGCATCCTACCGCGATTCTATTATTCCATTTCCAAGCCTGCCTATAATCTGTTTGCTAGATTTGAAGCATGGGTTCACTCGAAAGAGTCGTTCCTTGAATTTATTATTGCACGGGGTTGTTTGATCTTTCGCAGACCTTACCACTCCATTATAGAGTTCCTCTATTTCCTGATTGTAGGATTTGAATGTGAATTCTCTAGCTTCTTCTTGTGTGGGGTCATGGCTGATCAATTTTACTGGGTGGAAAACTATGGATAATAATTTGGCGACTCGCAAGGGTATCTGCCTGCTAGATGAGAGGACCAGTTGCCTTGAAGCATCCATTGGGCATGGAGTCACAATTAATGGCCTGGTTTTAACTCTTCTTTCAAAATGGACTCTCCAATTACCCACTTTTAACTTTTTCTTGACCCTGAGCCTACCTGCGCATCCACACTATCAATTTTCATAAGAGATCTTGAAACAAGGCTTTTGAGAGTAGAAAACTGTTTTGACTTGGGGCTTTCATCCATCCCTGAATGGGTTGTCTTGAAAATGTTCTTTAGTTTCTCTACATTTGTTTTATTTTGAAATTTTCAATTGTTAGAGGAAACTATGAGTCTTCTGCCATGAATAGTGAAGGGCTTGACCTCAGTAGCTCTGGAGCAATACGAACAAAACTTATGTACAAATATTAATTCATACATGCCTCAAATGAGACATGAAAAGTGTGCATAAGCACTTCTTATGCTGGAAACAAAGTCTACTCCTACTCCTAAACTAACCACAAAGAAAAGGGGATAAACAAAGCTTGCTATAGGTAGAGAGAAGTAGCTTCAATTTCTCAAGATAGGCATTCATGCAAATGATTTGACACTAAATATGGCTTCCTGTATGAGTGAAAAATTGACTTTAAGCCTGTCTTCCACCCAAATCATCAAGGTATCAACATTAATGGAAAATACCTCATCAAGCTTACTTGCATTAGACTCTTTGAGGTATTGATGGTGACCCTTGGTATTTTGATACTCATCCTCATACCCTGAAGTAGGAATGACTTGTTTTAGCTTCTCCCTTGGCTCCAAAGAAGCCAAGTATCTGATTGGGTACAGTCTAGTCTTCTGGGTGTACCCATTGCTCTGAACTTGAACTCCAAAAATGGAGTCTTCTTATGGCCCTTCTTGGGTGGATGGTGTGAGAGAGATGATGAAATCTTCTTGTCTTTTATCTTCCTCATCTTGTGAATAACATGGAAGACTCATATCTTCCAACCTTGGTTCTAGAGGACTGTTATGAAGTACAAGTTGTTGTCCTTGAATATTCTCCTGCATGACAACAAGCTCATATGCTTGGGAGATGGATGATATAGGAGTCAATGATGTAATTTCCTCAAGATCCTCTCTATCAAAGAAATCCTCCAAGTCAGATGGATAATCTACCTCCTTGCTATCCTATCGCATGTACTCTACCTCTTCCATGGTGTCCTCCTAATTTGCAACTAGCTCACCATGGTTCCCTTCATCCTCAAACATAAAGTTTGAAAGATCAAACTCTTCTTCAACATCAGAGCTTGAAGGGGATGAAGTGGGAGGAAGAAATGAATTTTCTTCGGTGGCCTACTCCACACTTGGAGCCTCTGAAACTGTATGGTCCTCCTCCTCTGCTACAAACTCAACCTTAGCCACCACTGGTTCCTCAACTAGCTTTTCAATTATTTGTGGTGGGGAGGGAGGTGGAACTTCTTGTTTGTTTGGAGGGTATGACTTCTTGGGAAAGAAAAGGGGAGAATAACTGAAATGGGATGGAAGACTAGGGAATGGAGAAATGGAATCAACACTTTGGGTAGCAACTGGGAAGCTTGGAAATCAGAGCTTGTGTTGAGATGGTGTTGCTTGAGAAAGAGAAAAATAAAATCTATGAGATGGTGCACTTACCAATTGACAAGGTTTTCTTGACTCCAACTCATAAGCCTTAATCTCCTCAGTCCATTGTGCAATTTGGGGTAGCATTTCAACCATGAAGTGTAGTTTCTCCAAAGGGTTGTAATGTCTTGGAAAAGTTGCTCTGCAACCAATCTTGAATGCCTTCATTTGTGTTATGGCACTGGATTGCACTATGTTAGCCTCCTTTTTTTGAATCTTCTTTAGTAGACCAGCATCCTCTGTGTAGTTGTTACCATTGTATGCACCACCTTGTTCTTGATAAGCTCTATGGCCAAACTGATTTTGACCTTGCTCATATGGGTAAGTATAATGTTTCTGGATCTGATCATAATGCTGATTTGGAGGAGTTGGGAAATGCATTCGAGGTGGATTGCACCGTTGTTGCTATAAGTGTGAGTTCCATGAAGGGAATGAAGTCATGATTGCACAAATTCATGGAATGGGAGAAAATGAAAGATATGGAAGAAGAAAATGGATGAAAATGTGTGGAAATTTATGGAAATTTTCTGCAACTCAGAGAATGGGTTATTGACCAGATGGACATGCCAGATGTGCTTACATGTGCCTCAAAAGGTTGAACCTTAACAAGAACACACCAACCTACTAAGATGAAGTGGTAAGGTGCTTTAGACTTGTCCCATCGGGCGTTCCAAAAATGTTAGTGCAGAATCACAGCACCCCCGAATGTCCCGGGTGTGATTGTACAACATGGGACCATCTCTCAAGCTGTGGGAATTGCAAAACTTGAGATGGACCTCCAGAGAAATCTGATTCTCGCTTCCTAATCTACCTGCCACAAGCTACTCCATTGCAGGTAGAACCTATTCTATCCTAATCTAACCATTCCAAGGGGATAGAGAGAGAGAGAGGGTAAAAGAGCATACACTAAGCAATAATACACCAGAAAAGGAAGTGGTTGAATCACAAACCCGACCGCCTGAAGTGGAGAGAGGTGAGAATAGGAGAGGGTGGACAAGATGCACCATAGACCAGAGATAGATTTCACATAGAACACCACTTCAAAACCCATTAAACACATCTCTTAGGACTTGCAACAAACATTAAAATATGCACAGTATACCCTGTAAAAATGAGACGCGAGGAGAGACAATAAAATAAGCAAAGGATGGATAGATGCATCACAAAACATATTTTATTACTCCAAAATTACACACAGTACATTGTTAGTGGGCAAGAGGTAAGAGAATGCCATTATAGAGACATGAAATGAGGCTTAGACTCCACGTTCTACCCTAAGGAAGAAAGAGAGAGGGGTAGAAGAGGGAAGATCAACAACCAAACCTTTGAATATTCCCCGTCATTACAATATATAGGAAGAATAAGAGAGAGAGGAGGGAATAATTAGAATCCTGCTTCAACTACCTAGAGATACACATTAAATCCTGACTTGAAAGCTCAACAACTATCAATCAATTCCTTTCTCAAATCCACCCCAAATTTGTCATGTATGGTTCCCGGTGGATCAAATCGAATCAAATCTGGTAGTTGGAGAAGTTGAGTTTTGTAATAATGGCTTTGAAGACCTTTTCCCATTTTTCACCCACAAACTCTTGTTAAGAATGATATTTTATGTTTCCATGGTGTAGAGGGTGTCGAGATGTTTCCAAAAAGTCTTCTCTTTCCCAAATGTGAGTCTCTAGTCAAAAGATATGGCCATTTGAATATTTGGATCATGGGTGTTCAATATTTTAAAGAGTTTGTCCATATAGTGTCTGTGTAGCGGCCTCCGCATGATCCTTGGGCTTCTTTTTATTTTTCTTGAGTCTCTTTGCTTAGCGGGGCCAAAAGTCTGACCCTAGACACATGGCGGCCTAGCACTTTTTTGGAATCCCACCCCAAATTTTACCTATGAAATAGCGCCGTGTTGACACTTGGCTCCCTCCCCTGGCCTGCCTCTACCTTGAATCTTCAACCCCTGAATCTATCCCTTTTTGGACTCTGAGACACGTGGAAGGCCTGTGCTCATTTAAAAACACACTCAGAGTTTTACCTTTGAAGGAGCATTGTGTTAACACTTTGTGCCTTCCGTCTGTACTCTATACTTAGTCGTTTTGGGCCCGCTCTCCTTTTTTACCTCTATTGATCATTTTCTACGCGGAGGGTTGGCACAAGTTTGAGACTTTGGCATGGATCCTACTTTTGAATGTGTGTCCTTAAGACACTTGGAACCCTCTGCTAAGTCGAAGAATTTTCAATGGCCGGTGCAACGTTTTGGGGCTCTGGACGCATAAAAGCTTAGCACTTGTTTGGGTCTGTCCCTTTGGATTTAATCTTTAGAGGTGCGTCGTTTGGACACTTGGCTCCCTCCATTGTCTCCTCGATACTTAGTCATTTTTTGGCCCATTCTGAACCATTTGTAAAGCCTGAAGACTTTGAATATTTGTTGTTTCTTTACCTTTGAGCCTCTGGTTCTTTTGACACTACTCAGCCTCCTACCCCAACCCTGCTATTCCATTTCCGAGCCCACCTATAATCTATTTGCCGGATTTGAAGCACGGGTTCATTTGACATAGTCGTTTCTTGAATTTCTTCTTACACAGGGTTTTTTGATCTTTCGCAGGCCTTGTCATTCCATTGTAGAGTTCCTCTGTTGCCTGATTGCAGGATTTGAACGTGAATTCTCCAGCTTCTTCTTGTGCAGGGTCATGGCTGATCAATTTTGTTGGGGGGAAAAATATGGATAGCAAAAAAATTTGGTGTTATTTGACTTTATAAATGTGTTCTAAGTATATTGTTATGGTAATGTCATAACCATTGGTGCATGTGAAGTTACAAGGGTATACAGGTAGCATATTACATTGAAAAGCTAAACAATACAAAGAGAAGTATAATGTGTATGATAAAAATCTCTACACAATTTTGCAGGAACTCAATAAATGGAGGCATGCCCTATTGTCAAACTTGTTTGTTCTATACACTAATCATCTATCATTGTAATTTAAAAATAATCAAGGAAGTTTGAATTAAATGTTTATGAAGAGAGTGAAGTACCTACAAGGCTATAATTTTTCTTACAACAAAGGAGTGAGAAATATAGCATGTTTTTCAATGGTCAACTAGATTCAATATTATATCACTAGAAATTAGAAAAGAGGTTTTGGGTTTTCAATCCATAAAAAATGGTGCATAAAAGAGATTAATATTTTCATGAATAATATAAGGTGTTCAGGAACCAATTACTATTAGTAGTACACCTTGGCTGGAATATTTTGTATAGGATTGCCTATTTACTCAAAGCTAAATAGTTATGCATCCAAAGAGGAGCAATAAGAGATAATATGGTGAAATAAAAACACAATGGAGGAATAGTAATAAATTTTAGAATAGAGAATACTCTAACTCAACTCATTGAGGATATTATTAGCTACAAATGAGCATGTATGTGTAAAAGTTTTTTGTAAGAATGAATGGTATTTCAGTTGGTCAATAGAAGATCATATAATCAAATGTTGTATAAACCCTTACCTATCCTTAAGATGCTTTGAGAGTGTACAAGCATGTATTTTGTCTTTGAATTAAAGAGGACATAGGAAGGAGATGATTATGCCTATATTGTGGTGGATTGGATTTTGAATATGGAGAATTTTTATCTTTCAAAAAGACAAGTAATGCAATAAAAATTGTATGTCTTTTTTGCAGAGTAGTGGTAAGGATATATGGGTTTCAATGAAGTATTATGTATTCTAGGGATACATAATTTATCATCTAGTTTTTACGGACACTATGGAAGAAGATAAAATAATATTTCAATTCAACTCAGCACATCATCCCTATGAAGATAGAAAAGCAAAGGTGGTGAACCATACTAGTTTGGTGGATTTACTTAGAGTTTGAAAGGGGATAAGCTAAGAAATTTTGATTTGGTACTGACACAATTAGAATTCATATATAATAAATCCATCAATAGGAGTCACAAGAAGATACTATTCTAGATTGTACATATTAGTATCCGATACATAGCGAAATAGTTTTGGAATGTCAACTATGAAAAGGAATGAGTCCATCAGATGAAGACTATGTGGAAGATATGCATAATGTAGCAATATAAACAATGCAAAAAATTTAAGAGAAGGGAAATGAATTTCAAGTTGGAAAATTTATTTTCTCTCATTTTATAAAGAGGTGATTACCTAGATGCACATATTAAAACTTAAAGTGGGAGAAAATATGGTCATGCAAAGTATTGAATAGGATTGTAATCAACACATATGATATTGAATATATAGAAGGGATAGATATCTCAGACATATTTAATGTAGCATACATATACCCATATCATGAAGAAAATAATGATGTAGACGATGAAGAAATTGGATAAAGGAAACAAATTTTAGAGAAGGTATGAAAATAATAAAAATGGGGGATTGCTACGAAGATCGAGAATACAAGTAACAAGAAATGCAACGAATATATTTTAAAATGGAAAGGTAGAAATAGGTGGAAAATGTAACTTGGATTAGCTTTTAAGAATCTACATGACAAAAAATTCATGAAGAAGAACATGCATGAGTAGGGCTCATATTTTAAAATTCACCCAATGTTTATGATATAAGAGCATTTGGGTCCACAACAAAAATTGTTTCAACTAAAATGGTCATATAGATTTTATGTTATATGAGATGCTTTGAAGGTCGCAATCATTGTATAAGAATACAACAATGTTGTAGGGGTCTACCAAACTTGTGATGGTCTGTCAATGTCATAGAAGTATATGAAATCCATGAAGGTATATTGAATCCATGGATATATTTAAAATCATTATTAATCTTCTCATGCCACACAATTATGTAGATGGAAGTATATGGCTTGTAGAAGTTTGGAAAAAATTCAACCCAATTTGTATGGACTATTTGATACACATTATTTTTTTAATATGTTATGGTTTGGGAATCTTTATGGGTAGAATGTAGCTATATTGAGGATGAATTCATGTGGCTTGCATGCCAATATAATCAAACCCATGAATAGGTCTAGAAGCAGGGAAGTAGAGCCAATGACAAGAGATAGACTTCAAAAAAATTGGTTATTAAAAATTTGATGATGAAAAAAATAATTTAAGTGATATTTCATGACTACGATTGCATTGATCTCTTAGGATATTTTTTTAGGTTCTATCATTAGAGATAAGTCTATTTTTATGCGATGTTTCGTGAATAAAAAATTAATTGTTGTGATCCTATGATTTTATATATCTATTGTTATTCCATCCGAATCTGAGGGCTATTTGGATGAAGGATTAATCATAAGTAGCTCCTTTTAACATGTATGCATTAGAATACATTGAATTTAAATTAATAGATAAATTATTATATTTAATCACTTGACATATATCAAGGGATAAAATTTGTAGATAAATCACATTTTGATAATGGTAATTCTAGAGATATTGTATTTGAAACAATAAATCTCAACATTTTAGATTCGTCAATAACATAAATTTTTATTGGTCCTTTGGTAGAAAATACCTAGAGAATATTGTATACCACTTCAATGGAATATCAGACCATATACAATTCACAATGGAGATTGAAGTAGAAGGGAGCCTTCCATTTTTGGATGTGCTCATTTCTAGAAAACAAGATGGTAATCTTGCATATTATGTATATAGAAATAAGACACATGGATCTCTATCTAGATAATAACTCATATCACCACCTAGATCAAATAATGATATTTAAAAACACACTGGAAACAATGGTAGTAAGAGTTTTAGATGAGGATCTTTTATGATAGAAACTAGAATATCTAACTAAGATATTACATTGAATGGTTATAATGATAGACAAATAGAAAGTGAAATCAACCACTCATCACCTTAGAAAGAAAAAAATAACCATAATCAAACTCCCATATATATAATGCCTCATAGATAGAATTGCAAAAATTCTAACAATGAAGGGTCTAAAGGTAATTTTTACTCCCTTAGAAACATTGATAAGCATCATTGATAGAGAAAAATACCCTCAAGACCCTAAATTATATAGTGGAGTTTACTTGATCCCTTGCGCATTGCAAAACTTAATACATTGGAGAAATAGGTAGAACAATGAAAAATCACATAAAGGAACACATTTCAGACATTCTTTATGAACAAGTCACCAAATCTGCTCTTTGCATAAGACTCCTCCAAATTCAAACATCACATTTTCCTATAACAAACAAAATTGATTCCAAAAGTAGACCACTTGAGATAATGTAGTATAGATGACGCCATTGAAATAGAAAATGTTCCTGAGAATTTAAATAAGGATGATAGATTTATCTTAAGCAATACATGGAGGCCCTTATTACACTTAATGAACAATAAAGTTAAAGAATAGGAAAGGTAAAACATACAAAATAACACTATATATTGTAATAAATTCTCTTTGTGGAAATAAAAATATTTCTCTCCTAACGATGGGTCTCGTAGATGGAATCAAAATGTCAATATTTATTGTTTCAAATGTAGTTTCTCTATAATTACCATTATCAATTTATCCTCACTAACAAAACCTTCAACACTTTAACTCACACTATTATTATCATATTTTCCCTTTATATAAAAATTAAGTTAATGGATAGATAAGGTTGAATTGAATACTAAAAATATAATACTTAGATAAAAATACCAACTTGTCTATGTTGATTTCTTGAATTTGTTCAATTTGACACAAATTTTAATATTTACTCAAAAACCAAATCGTCAAATTTGTTTTGGATTGGAATCACATTTTATTTGAATTTTCCTCGCAATTTTTCATTAAGATTCATAGTGGTTGAAAACCATATAAGTTTTCAGTGTAATTCATATGTCATATAATAGTGAGGGATTATTTTTGTTTATCTAGGAAAGATGAACAAGGATTTGTGAGAAGGTATCCCACCTACTCCTTTTGATTTTCACACACGTGCGTGCACGCACATGCGCACACACAAACACACACACATCCACACACACACGCACACACACACTCATGTGCACATGTGTCACCATGTACACATGCACACACACACGCGCACCACACACACACACACACACACACACACACACACACACACACACACACACACACACACGCGCGCGCTGCGCGCGGCGCGCGCGCACACACACGCACACACACACACACACACACACACACACACACGCACACATGCACACACATTCATGTGTGCATGTGTCCACACACACACACACACACACACACACACACACACACACACACACACACACACACACACACATAGATACACACACACACATGCACATTCACACACATACACACAAACATATGCATGCGTGCACCCACCTGCGCTCACCCACACACGTGCACATGCACACACACACATGCATTGATATATATTAATATTTGGCTAGGATATTATAAAAATAAAATTATAAGCTAGGTGCATGTTTATATTTACTTTGATACGCATTCACACACACATACACATCTCAAAATGGGTCATTATGTAGACTCCTAATTTTTTTAAAGGACTAGATTATTTCCTTAGGTGGTTTATTTATGTTTTTAGTGATCATTAAGTAAAATTAGGATCTTATTGGTGTGTATTCATTAAGTTCTTAATTTTTGACATTTTCCCCTTTATATAATTGTGCATGATTTTTTTCCCTTACTACTTTGTATTGTTGTATTCAACACTATCATTTTTTGCCAAATATTTGATAATCTATGTTTGACCTTGTTTGCTTCCATTTCACACAAATTCTCACTTCTCTTTAGTGATTTATGAAAATCCATTTTTTAATTATCTTGAGCCCTTGAAAATAAACCAATTAACTCAAAACACACAAACCAAGTATAACCTCACTCAAAACAATGACATCTTATGACTCAGCAGGAACCTGTGACTGCTCGAAAGAAAATTCCTCCCTTTCCTCAATCATTTTCTCTTTTTTAATCGACTTGCCTTTCTTCATGTATACCTTGGTTGAAGAGGAAGGAGTAGATTTCTTGGGCATATCAACATCAAGTGTAGGTTCTTATTTCCTATGAAAGTGAGTTGCTTGCAAAGAATACCTATCTCGTTTCATCCTGAAGTTCTACATTTTCTTATAAAACCAAAGCTTGGTTCTTACTAAAACCGGAATGATCACCTGTTTCAAACCATCTTTCTCTTTTACAAACCAATCAATGGTTTGAAGAGGAGATTTTCTGATGGTCCTATCATATTCAATAGATTGCAGGTCTTCATTATCATCCTGGAGTTTTTTTAGGTACTTTGTAGAGATTGAAATCTATAATTTGCTGAAGAGAAAGTCTGCCAAAATACCTTCTCCTGGCCTCAAAGTCATCCACACAATCAGCCCAATAATATTCAATATCAGCAAAGTGAATGAAACCTAATATGATACTCTTAGCAATATATCCCTTGATATCAAAGTAAGTTCCAGACTTGAAATGATGAAGAGTAAGAGGACCAATGGTTCTATTGATGTTCTGAGCATTGAGGGATGTTTTGCATGTATAATTTCCCAAGGTGATAGGGAAACAAATGCTAGCAATATTTTTATCTTTACAAGTCTGACGAAGGTTTGTCCATTTTCCTATAAATTTCAACCAGGGCCATTTTATCATTACAGAACATAGGAAGCTTTAGAGGGGAGCAGTCAAAACTAGCTAGCCTAAGATATGAAAACTTTCTGAATTGAGTGAACAAACTCCCACAGTTATATATCGAAGTCTTTCTTCCTCAAAAAAACTTTGTGCAGTATTTCCTTCCAATATCCTCACAATATACATGTTGAAGGCATCATTGACTCTCTTGAAATGACGACTGCTGACTTTGAGAGTGAATTGGCTACAATACTCATATATAGGAGCATCCTTCTTATCCTCAAAAAAAGAGAAACCAAGTCATTCCCTAGATGCTGCAATAGTGTACATGAGATAAGAGGACATGTGGAAGGTCTTTGTTCTTTGAACATTAACTAGCTACTCTGTTAGGTTTTCACAGATTATCTCTCCCCAATTCATATTTTGATTCCCCTCACAAATGATGTTGATATAGGGAAACATCCAAAAATGGAATTCATTCGTAGAAGGCATTCCCATGATCCTAGCTAGAAGAATGATGATGTTTGAAATTTCTTCGTTGAAATCAACCCTGAAAAATGATTTATAAAGTCTGGATGCTCCCTTCTTAGGTTTCTTCAGCCATGACTTAGCTACTCTAGCCTTGTATCTTTCACTTTCATGATTAAATTTTTTTTTTCTTGAGCAAGAGTGAGAGTATTATCCCCTTTCACTATTGGGATGCATATAGAAACATAGATAGCTTTGGAATCCAGTCATGCAAATACTTCACCATGTATTTCAATTATCTCTTTGGATTCCGGATTGAAATAATCCCCGCAAGCAAGCACGGTGTCAGCACACTGAAAAGAGATAGGAAAACCACGTGTGAATGAAATCAAACTTTTTTTTATCATTTGAGTGATGGGTGTAGGGTTATCACATCCAAGTCAGCTCCAAAAATCATCAAAGTATAGATGACGAGCTTCACTGTCATTGATGTCAAGTGTAGAGGTTTCCAATGAGGAAAGATGTTCGTGCCCTTAATACTACATCTTCATCGTGAAATAGGTAGAGAGAATATAAGATCTCAAATAATCCCTACAAGAGAAAATATAGAAGCACATATGTGGGCAACGACTTGATTTACGTGAATACGAGCAGGAGGAAATGAGTGAGCAAGTGTAAAAATGAATGAAGGGTTACCTCTCTTTAAATATCCATGAATTAAAATGAATGGAGAGAGAAAATAATGAATGCACAATAAATAACCCTACTCTGACTCAAGAAAAGTGATATGTGGGAAATTCAGAAAAACTTGGCCCATACGGTTCATGGGACACGCAGGATGCCCGGAGCCGATATACCCAATACAAGAAGAATGTGAAAAAAGTGGGTTTAGAGAGAAAAAAGGGTCTAAGGGACATGCGGGATGCAGTGGAGCTGATTTAGCTGATATACAAGGTAGTGCGGGAAAGTCACCAAATCGTGAGCTAGGGGCCCGAAGGCACTTGTGACACATGGGACAAAAATATCTGATTTACCCGTAGAACACTCAAAATGACCCCAAAGAGTGAAATTTTCTAACTTATTTAATTTCTACCTTTACCAGAACATTTCCAAAGGACACTAACTCAAAAATTTGGAAATTTTTCTTTGAAAAAGGAGAGAATTTTTAGGGCGACAACAGATGGCTCTTTCTAGGGATGACTTGACTAGGACAAAAGAACGAGGTAAGATCAAGAACGACAAGAAAAACCTTGGGAAAGTAGACCAGTGCCTTATCCATTGGGAAAATAGAGTCAAAGGAAAAATAACACAAAATACAACACACAAAAGGGAAAAGGAATAGAGACACGTGGGAAAGGCCAAAAAAATAGAACACTACACATAATATACAAAAGAAACTACCTAATCACCTAGGACTTGAACAACTTCAAATACTACCCACTGGAAGGGAGTGGGAGAGGATATCCATCCATGTAATTCAAGTAGAAATAATTTTCTCCAAAAAAGTGTCTTATCTTGAAAGGACCAAGCCAAAGAGAATAAAACTTACCATGGCTTCCACAAGGTTCATGCCTTTTTTCCCATAGTAAAACAATGTATCCTACTTGAAAATCTCTGGGTCTGGTCTTTTTATCAAACAAATATTTCACCTTCTGCTAATGAGCGGAGATCATATCCAAGACTTGCATCTTATCCTCATTTATTTTTTGGAGATACATGATCGTCTTGTCCAAGGAGCTGATGAAACTTGAATCCTCAATGGCCTTCATCAAGTGCAAGGCTCGCAATTCAATTGTTACTGGCAGTTGCGCTTCAACACCATATACCACATGAAACAGAGACATTCCAATTACTCTTTTGGGTGTAATTTGATCTTCCGAGAGGGCATGATAGAGCTTATTGTGCCAATTCCTTTGAGATTCATTGAAAAGCTTCCAAATGATGGTTGCCAAATTTGTATTTGTTGATTCCACTTTTCCATTCCCTTGGGGCTGATAATATGAAGAATGATCAAGGGAAATTCCATAGCCATAGCAAAAATCCATCATCTGAGAAGAAGAAAAATTGGAAGCATTGTTAGTCACAATTTTTGTTGGCACTCCAAACGTTATTAAGATGTTCTCTTTGATAAAATTACACACCACCTCTAAAGTAGTAATTTTGACCAGAATAACTTCTACCCACTTTGTGAAGTAATCTGTAGTAGTTAGCATGTGAGTGTGTCCATCATTGGAAGGTGGGTTAAGAGTTTATAATAAAATTCAATCCCCATTATTGAAAATTTTCATCAATAACTATTGGTTTAAATGGTAAAGCAGCCAACTTAGTTCTTCTAACAAAATTTTGGTAGGCTTCACACTTTCCTACCCATTTTGTTGCATCTCAAAATAATGTAGGCCAATACTATCCTACATGAAAGAGTTTGTGGATAGTGACAGTAGAAGAGAAATTACCTCCACAAGCTTTATAATGAAAAGATATAAACAACTTCTTTTGTTGCTCTTTGTCCACACATTTAACGAATCTTCCATCAATGCCTCACTTGAATAAAGCATTTTCCCACAATACATATTGTGCAGACCTTAGCTTAATAGCTCTTTTTTCCTTGACACTTAAGTGAGATGGAAATTCTCCATAAGTAATAAAATGTGCAATATCAGCATACCACTCATCTGTTAAACCGAGAAAGAGGACAATAGGAACATCAACGGCTTCTATGGAAAATTCTCCATTAGCTCCCTCAGCAACGAGTTCACATAAGCCTTTGCCTCGGACTAGTTTTGTTGGCTTGATATCGAGGTCATATTCCTAAACCATTTCCACCCAATTACCATGCTTAGTTCCAGACTCTTGTTATGTAAGAATAGACTTAATAGTTGTATCAGGTACAAATACAATAGAGTGAGAATTAAGGATATAAAAACAAAACTGCTTGACAGCCTTGACTACTACAAAAGTGTGTTTCTCCATCAAAGTATACTTTAGTTCATGAGCTTTTAGAACATAAATCATGAAGGCAATTAGAAGTTCATGATTCTCAAAGTCTTTCTGAGTTAGTATAACGGCCAAAGTATTATCAATAGAATATCAATAGATAATGAAATCTTTACTGAAATCAGGGCATGCTAGGATGGGAGTTATAGCAATAGCTTTCTTGATACCTTCAAAAGATTATTTTCTGTCAGGAGTCCAAATGTTTCCCTTTCATAATTTGATCAATGCTCGTAGTTAGTTTTGCAAAGTCTGGAATGAATCTCCTCAAGAAATTTATCGTACCAAAGAAAGAATGAACTTCCTTTTTGCTTGTGGGAAGAGGAATCTGTTGAATTGCCTGAACTCTTTCTAGATCTATATTGATTCCTTATTTGGAGACAATATGTCCCAGCAGCTTTCCTTTGGTAACACAAAAGATAGACTTCTTAGGATTAAGAGATACTCCATGTTCTCTACATTTTTGAAGTACTCTTTCAAGATGTTAAAAGTGATCTGCCCTTGTTTTGGAGAAAACAGTCAAATCATCAAGGTATACAAAAATACATTTCCCCTTGAGAATACCAAAAGCTAAGTCCATTTCCCTCTAGAATGTGGCATCAACATTGATAAGACCAAATGGCATCCTCTTGTAGGAAAAGGTGCCCCAAGGAGTAGTAAAGGCAGTCTTGTGTTGATTTGGAGTACTGACTTCCACCTGATTATATCCAGAGAATCCATCCAGAATGGACAACATCTCAGAGCCTGTGATAGCATGTAAAATGTGATCATTCATGGTGAGAGGGTAGTTTTATTTTAGAGAGGCCTGATTTAAATTCTTGAAATCCACACTAATACGAATCTCACCATTCTTCTTTCTTACTGGCACAATGTTGGCAATCCATGTTGAATGATGTATAGGGAAAATGATATTTTCTTTGAGTAATTTTTGGATCCCTTGAAAAATGGTATCAACAATCTTGGGATTGTATTTCCTTTGCTTCTGTTTGAAAGGTTTAATCCCGGGCCTTAGAGTAATATAGTGTTGCATATCCTTTGGTTTAAAAAGCTTTGAGATCATCATATGAATAGGTAAGGACGTCGAGATCCCTTTTTAATAGGTTTTTTGCTTTCTTCCTTTCTTCTTGAGTGCAACATTTCCCAATATTCACCATCTTGGGTTCATCATTACTTCCAATATTAACCTTCTCATACTCAACAAATTGACGAGCTCTTTGAGAATCTTTAGATTTGATGTACCTATAATGCTTATCAAACATGTCCTCTAAAATCACTAGCCCTTTGGGTATCTTGTTACCTTTCAATTTGATACAAACATCCTGATCCATTTATTCCTTAATATCATCTTCATTAGAGGGAACATATTCTCTGGGAAGAGTCTCACTTCCTTCAAAATATAATTGATTGAAGTTATCCTTAAGCTCCAAGAAAGAAAGCAAGTGGTTATCATCATTGAAAACTTTCCAGTTGCTTGCATTATCTGACACACTAGGCCTATGAATCATTTCAATGGTAAATTTTTCTTGAGAAAAATCTGGATGAGGAATCAACAAAGATCCTGAGATAGCTAGATAATCAGCTCTAGTATTATTTTCTCTTGGGACAGACCTTCAATTGAGAAAGCATCAAGAAATTCAATGGAGTCCCAGCCAAGACTTCTATAATGTTTCAATATCCTATTCTTGACTTGAAAAATATCTCTGACCTGTTTCACAATCAAATCTGCATCACCACAAGCATAAAGATTCTTCACTCCCATTTCTTTTTCCACGTTCAAACCAAGGATGAGGGCCTCATATTCAGCTATGTTGTTTGTATTTTCAAAATAAAGCTTAAATGAAAATGGATGAATCTTCTCTTCTGGAGAGATTAACACCATGCCAGATCTAGAACCAGCTGAAGAGAAACTTCCATCAAACTCCAAGGTCCAAATGCCATTAGGATTATGAAGTTACTCCCTTAGGAAGCTTTGCCTCATCTTCTGACATGATCATATAGTTACCATGCCCTATATCTTCATAGAGTATTTGTGCTTTTGGATCATCAGTATTTTGCACAATGTACTCAGTTTGTCTTTCTGGTAGCAAAATTTTTCATTTTTCCATTGATCGAGATTAAGGTGTGTAATGAGTCCATTTGAATTTCACCTCCCACTTCTCTAAAAAATTTCTACTTAGTAACATACCATATGAGGGAGGAATGTTCAGCCACTAAAATAGTGGCTTTGACCCTTTTCTCTGGAAAAGTAGCAAAAGCCACTTGTGCATCTTTGATTCTTCCAACCAATGGTACTTCTCTACTTTCCATGGAGTAGTAGGAACCAAATGTACATGTTAGAGTCAAGCCCAAAGCATGAGCTACTTTTGCAGGCATCACATTTTCTGATGCTCCTGAGTCAATAACACAATTACTGAGTTTGTGGCCAGCTATGAGGAGCATTACATAGAATGGTTTAATATTCTCATTAGGTGAAGAGACTGCAGCCACAAGACTTGGTTGAGATGAGGAGGAGGGAGTAGGTAATAGACCTTTAGAAGTATTGGGTGAAGTTTTGGATTTGGAATTGATAAATTTTACCACTTTAGCAAAAGCATTTGGATGAGTCTGGTAAAATTCTACCTCCGAGATTTGGATCTTTGTCTTCTTGATGTGGTCAATGATATCAAAATATCCAGAGGTGGATGGGGCATCATTACTAGGAATGAGGGGAACTTTGGGCTTATCAGGTTTAGGAGTTGAAGAACAAGGAGTTCCAGAAATGGAGATAGAAGGAGAAGAATTAGCATTACTCAATTTTGTGTGGAGGTAGTGGGAATAGGGGCTCCTCTTCTTGCAACTACTGGAATAGTTATAGGAACTTCTTTATATTTTTTAGAAGGTTGTACCACTTTTTCCTTCTTGTTCATTTGCTCCCGAGTCATAACAACATATGACTCACTATTCATATCTGTCCACTACTTCATCATATTCATCTTCATCATCTATACCTTCAGTGGTGAGGAAATGGACTTGAGACTCACCAAGATCTTCTTGTTCTTCATTAACTTCTTCTTCAGGCTCTTCATAGTCTTCATTCTCCTCTTCATCATCAGGTTCTTGAACTTCACAAGTTGCATTGAATGGAACCTTGATGGGTGGACCTTCAATAGCCAATCTAGTCTAAGAAGAGGGAAAATGGTTCCTAGGCTGAAAATTCTTTCTTGGAATATCTTGGTAAGGAGCATGTTGAGCCAATTGCTTCTTGATAGCAATAAGATCATTTGCCAACTTTTGCACTAACTGGTCAAAATTGGCTCCTAGGGAGGAAGAGGAAGATGCTTTAGATTTGGAGGACTCTTTTTTCAATTTTCCAGACATTATTAGATCATCTTCAACACTGATAGCCAATCGTTGATCAACATCAAGGGTCGGAAGATTATCCCTCCTTAGTGCATAACTTACTTCAGGAAACTAAGCATTGAGGAAAAAGCACTTTTGGATTTTATCTACAGGATGAGTGTTCTATGGAATCCTATGAATCAATTTGTTAAATTTAGCCACAAAATCCCTCATGGGCTCATGTGGCTCCTTTTTTATATGAGAAATTTTGAGCCAAGAGAGCATGCACATCTTCAGTAGGTTTAAAACATTGCTCAAACTGAGTTTTCATAGTAGTCCAATCAGTAATTGACCCAGTAGGAAGGTGATAGAACCAATCAGCAACATTATCTTGCAATGTTTCCATGAAGATCCTGATAGAAACATCTTCATGTTCAACCCCAAGAATCCCACATGCAACAATGAAATCTGCAATGTGTTCATCTGGGTGTACTTTCCCGTCACCCCAAAATTTAGGAAAACTTTTCCTGTTACCCCTGGATAACTCATGCAATGGTTGAGGAAGAGCAAGAGGCCCAACCTGTTGTCCCCAAGGCAAAGGTGTTTCCATCTTTGGAAAGATTGACTGAAGGGGAACTGTAACTCTAGCAAGTACCAGAGCATGGAGATTTGGACTGAGTTGATCTTGAGGACTATTGGTCTTAGAAATCCTAATCTTTTAGCAGGAAGGTGTGCTCGTAGAATGAGTTCTTCTATTACTTCTTGCTAAAGGAAGAGGACAATTTTGTTGCTCTAGAAGTTGAAAATGAGAATCTTCTACTCCTAGATCTTTCTTACTATGTGTATATCTTAGAGTCATCAGACCGAAAATGGTCTTGAAGTTATTCAAAAAGGGATATGTTAAAATGAAATCCCCAGTGAGTCACCAAAAACTGTTGGTTTTTGAATTAGTACTTTAGTAATCAACAGTCAGGGGACAACAAGTCCCTCCTCTTTATGGGAGAGGTTCCCTTATTGAAAGCTGAGTAAAAAGCTTATATACAAATATACAACTTTCATATTAATGAGGACTCCTGATACTTTGAAATGTTTTATGCCAATAAATATATCAATACATAGAAATAGAAGAACAAGAAAACTGAAAGGGAAGAACACAACAGTACTTTCAGGTAATATAGATAGCAGAATATAACCTTATGTGTACTTTAGCAAAAGAGATACAGAATGGAATCATTCGCATTGGCAATATCTGATATTATTCCAAAGACACAAAGTTATAGAAATCATATCACAAGAACGTAAAGTTTCTTAATATGAAATATTGATGATTCATAAATTTCAGATAGGAGAAGAAAGGATAACAGATGGAAATAAGAGACAAGGAAAAACTTCTGTATTGATTACTTTCAAATCTATTACATTTCAAGAGTATCAGGGTCCATCCCTTAACAATGGCATGAAGAGCCCATTAAATAGCTTACAAGATAGTT
This sequence comes from Taxus chinensis, assembly GCA_019776745.2. Classification (NCBI taxonomy): domain Eukaryota; kingdom Viridiplantae; phylum Streptophyta; class Pinopsida; order Cupressales; family Taxaceae; genus Taxus; species Taxus chinensis. Next base: position 589,810,871 of record CM034154.1, on the reverse strand, counting down.
ATATTCAGTTACACCTTATTTTAAACTAAAGATTAAAGACTTCTTAACAAATACATTAATAGAATGTCTTTAATCAAGTATTACATCATGGGTTTTAAAACCCCAAAATAAAATAAGTGAATTAGGACTCAGGAGTAGAAACATCCAAAGAAGGTTTAGAGGGACCAATTATCTTAAGAATCTAATGACTAAATATTTTCAATGCTTCAGCTATCTCCATGCACTTTGGGATGGTAGTGTTAGAAGTGGCATGGGTCCACATGCCAAGACACTTCTCCATATCCTTCTCAAACTCTGTGTTTTCCAAGGAACTCTTTGTTTTCCTCAGTGATAGCTGATTGGAGAGAACAGACATCTTTCATCTTCTCTTTAGACATTTACTCTTCCTTGAAAATATCCTCTTTGATGAAGGTGTTGAACTGGGACTTAATTTCCTGTAAGGAAAACTGATTACCTCAGGCTTCATTCTAGATTTGACAATGAATATCTTGGAAAGAAGACATAACACAAGTCTTGAAAGCTTCTCCTTTCTGCCACATATTTTTTAGTTCTCCCACTGCTTCCTCCAAAACCTTGATCTTCCAATCAATACTGAAAACCCATGATCTTGATAGGTTGTTCTTGGCTTCATCAAACACTTTGCTTGCCAATAAAATATGCTCATATGTCTTGCTCATCAAACAAAGATCTTGGATGCATTCACACCATAACTTTAGTTCTTTCTCCAATCCATTGAGTGTTGTGTTGAATTTCAAATGTAATTTGGATACCTTTTCATGTGACTTGAAGGCCTCCTCAATGAAGTTAAATTAACCACTGTCATATCATCAACTAGTGATTCGATGACCTTTCCATAAGTGACATGTTTGTGAATATCCTTGATGGTCTAAATTTCATCCTTGTTGAGAAATAAGGGAGGAGGAAGAGTAGTTAATGGAGTTGGATCTAACACCTTATCTTTTACCAACAGGGATTTTATAAAATATGAGAGTACCTGATTATGCTCTTTCAATTGCTCCATAGTTTGTTTTCCCTTCTCTACTCATTTAATGAACCTGGTCATAGTCTCTCTGAGGTTATGAACCTCACTTTCAGGCATAGACTCTATAAGTGGAATCCTCGTGAGTTCCAAATCAGACACTAAAATGTCTTTCTCTTATTTATCCACCCTAGGCTTTTCAATATCCATGAATTTTTGACCCTTTGAATCTGACACTATCCTTGAGGTCATATTTACTCTCTTTGTTGGAGGAGTGGGAGTAGTACCGAGCAAGGCTGCTACAACATCAAACTTGGGAACTACAATTTGAGAGGTGGACTTCCTTTTCTTACTATCAACAAAAGGCTAAACCCAAGAAAAGGAGAAGGAAGAGGCGGAAGGAGTAATGGGTCCAAGTGCAAGTGTACTTATCGCACTCAATGTTTGTAGCACATATGTTTCTAATGGAGAGGTTGGCATGCACTCGAGAATTTCCTTGGAAGAAGAGTCCACCAAACCAAGAGATTTAGACATTTGGCCCTTAGTCTCCATCTCAGTAGTGTTGCTAGGGGTTTCTTCCCCTTCCTTCAGTTCTTCATTGTTATCCTCACTCAAAACAATGACATCTTCTGACTCTATAGGAACCTGTGACTACTTTAAAGAAAATTCCTCCCTTTCATCAATCATTTTCTCTTCTTTGACAGACTTTCCTTTCTTCTTGTATATCTTGGTCGAAGAGGAAGGAGTGGATTACTCGGGCATCTCAACATCGAGTATAGGTTATTCTTTCCTAGGAGAGGGAGTTTCTTGTGAATAAGACCTAGCTCTGCTTCATCCTGAAGTTCTGAATTTTCTTATAAAACTAGAGCTTGCTTCTTACTAAAACTGAATTGATCACCTATTTCAAATCATCTTTCTATTTTACAAACCAATCAATGGTTTCAAGAGGAGAGTGTTTGATGGTCCTCTCATATTCAATAGATTGCAGGTCTTCGTCATCATCCTAGAGGTTTTTTAGGTACTTTGTAGAGATTGAAATCTATAATTTGTTGAAGAGAAATTCTACCAAAATACCTTCTCCTAGCCTCAAATTCATCCACACAATCAGCCCAATAATCTTCAGTATCAGCAAAGTGAATGAAACCTAATATGATATTCTTAGCAATACATCCCTTGATATCAAATCAAGTTCGAGACTTGAAATGATGAAGAGTAAGAGGAAAAATAGTTCTATCAATGTTCTCAGCATCGAGGCTTGTTTTTCATGTATAATTTCCCAAGGTGATAGGGAAACGAATTCCAACAATATTTTTATCTTTACAATTCCAGATGAAGTTTGTCCAATTACCTAAAAATTTCAACCAGGGCCATTTTATCATTCAAGAACATAGGAAGCTTTAGAGGGGAGCCGTCAAAACTAGCTAGCCTAAGATATGAAAACTTTCTAAATTGAGTGAAGAAACTCCCATAGTCATATATCAAAGTCCTTGCTTCCTCAGAAAACCTCTGAGTGGTATTTCCTTCCAAGAACCTCACAATATACATGTTGAAGGAATCGTTGACTCTCTTGAAATGATGATTTTTGACTTTGAGAGTGAATTGGGGACAATACTCATATATAGGATCATCCTTCTTATCCTCAACAAAAGAGAAGCCAAGCCATTCCCTAGATGCTGTAATAGTGTACATGAGATAAGAGGACATGTGGAAGGTCTTTATTCTTTGAATGTTGACCAGCTGTTCTGTTAGGTTTTCACAGATTATCTCTCCCCAATTTAGATTCTGATTCCCCTCACAAATGATGTTGATAGAGGGAAACATCAAAAAATGGAATTCATTCATAGAAGGCATTCCCATGATCCTAGCTAGAAGAATGATGATGTTTGAAAGTTCTTCGTTGAAATAAACCTTGAACAATTATTTATAAAGTCTGGATGCTCCCTTCTTAGGGTTCTTCATCCATGACTTAGATACTCTAGCCTTGTATCTTTAACTTTCATGATCGAACAATGTTTTTTCTTGAGTAAGAGTGAGAGTATTAGCCCCTTCCACTATTGGGATGCACAGAGAAACATAGATAGCTTCAAAATTCAGTCGTGCAACTACTTCACCATGTATTTCGATGATCTCTTTGGATTCTGGATTGAAATAATCCCCGCAAGCAAGCACAGTGTTAGCACACTGAACAGAGATAGGAAAAATACGTGTGAATGCAATCCCACTTTTTTTATCATTTGAGTGATGGGAGTAGGGTTATCACATCCAAGTCAGCTCCAAAAATCATCAAAGTCTAGATGACGAGATTTAGTCACTGATGTCAGGTATAGAGATTTCCAATGAGGAAAGATGTTCGTGCCCTGTGATACTGCATCTTCATCATAACAAAGGTAGAGAGAATACAACCTTCAATGGAGTATCACCATGATCTCAAATAATCCCTGCAAGAGAAAATACAAAAGCATAGATGCGGGAAATGACTTGATTTATGTGAATGCGAGAAAGAGAAAATGAGCAAAAAAATGTAAAAATGAATGAAGGGTTACCTCTCTTTAAATAGCCATGAATTGAAATGAATGGAGAGAGAAAATAATGAATATGCAATAAATAACCCTGTGCCGACTAAAAAAATTGATATGTGGGAAATTTGGAAAAACTTGGCCCAGATGGATCATGTGGCATGCGAGACGTGCGGAGCTGATATACCCGATACAAGAAAAATGTGGAAAAAGTGGGTTTAGAGAGCACAAACGATCTAAGGGACATGTGAGACACACAGAGCTGATTTAGCCAATATACAAGGTAGTGCGGGAAAGTCTGAAAATCGGTGAACAGATGGCCCAGCGGTACTTGGGACAAGTGGGGAAAAAATTTCTGACTTAGTCGATTTGAGAGGAGTGCGTGTAAGTTGGTAAATCGGCAAACAGGAGGTCCGGCATTCCAAGGGACATGTGGGATGCGTAGAGACGATTTAGTTGACAATTAAGTGATGCATATAAAGTGGGTCCGGAGAGCATAGACGATTCATAGGACTCGGGGACACAAAATATGTGTAAACCTGAAAAAGCCGATATATAAGGTAATGCGAAGAAATTAGAAAATCGGTGAACTAGAGGCCCGACAGAACTTGGGACACATGGGACATAAATATTCGATTTACCCATAGAACACTCAAAATGACCCCAAAGAGTGAAATTTTCTAACTTCTTGAATTTCTCCCTTTACCATAACATTTCCAAAGGACATTGACTCAAAATTTTGGAAGTTTGTCTTTGAAAAAGGAGGGAATTGTTAGGGCGACAACAAGGCGTGAAGACCAACACATATAAAAGAGGGTTCCATTCCTTGCATGAATGGGTAAACTCCCCTAAAAGAAAATCATACTTCGTCCAGTTACTGAATGGGCCGTGGCTTAGAAATCAGGAACTAGGCATGTCACAGGGCTTGGTATCTTAAATCTAGTATGTCTTTGGTGCAATAGCCCATGATGAATTTATTCGAAACATGGATGACTTACTGAAACATGTTCCAAAGTTTCCAAGTGATGATGAGCCTACATAAGTTTTATGCTTATATCATTCTCCTTTGTTAGCCAATCCATGTTTGATAACACCATATACCAATATGTACATATTTCATGAGGGCAAGGGCCCCTGAAATAAAATCCTTTTTTTAATGTATTCTTTGCTTTGAATGACCTTTCTATTTTAGAATTCATGTTATGTGTAAAAATATTTCAAACACATATTGTAAATTTATTTTATTTTCCTACCAACACGAGCAACCATTCAAAATAGAAAATTTAGTCTCGTGGCTACATTTTACATGTTACTCACACTTTGCATAAAATTATGGGAGAAAAATGTATGCACTCATTAGCTTGATCGCTCTCAGAGTCTAGGAAAATCTAAGTTTCTTGAATTCTCCATGTTTCATCCATATGGTCGAGCTCAGAACAAGAACCCCAGACCATGTCATAATTATGCAAATGGATAATTGGGCCCCCATCTCTGAGATGTTATCCACTTTATAAACCTAGTAAGTATCCCATCTCGGACATTAAGGTCAAATTGCTCCTCGTGCGTATTTCCCAATGTGACCCAAAAATATGCAACATTGTTCGCTCTCACTGTGGAAAATGTAATTTGGAGTAGAGTTCCTATGATATTTTGAGGGTAATTTCACATTTTCTCACACAACTTCCAAAGATAGTTTAATTTTCAAGCTTCAAGGAAACATTGCACCATCCACACTATATTATCATTTTACAAAATGCACCTGAATTCTCGGCCCTATACTGAAAAGCAATGTATGTCGCAACTTAAAATATGCAAAATTTTTAGGACTTTTATAGCATTGATAGGACCATAACACTCCTAACCATTCCTTAATTAAATTATGTTCCCAAATATGGAAAATATAAGCCAAAACCAACCATCATTCCATAATTTTCTAGGAAGAGGGTCCACTGAACAAGTTAGATTTTGAAAAATAGGACAAACATAAATGGATACCAATAGGTTGATTTTGGACAACAACATATAAATTGTCCCTTTAGAAATGGTTATCAGAACGAATTTTTATCTAGTTGATTAAGAATTTAGCCCTTCAGTCCCATTCTATGAGATGAATTATATGAGGCATAATAAAATCTTTGACATGGACTTCACAATCATAACCAATTAAGTTATCCAAATAAAATGATGTCAATTATTCACTATTTGTATCTGAAGAGGATGCTATTAATGGAGAGGTTGTGGGCCTTTCAGGTTGAGAAATGTTTGTTGTCTCTTTTTACCTCTGGGTGCCCTGATCCTATTTGTGATAAAATAAATTAATATTAAAATTATATGTGATAAAATTAAAAAGATATGAGAAATTGATATGTATCAATGTTAAATAAAGTACATCAAAATGGAAATATACCTACGGGACTTGAATCATATTGTGTGTGTTAAAAAAACTTTTGGTTCATTTCTATCAATGTCCAAATAATATTCATCTAAATTTATTTCATTTAAAATTGATTTTCCCATTATGCTGGGAAAGCCACCGAAAGAGAGCTTCAAAAATTTAGAGGGAATCATCAGTGTCCTGCTAAGAGCCAGAATCGACATGTGTTTACCAATGGTGTTTTTATCTAAACCTCTGGTAGACATTTTGAATCGTAATGATTTTTTTGGTGGAGGACATGGTGGTCACATTGTTTAAATAGACAATGAAGGACTGCAATGCACCGTAAAGTCTAACCTGTAAAGGACAAGCAATAAGTTATACCTTGTTATACCTTGTTGAGGGGCAACTTGTGTTTGTACCGGTAGTAGTTGCGTAAGAGTTTAAATTGATTATTTTAGAGATTTGGGTGATGCTTATCGAAAAGCATGCAGATATTCTAAAGTCCATGTAGCATCTACATAATAAATCAAAATGGTAAATGGTAAATAGTAAATAGTAAATAGTAAATGATAAATGTAAAAACTATATATTAAATGTTAATGGTATTACATCTTGGTTATTTAACTAATATAAACACTTGAGGGTTAGAAGATGAGTGAGCTTCCATTTCAAATTTAGAATCTCCCGACGCCTCAACATGTTGTTGGCCTCTTCCTCTTAATGCTACTTTTTTTGTGGAAGGGCCTCCAAATATTTTCTGCATATAGTAAAGATGCAAACAAAAGTACATAATGTTAGTAGACAAGAAGATTTGTAACAGAAGTGAAAAATCAAGACAATAACCTTACATCGAAATATAAACTAGTAACTTGTTGTTATTCAATAGGAATTGACAATTACTTCATTGCATTTCTCATGCAAGTGGGAGTTGGTTAACCTATTAAATTATAATACGCCTCGTAATAAAGACCAAGGAGATAGTTAGTTGAATGAACAATTATTTTTTTGGAAACTTCAGCATTTGTAATCTCATATTTTATCTTATTAGACTAAAATGTGCACCAATCAAACATTTTCTTGAAAGGAACGATAACCAGATCATACCAAGCCAAGAACACATATGCTAATCAAACACCACGATCAATAAGATGAAAGAAATTCACTAGAATAACTTTACATAAAACCTTTGCAAACAAATGAGCAGTAATATCATATATTATTATGGAACTCAATGCAATACATTGAGAATGGGCCTTGCTTAAATAGGCAAGGAATAAAAATCTAAGAACCAGTCAAGGTCGTATATCAAGCCATAAAATAAGGAAATAACTAGTCATCAAAGAACTAGTCAAGACCATAGATTTAGGAGAGAACTAGACATCAAGGATCTAGTCAATACCATAGATCAAGGAAATAACTAGTCAATACCATAGATTAAGGAAAGAACTAGTCAATACCATAGATCAAAGAAAGAACTATACCTAACAACTAGATAATATCTCCTAATATCTAAATAAGATAAAAGAAATATCTACACACATAAATGGGTGAGGATAAATACAATAAAGGTAAATAAAGTACCTAGGTGAACATGAGCTAACGTAAATACCTACTCTAACACCCCCCCCTCAAGTGAAGCTAGGGGCCAAAATAGAAGTGGCATGTCCACAGTATGAGTCCTGGTAACTAGGCCTGATGAGGTACTCATGTACAATAACTAGGAAAAAAGGGACATTGCAAGGGTACCCAAAACCAATAACAACAAAGTAAGACCCGCTCCAAGGAATCCCAAGAAGCTCGGATCAAAAAAATCATACAATGCTGAAGAAGTTTGGTGTGTGATGTGATCTGAATCCACGTCTCGATCACAAAACTCAAAAACAACTGACACTTGGTTTCACCAGAATAGCTCCATACAAGGAGACTGTCAATGGAGTGATGTTGAAAGTGCAAAAAAAACACCAAACATAATTCGATCAACTATTACAAATAGGTGTGCCACAATCCAAGAACAATAACCAAAGCAACAAGGCAAGGACACAAACTCCAGAGTGTTATGATCCAAGAAAATCCAAGGTAACAAGGCAAGGACACAAAACCTGAAGAAGCAGGATCAACACCACACCCTCCCATACTGTTGAATGGGTGGAGTGACACTAATATTTTTCTCTGTTATTTATTTTGGTTGCCACTAAAACAAAATAAATTGTTGGTGCCTTCACCATACAAATAAAATTAAAGGGGGATGAAGTTAAGCACCTACTAGTAGGAATCACAAGCTTTAAGCCCTCATATGACCAAGGGCTAAGCATTTTAATGGGTGAAAGCAATTCGCTAAAATAACTTTACATAAAACCTTTGTTAACAAATGAGCAACAATATCATATATTATTATGGAACTCAATACAATACATTGAGAATGGGCCTTGCTTAAATAGGCAAGGAATAACAATCTAAGAATCAGTCAAGGTCATGGATCAAACCATAAAACAAGGAAATAACTAGTCATCAAAGAACTATTCAAGACAATAGATTTAGGAGAGAACTAGACATCAAGGATCTAGTCAATACCATAGATCAAGGAAAGAACTATACCTAAAAACTAGATAATATCTCGTAATATCTAAAAAAGATAAAAGAAATATCCACACACATAAGTGGGTGAGGATAAATACAATAAAGGTAAATAAAATACCTAGGTGAACATGAGCTAAGGTAAATACCTACTCTAACATTTCTTTCCTGTTGATGCAAGAATGTATGCAATAATCCAATATGGGATATCATTTTTTTTACCCTGCAAAATAATTTTGGATTGAAGAAAATAATTCATGGCAGCAAGAAACTGGTGTGAAATTCCTTCTGTATCTACTCCTCATCTTGATTTGTTGACATTAGTTATACAAAATTATTGGATGTTAAATTAACAACAATTTATATCAAAATAAAAATCTTACAAATGAATTTTGAAAGCATGTTACACATACCACCAATATGGAAACCGTAAAAATATTTGAGGTAAATTTTATTATCTTCAGTAATTTGGGAATATTTAAAAGGAAGGCCTTTCAATCAATGGACATCAATTGGATCGACACTAAACATGAATGTACGACCATCAAGAAACGTAAAAGTGAATTATCTATCTTCTGTATTGAACAAGGAGAAGAGGTAGTTAAGAATATTATGATCTATCTCAAACTGCAGCATGTTAACCAGTCCTATGAAATCACATGATTGTACCCAATCCTTATAATTTTTATTCATTTGCATAACAACATTAATGTGCAGGAACATCAAGCTCCTATATTGAGTCTTGGGTAGGACTAGGGAGGTTTCCTGTTTAGTTTGACCTTCTATTTGATCTTCTGTTTGAGTAACCATGACAATGTGAGTTAAATATTTGAGACTTAGGGGTTGTATTGTGTTTGGTTATTTTGTGTTGACGTACTAGGAAAGGGAGTTACAAGACCTGTTACACCTATAGAACTGGGAGAATGGAAAAAAAATGTTGCAATCTGAGAAGTGTGAATGTGAAAATGAGGGCCAGAGGTGTATTTATAGGTGGAAAATTAGGGTTTCAATGTTTTGATACACGACCGAAGGGCATTGGTGTTTCCCGATAGAAAGGATCACTCATGCAGGATAGAAAACCCTGTTTTTGTGTGACAACAAGGATTACTGTCGTGTGTTAGCAATCCTTACTGTTAGGTGATAACAAGAATTGTTGACACCAGTCAACAAAAGATGGTTTCAGGCGACAATAAATTTGTTGATGCCCGACAAAAAAAATTGATTTCATGTGTCAATGAGTGTTGTTGACGCATGAAAATAAACCTTGTTGTCGTACGACAATAAGGTTTTTTTTGTGCAATAACAATCATCATTGATGCATGATAATAAAAAATTTATGTTGGGCATCAACAAAAAAATTTCATCTGACCGTATCCTTTGTTGATGGGGTGTCAATAACATTTTTTGTCACACATCATTTTTTTGTCTTGTCATGCATCACCAGACATCACTTTCATGCGACAAAAAGCTTTATTGACATGTGTCAACCATGCGTTGACAAATATTCTTTCATGCGTCAATAAAACTCTGTTGTCAATTAAAAAACCATACCTTTGGCTCTCCCTAAAAAATCATGGCAACATTTTGTTCTAAAACCCAGGAAAATTCACCTTTCTAGAAAATGTGGTTCCAGGTATATTCTTCAAGGAATTTCCACCTCTAATTCACCAGAGGTTTCTTAAAATGAACCTTGTCAATAAATATCTCAAGGCATCTTAACGACGATGCCTCACCTATACGACACCTAAAGTATCCTGCACATTTCACACAACTTATATTAGCCCCTACCTATCTATCAATACTTATTCGCTCCTCAATTAACCCTCCCAATCCATTATTACCACAAAAGTACCACTATACGCACATCTCTGCTAATTTAAAACAAGTGTGTTATTTTACACAAAAGTGTTATTTTACACAAATGTGCTAATCCATAACAAAGTTGCTAATATTAAACATATGCACCATATTATCACCCTCTTCTAACACATATGCACCATTTCCTTGGCTATTCTACCTATATTGACAAAAGTGTTATTCTATCTCACATATGCACTACATCATAATATATGCTCTAATATCTAACAAATGTGCTAATCTAAAACATAAGTGCTACTTTGTATCCCTTCGTAGACACAAAATTGTCATTCTATTTTCCTCTCCTATTCATCAGACAAGATGCTAAACCTAATCCCCCTCCATAAAAATGTGTTAAACCTAAACAAAATCACTAATATAAAACAAACGTGCTAAACCTAATCCCCCTCTATACAAATGCACTAAACTACCTGTTAAACTTACACCCACGACACATAAGCACAATTTCTGGCACATAGGCACTACTTCATGCGCATATGTGTTGATTGAAAACTCTAGCACCTACAAACTTTTCAAAAAACCCCAGAAACATCCAATGTGCAAAAATACAAATTATAATTAATATTAGGGTACCTACCCCTACTCTGTTAGTTGCGGGTCACTTGTATTACCTCACTGTGTCCTCCCTATGATCAACAATCTTCTCATACTCCATCGTGTCCTCAAGAGTGCTCTTGTTTTCTATTATGCGCGCTGAAAATGACTCATCACGTGATCCCTAAATCCCTTTTTATACCCAATGTGATGCCCTTAAAACTTCTTAGAGTCATTTTCCTCACCCCGTTTGTCTGAATTTCCTCTTGTTTCTTCCTAGCCGGCCTAAATTTTCTCCTTTATCCAATAAAATCAAAAAAAATATTTTTAGAATAAAAAAATAAAAAAATCCAAAAAATTAACAAACTATTAAAAATATGATTGTATGTCTATTTCTATCTGTTTATTTTTCTGTATCTCCATTTTGAGCCGATGATATGAGGCCTTTTTTCTATTTCTTTTTTATTTTGCATGGTCCAATGATATGAGGACTGGCCTTTTTATATTATTTCAACCAATAATACGATGCCACTTTTGAGGACAACAACATTTGCAAAATTAGTCACCATGTTCTTTACACCCTGGTGCAATTTTCTCTATGCCACATAGGTTAACTACTAATGATGATTACAATGGGTACTTTATGACAACACACCCCCTCCTATCATCATCCTACTCATTGATTGACTAACCATCCAATCTTCCAATCTATCTCCTTGACTGGGGAATCTTATAAGCCTAAATCCACAAATCATAACCCCTTCACTGGGGAATCCTCTAATCCAACCATCTGAAATCTCCACCATCATTCACCAAGAAATCCTCTAAAGATCTCACAATCGTAATTCTTCCCTCTCTGACTGGATCATATTTTATCCTAATTATCAATCTCTCCTATTCCTCTAAATCTTCACTCATTTCTTCCTCTTCTCTCAATATTCCAATCCTCCCTCTCTCTATCTCTATTCCTTTAAACCCCTTGATCTTCTACTTCATTTATTCACTCCTTTTCCTCTTCTCATCCTATAAATTCCCCTCATTTTCCTTCCTCTATATTCATTTCCCACTCTTTTCATTCTCCACATCTACTACTTTGAGCCTTTCCTCCTTTCGAGTGGTAAACCAACTCATTTCCTCTTTGCCTGAGTCCTCGAGGGGGCATCATCTCATCATATATCTCATCAATTCTCTTCCTTTGGATGCTCATTTTTGCACAGTAGCCATTCGAATAGGGGAAAAATATAGACAGGTAAAATTTTGACATGATCATCTACTAATTATATATCAATAATCCCTCCAATAATAATTAATCATGAGATTAATTATTATTATCCTTCCATCTCAATTATTTATATAATCTATTTTTTACCCTTATTTACATTAATACATTATTAATATTACCATTATCCCACTAATTAATCTCTATTACTAATTTCTAAGAATTTAAAAAAATACCTACACCTACCACCTACCCTACACCTACCCCTATACCTAGCCTCTCCATCTAATCACCCTACTAAACATACTTAACTTCATATAACCCCAAATATACTCATCCTCCAAATCTAGATGCTTCTATTTCTAAAATCCTCTCCTATTTTCCCTCTTCTATATTCAAAAATTCAAATATTTCTCCTCCTCCATTGAATTTTTAATTCAATGGAGGGTTCTTTCAATCTCTATAATTTTCTAATTTTAGATCCTTCCTCATCCTCGTCTATTTTCAACAATTGATCTTCCTGCGACATGGAAAAATCCTAACCCTTGATTTATCGTTCCTCCAACTATAAATAATGGTGCCACCCTCCATGGAAAACACCTTGGAAATTTGCAAGTGTATGTTGCTAAAATATCAAGCAAGAGCTCAATCTCCATAGCCTTCTATCAAGAAAGATCATCACTTATCAAAGGGTAAGTGCTCCCAAATTTATCCCAAAAAGTTTAAACCATTCATAGAGAACATCCAACAAATCTAAGGAGGAGCGTTGTGATCATGTAGATAAGTACAAGTATTATTATCTCCTTCCTTTTTATCTATTTCTCTATCTGACGTAGTGATAGAGAGTGTGACATTAGGAATTCATCTATGTTTGGTTTCTAATTTGCATGTTGTACTAACACTTCATTTTATTCTATACCATCCTTTTGTTTTTTTCATTTTCATAAATATATTGCTAGTTTTCTAGGTCTACGAAATTGGTCACATCTTTGCAAAAGTAATTGTTTGATTTTTTAGTATAAACTTATTTTACTTGATTTTAGTGTTGTTTTTTATCATCCTTTCCTATCTATTATGTGTTATCTTACATCCTAGTATGGTTTTAATTTAAATTAAAGAATTTTATAACTACACAAGTACATTAATGCATTTAGTGCTTCAAATAAAAACAATTGCAAAAGTGATATTTAATTTCTAAGGGAAATATATATTCTATTTTTGAAACATGCATATGCCAAAAATTAGATGAAATCATTTAGAGATTCATTCTAGCTTATATTAATTAATACTACCTTTAAAATATAAGGGTTGGGTTGAAACTTGTATACATTGGATTGGCTATTGATTTGTAGAATGTTTCTTATGATTTTTTCAAATTATAAGGGGCTTGAAAATTATAGTCGTAAAAGCTATGCACTTGGGTACATTTTTAGGCCCTAAAGCATACAAATGTATATATGATTCCTAAGAAAGAAAATTAGTGGTTGATGACTTGTTTTGGTCCTTTTCCTTTATCTCTTACACTTTACTAGCCTTACTTATCTTACATCCCTGCAAGAACTTTATTGATTTATATTTTATGGCCACAAAGACTATCACCCAATTAGTAAAGAAGCGCCTAGGCACTTCCTGTCCCTTATAGGTTCCCATATCCTTATTTATCTTATTTTTACTCATTTGGATCTCTTTTACTTCTTTGTCACCTGTTAGTACTTTGGTTCAACCTTTTAGTTATCAATTACAAAGTTCAAACAAGGGAATCATATATATACTTAGTTACTTGGGTCCAAACACTATAAACGTTATCTATAACCACCTAATCTTGCATCAAGGCACAATAACAATAAAAAGTATACATCTAAAACAATCATATAAGGGACAAGGGCCACATTGATCTATATGCACAACATAGGAGGGAAAGTTCATTCTATTCCATCATAAACATTTTTCATTGCTCGGTACAATCTAAATCTAGCATGTTATCATTGTGAAACTTGAACAAGGGTAACCTAGTGCATCATTACACACACAAGCCATGAAGAACTACATGGTGTTTGAGATTTAGTGTAACACTCAGTCATAAGTTTACTCTTAAGGTGACTGTTGGGGTCAACCCAACTCCACATTATACATCTATTTTTATTATATTTGATGTGGTTTTGTGGACATGTCCAATTAGAAAATTATTTTTTAATTTATAGGTACAATTGACGATCTAAGAGCAAAACAAGAATGACATAAGAAGATAAAAATGTAGCTCCTTCAGCCCAGAAAAGACCAAAAGTTGAGCATTTGAGTGGACACAAGTGCTCATATCAGTCACTAGCAAAAGGGGAGCTCTTGTCCTCATGTGGTCACTCATATCATGTATATTCTTAGGGTTGCAAACCTTCATTGAGGCTTGATGATTTTTTCTATAGCTTTTTCTAACATATACTTAGTCTTGATCAACTCCAGATTCTACAAAATCAGCTAATTCATCTCCCTCTCTCATTTTGCTTAGGGTTTTACATTATTGCATGTTTATTGCCTGGACATTAGTCTATCTTATTACCCAAATATCATTAGTTATAATAAGTTACTCTGAAATCAAGGTTTAATTCAATTTAGATTAAAGCATTTGGTTAACCTATTCACTTGAACCCTACCTTAATTCAATGGATGAGACTTATGAACCCTTTACAGATGAATATCATCATGATCTCCAACATCTTACATCTAAAAAACCTCAAGAACTAGATATCTTATTATTCGTTTCCCTTGATGAAGCCACATGGTTAGTTGAGCTCAACCTTCTGGTCTCTAATGATACTTCTCTTCCTATTGTGACACTTCCTCCTAATTCCACCACCACTCTTCCACCTACATCTATTGTTCCCATCTCCATGTCTACTAAAAATATATTTACCCTCCCTATTAATTCTCATACACGACATGACTCCTGTTTAGGAACTCCTGACATAGACTCATTATACAAAGATTTATAAATCTAAATTCTCCAACTACAACAAGCCTCTTCATCCTTATCTCAATCTCTAGATTCTTCAGTCCTCTTTCTTAGCCCTTTTATAGCCATTATCTTCTCTTATCTGTTACCTCTTAAATTTATTACAAATAATATTTCCACCTTCAATGGCCATGGGAACACTCATGAACACCTCCTCTCCTTTCATGTTGCATGTCTTTAATATGTTAATGACCTTACTTTATTGGCTAAATTTTTTCCTCGAAGCTCACAAGAATATGTTAAGTTATGGTTCTATGATGTACATGTCCATTTGGTAACATATTTTACAGGTCTAGCCAATGCATTCCTTTCTCATTTTTCTATCATTTGTCAGCACTAAGATATCGTAAGCACAATTATCTAAAATCAAACAAGGATCCAATGAACATCTTATGGACTATGCATTGCGGTTACAGAATATAATCCAAAACCTAGGAGCTTTGGATTTAAATTAAAAAATAACAATTGTGCCAAATGTAAATGGTAAAAATATATCTAAAAGGTGGTGTATATTTCTTAAAGACTCAGAGTAAAATAGTTATCTTCTCCTAGGATATATATCTCTTTCCCTTACGGGTTACATATGCTTATATAATATTTTTAGAAAGATAAGAGGCACCTAGGGGAATTTGGAAGGTCACTAGTCTCGAGAGACATGAGGTGTTTAATATTATGAGAATTACATGTGCAGTAAATTTACAAATTTACCATTTTTAGAATTTACTATTCTTAGACAGTATTACAAAAATTGTAATTTGTGGCCATCAGACAAAAATTTTGGGGTTCAAAATTTTCCAAACATAGTTCACACCTTTCCACCATATTCTAAATGTTCCAACCATTCCCTCTCATTTTTAACAGATTCAATTGGAGCTACAGTGCAAAATTTATGGTTCCTAGAAGTTGTGCTACTAGAATTGCTTCATGGGTTATTGTCCAGATCACCACTGCTCTTCCACCTACATCTATTGTTATGATTTCCATGCCTACTACAAATATATTTACCCTCCCTATTACTTATCATACACGACATGCCTCTTCTTCAGGAACTCCTTAACTAGCCTCATTATACCAAGAATTACAAATCTAAATTCTCTAATTACAACAAGCCTCTTCATTCTTCTCTCTGTCTCTAGATTACTCACTCCTCTTTCATAGCCCTTTTGCACCCACCATATCCTCTTATCCACTACCTGATAACTTTATTAAACATTATATTTCCACCTTTAATGGCCATGGGGACCCTCAGGAACACCTCCTCTCCTTTCATGATGCATTTCTTGAATATATTGATGACCTTACTTTGTTGGCTAAATTGTTTCCTTGAATCTTACAAGACTATGTTATGTGATGGTTCGATGATCTACCTGTCTATTCGGTAACATCTTCTACAAATCTAACTGATGCATTCCTTGCTCATTTTAATATAATTTATTGGCACTAAGATATCCTATGCATAATTAAATAAAACTAAACAAGGATCCAATGAACATATTACAAATTATGTATTGTGCTACAAACATAACCTTACCGAAATGACCAATTTCGTAGTTGATTCAGAATTAAATATCTATTCGTTCAAAGTATTTTGTCTCCTCTATAAGATATTTTCATTTTTGAGACTTCTCCTTCCTTCGATATATTATGTCACACCCTCAAATTACACAAACTAAAACTAGTATCTATGGGAAAATTGAAATATTATGATACCTTATCTACTTCCTTGTCTTCCAACAAATTTCAAGCCAAATAAACATTCAAACCTTCTACTAAGGATATCGACTCAAAATTTATCATCAACATTATTTCTCCACCATTTAAGCTACAATTACAATCCATGAGACACAACTTTACTAACTTACATTGCACTTCTCAATTCGTATTACCGCAACTCACTGCAATAAATATAATCACTCTCCCTCCACTGCTCAATTTCGATCCTTCTCACCCACATGGTCATAACTATGATGAAAATGCACACTGTGATTACCACCAATGAAATGGACACTATACAAATCATTTTTTTAAGCTCAGACATATCATTCAAGATCTTATCGACAACAATGCAATTGATCCTCCTAATTCATCTACTAGAAAAATGATCAATGATAATTAAAAGTTCAAAATATTCAATAACCTATAACCAAAACATGACAAGTCATCTACTGATTCCTCTGCAAACTATACATATCATGTTGTTCCTCTTCTTGTTAGGAATCTAGGCACTGGAGGGTAAATTAGTGCTTATTAAAATTTTACAAACATTTCCATTTCTTCAATTTTTCATAAATTAAACTATCTTTACGGTGATGAAGTATACCCATTCAATCACGAGAGAGAGAGAGAGAGAGAAAAGTAAACACACATGAACACACAAGGAGACAAGATTTAATGTGGGAAACTTGTAAGGGAAAAAAACCTAATGACATAAGAACTAAGCTTAAGATAGAAATGTCTAGCAAATGTTACATGATTTCATGGTTGAGATTCAACTCAACCTAGAGCTATAAATCCAAAATTTAATCGAATTGTTACTCAGTATTTGAAAAACTTCAACTTGTTTGGAAGCTTCAAGTACCAAATTTGGTACTGTAAAAACTAACCTTTAGTAAGATTCAACTTAAAAGGAGGATTCAACCCCATATAACTTAACCAGATACAATTGATCTTTTTTAATCTACTATTTACAAGGAGGATTCTACCCCCTATATGTTAAGCTACAACTTGGACTTTTTACAAAATTTTGATCACTTTACTATGTTGTCTTGAACAATTGATTATGACCAATTCTTCAACTCACTTGTCTTCTCCTCTCCTTTCTTAATTTTCCATAGCCTTAACACATTGACACTCTTTTCACTTGCTCAACTCTAGCAATCAAATCTCCTCTATTCACTAATAACATAGAGTTCTCTTCATTTTACAACAACACTGAGCCCAACAATAACAGATCTTCTATCAACAACACTTTTCACAAATTTTATAACTTAATATTCCAATGGTATGTTTGGATTCTTACGTATAGACCGTTATGGTTATCTTACATTACAAATGCCTCATTTTCTCAATCACGTATCATATTTTATACAAGTGTACAGTCTGTTGGCATTTGAGTTCTTGAGTGTTTTCATTAATGTAAAAATTTAATTAATGAAAAAATAGGATGTGATAGTGTGCCATGATGATGTCATATGTGTGTGAGTAAGTATATGAAGATATGATCCAGTTGGCATGGTGTGCACAAGTGTGCATGAGTGGTAATGGTGCAAGTTGTTTAGTCTAGTATGCTTAATCATGAGGTATAGTGAGCTTAGATGATGGAATGAAGGAATGCTGTAGATATATGAACATTTTTAAATCATTCATATCATGATGATTGTGTGTTGAAGCACTCATATAGGTTCAGAGGTTGAGTGCAAGGTGAAATTAGGGTTTGTAGTCTATTTTAGGCCTATTCATAGACCTATAACATGGAGTATGGTAAGATGACATGAGAGATGGAGTAGGTCAGTCATATCCAAGCATGGGAAATGTGTTATGATGTTTATTATCATATTTATAAAAAATTTCAGGTCACTACTAAGAGGTTTCATGATGTTTCATGGTCCTTTGGAAGAAAGAAGGTGAAGACTAGTCAAGAACACATAGGTAAGTCTTAATGGATAGAGAGTTAAAATAATATTGAGAAAGGAGATGAATTAGGACAGTTACAGGAGGTTTTCAAGATGCTTCATGACAAGTTTTAGGTTATAATGAAGATATTTTCTCAAGATATGATGTTTTTGGTAAAACTAAGTTCTAATGGAGGAAAAATCTAGCTTGAAGGGTAAATTATTTTTCTCACCCACTCACACAAACTCTATATGGGAGACTGAGGATTTGGGGGATTTTTTTCATGGATTATATAAGTTTTGGAAAAAATAATGAGTTTTATGGACATCCCTTCTTTATGTACAATCCTTAAGAAGTCAAGTTAGTTTGAAACCCTGATTAAACCCTCCTTCTAGAGTGAGTGGGTATATATGCATGGTATGCTATCTAAAATATATTGAAAATAAAAATTGATGCATTAATGTTGTATAGGATTCATCATATATCATTTTGGTGGTGGTTTGGTGTTCCATCTATTTTAGGAAGTGACAGAAAAACCTTAGTTTTGTTGAGATTTACATTTTTAGGGCTGATATGGAAGCTTCAGGATGAAAAGTAAACTATTCCAGAATCCTTGGGAGATGTGTTAGACATCCACAAAAATTTATGAGAAATAACAATGGATAAAATGGAAGATACATGCCCTCAAAGTAGCACTATAGCTTTTGGCCTAAAAGGGTTAAAATTTAGCCTTGAGGTTTGAGATAATTTTGATTGTTTTGCATCTTGGAATAGTAATTTTGGTCAAGAAAAGTGTTTAGAAACCTTATTTTACATGTTATAGTATTTATTTTGATCATATGAATTGGTTTCATGTTGAAACCCTAGTGACATAATAAGCCCTAGTTGACTTCTCAAGAAGGCTTGAAGGAACATGTGTGTTGGATAAGATTTCTCCAAATGAGATATAAATGTTGGTGCTTTAGGATTTTTTCCAAGTATCTCTTGATGTTTTCTATGATTTTTTTGAGCTTGGAAGTGACTTTGAATATGTTTGGAGCTTGATTCCTCAAGACTGGTTCTTGAGTCTGTAGATCCTAAATGAATAGTTCAAAAGATTGGTTTGTTTAGATATCTTAAGCCTTGAAGTTAATATTATAATAATTTTTTTCTGATAGTATACATCATAATATTTTCATTGATATATGTTTTTTCCTTGGTGAGGTGTTTTAGTATGTGAACCAAATCATTTTTGAAGACCTTATTTTGTGCCCTTTAAGCCATATTGAGAAATGTTAAAAAATAAGTTATTTTGGGGTATTTTTCCATGTTATGAATATTATAATGAGTTTCATAAGTTATTTCCTATAAATACATTATTTTTTATGTGTCACTTGTGTCATGATGATGAGTTTTTGTGGGCAAATTCATTCGGTCTTCTGAAGTGATTTTTAGGTTCTTAAGTATTTGTTGGTGTTGGGTGCATCTTAGCTTTCATGATGGTAGTGGTTGATGCATATGTTCCTTAGCATGTGAAATGTGTGTAGATGTTTTCATTGGGTTGTTTAAATATTTTGAAGCCATTAAAAATTTGGTTTATTCCCTTAAAGATCAGATTTCATTTTCTAGGAGATGGAGAGCTTATTTTGGCCTTGTTTGAGTGTCTTAGTGGTTGATGGAGATGTCTTGATCCTTATTGAACTACTTGAATCTATTGATGTGTTTCATATGAGGGTAATAATGTGTTTTAGGTTTTTTATGACAAAATTTAATGGTATTATCTGACTTGATGTCACTTAAGGTGTATGCCAAATATAAAAGTGCATTGCGTGTGCTCATTTTGAGTTAGTTGAGTCAATGGGTATGTGAGCGATAAAAAAGAAGAATAAGAGAAATGTAGAGGGGTCATGGGAAGAGCATATAATAAATATTAATACCTAAGGAATATTTAGTATCAGATATGCAAGGGAAATAGACATATATTTCCCATAAAGAAGAATAATTGAGTGGGTTGGGAGAGATAAATTTGAAGAGGGTTTGGTGTTTTTGGAGCCAAATTTGGATAACTATCAGTTTTGGGAGAAACATATCATAAATGATCATCTATTTCCATGTGGTTGAGTTTTTTCCTGATCATCATGGGGGTTTGTAGACTCCTTATAGTGTTGGTTCCTTACTAAACTAGGGGTTGGTGATCCTTGCAGGGTTAGTGCCTCACTAAAGAAATATTGCATGATGTGTAATATTATTACAATTCCTTTGTTATGAGTAATATTAGCAGATTTTTAAGTGGTTTTTCTTACCCTTGATGGTTTCCCACATATATATGGTGTCCTATTTTATCTCTCTTATTACATACACTTGTGAATTGTTAATGCACATATAATAAGCTCACATGGTTATGGATGTTAAATGGTTAAATTGAATGAAGAATCTAAGAAATGATCAATAAAGTTGAAATTATTGTATCATTGATTTAACCCCCACCTCTCATTCATTGTGCTTATAATAATTAGTATCAAAGATAGGTCTTTGTGAATAAATTTTAACAACTTGGAGGAGATTCTTAAAGCACAAGCAATGGGTAAGTCTTCTTAAGTAGTTCTAAGAAGGAAGTTTGAGATTATTAAGTCCTTAATCTATGGATTGCAAGAAAAATTGAGTTTTTTGGAAGTTGATCATGATGAAGTAATCAAAGGAATGGAATCCTTAGTCAAGGATGTGATAGTATTTTTATAGATGGTTTAGAGATGAACTTATCATACCTAAAAGGTCATCCAAAAAGAGTGAAATGATCTCAAAGGCAGAGAGAGAGATGGGATAAATTATTTGGGATCATTTGATGATTATATATTGTTTTAGTGACCTAAAAAAGAAATTGCGTGTCTTCTCTAGGCTTATAGAAGACATTAATCAGATGGAAGAAACACAGTTGTGAGCTACTACAAGTTGTCTCAGTCCTATTAAAGGTATGTGTAGTCTACCTTTTTCATGTTTATGATGTTTTGTTTTTTAAAATGGGATGGTCTTAGTCAAAATGTCTTCAAGTGTGAAGTTTCATGTTGAATCAAGTTAGAAGGATTGGTTTATGGTCTAGTTACCAATACAAAAAGCATGAAGTATAGTATGTGTTATGCCTTGAAATTTGTCAAAGGTTTATGTCAGTATTGGTTGTGATTTTCATCATTCATGAAGTAATTTTAATAACATAATTTGAGTCATTGTCGATACGAGTATAAAGGAATATTCATCATTCTATATTCGTTTAGAAGGAAAAATTTCATCTTATGTCCTAGTATAGTCTATTAAATCTATTCTTAGTCTGTGTATCAAGCCTTTTTTAGAAGGACTATAGGGTTTAAACCTTCAGGAGTGATGTATTGTCATAATGACATAAAATAGGAAGGTTGTGATAGTATTAGTTATATATGCATTAGTGGTAAGGTTTTCATCTGGTGTAAATGGTAAAAACATTGTATTATGTGTCTCAAAAGTTTGTGTAGCATCAAAAGAGGTAGTCTTGAGTGAACAACTATTCGTCATCACGGTATGTCAGGATTCTTATCTTACTATCATGTGTCTTGGATTCTAAGTTATACAATTAATCTAAAATAGTGAATTTTTGAATTTATGAACACCTATTGTGTGTCGGTGGTGTTTGAAGTTGATACTTCATTAAGGAATTTTATATATTTTGAGGATGTTATATGTATACTCAAAGGGGGAGTCAAATACCATGGTAATTTGGAAGATATGATGGTTCCATAACAACTTAAAGAGGATAAATTTTTTTATCTTTGTTATGATTTTGGGTAGTTTCATGACAATGGATCTTGGAGTCATAGTATGTGTTTACTCTAAAAATGTTTTTAAAGGTTAAAGGATCTTATGGATAAATGAAGGATATCAATGTTGTATGACTCATTGAAGGAAGATTCAAGGTTAAGTAACGTGATTGTTTCATGAAAATTATTTGTGATTGTTGACCTAATTCCAAATAAGTATCTGTTCTTTGAAAAACAAATCTAAGTATCACTATTTGATTGGTGACAATGGAGCAAGGTATGAGGTATGATGTTATTGTGTTCTTGATTGAAGAATTTTGAGTTCAAAAAGTCTAGAGTTAATTTTGAAGCATGACTATTTGTATGGTACTACTATAACAATCTTCAAGTATGTTATAGCCTCCTTGAGTATGTAGCTTGTGATAATCATCAAAAGGAACTGAACTATGGTTTGGTTGTCAGTTTAAGAAAACATGAAGAATGCAGGTATATAGGAATAGAAGTTGTGAAATAAAAAATATGTATATTTTGAGTATGTTAGTACATCATGAAGATAGGGTGATGAAGGATGAAGCAAATTCAAGGTTGTAAGGGTTACATAATTCTGTGTGAATGTTTCCATCTTGATGGAATAACTATAGAGCTTATGCAATATCATCGTGAACTAAGGTAAGTATTGTAAGGCCAAGTATATTTTTCCTCAACCTGTACTTGGATATTTGTGATATTTTTATTGGTGCATAAAATTGAGATGAAGCTACAGTGATCATTTCCTTTGATAAGAGAATCCAAGAGTGTTACAAGACTAGTATGAATGGATTAATGCATCATGGTAGGATTTAGTGCACTATGAGAGAGTATAGTTGACTATGGAAAGGAGTAATAATGAATTATAGGTCTATGATGGCTTAGTGAAGTAGGGAAGTTGGTATTTATATTATATTAGGCACATAAGGTGTCAAGGTGACTGGTTAGATATATTTATTCATGTTTGCAGGTACATTGACAAGGGGAAAAATTCCTTTGATCAAGGAAGCTATAATAACATGTAAAGAAAGAAAAAAATATTGACATATTACTTTAGGAAAAAGGTATTGTTGTTGTTCCATCTCATGGCATGAGTATAAGGCATGTGGAATAATTTTTGCATAGACTATTAGATTGAGATGGTATGATCCCAAGGAAAACAAAAAGGAATTGTTTCATGTTGTTTATGAGATTCCTTAGCTAGCAGAAGCTGGGAATTTTTGGTCTGAAGGTTTTCTTTAGGGATATCACTCCTAAAACTTACTAGTAACCAATGTATGGTAGAGATAAGTATTCTTATGGCTTCCTTAGCTGAGATAGGTCCAAGAAGGAGTCAAGCGTTATGTTTTTTGATGATCCATGCTCAGAATAATTTTTGACATGTGTGTGTGTGTGTGTGTGTGTGTGTGTGTGTGTGTTTGTGTTTGTGTGTTTGTGTGTTTGTGTGTGTGTACCCAAGGATTTACAATGATCTTATCAAGCAAAAAATAGGTTAAAAGAGACAATGGTAGGTTTGTGTGCTAGTTTGATGTTTTTTGTTGATGTTTCCAACTGAGAGGTTATCCTAATTTGCAGATGAAGATGAAGAATGTATATTATGAGTATATGATGTTTCATTAATATAAAAGGGGGAGAATAACTATCTTGTTTTCCATTAATGACAAAGGGGAGATTGTTTGCATATGGGTTGTTTAGTTTTGTCATTGATGTAAAAATTCCATTAATGACAAAGGAGGATGTAATAGGGTTTCATGATGATTTATTAGTTACATGAGCAAGTATATGATGATCTGATACAGTCAGAATGGTGTGCACAAGTGTGGATAGTGGAAATGGTGCAATTCCCTTAGTTTAGTAGGCTTAATAATGAGGTCTAGTCGCTTAGATGATGGAATGAAGGAATGAGGAAGATGGATGATCATATTCAAAGCATGAATATCATGAGGAGAGTGTGTTGAAGCACGCATATAGGTAGGGAGGCTTATTTCAAGGTGAAATTAAGGTTCTCATGTCATGATAGGCCTATTCCTAGACCTAGAGCATGGAGTATGGTATGATGACATGAGAGATGGAGTAGAGAAGTCCTATCTAAGCATGGTAAATGTATTATGATGTTTCTTAACGTATGTATGATGATTTTCAAGTCACTACTTGGAGGTTTCATGGTGATTTTTAGTCCTTGAGAAGAAAGAAGGTGGAGACTAGTCAACAACACACAGGTAATTCTTAGTGGCTGGAGAGGTTCAGGAATATTTGAGCAATGAGGTGACTTGTGATAATTATAGGAGGTTTTCATGATGCTTCATGACAAGTTTCAATTTAGAATGAAAATATTTTCTCGAGATATGATATTTTTGGTATAATTCATTTCAAAAGGAGGAAAAATCTAGCTCAAATGGTAACTTGTTTTTCTCACCCACTCACACAAATGTTGTATGGGATCCTAAGGATTTGGAGGATTTTTTTCATGGAGTTGAGAAGGTTTTGAAAAAATAATGAGTTTTTTTATGTCCCTTCTTTATGAAAAATTGTTAAGAATTCAAGTTGGTTTGAAACCCTAGTCAAACTATCCTTCTAGAGTGATTGGTAAGATATTCATGGTATTATCTCTAAATTTTATTGGAAAGAAAAATTGATGCATAAAATTTATAAAGGATCCCTCATATCTCATTTTGGTGGTGGTTTGGTGTTCCATCTATTTCAGGAAGTGAGAGATAAACCCTAGTTTTGTGGAAATTTATAATTTAGGGCTAAGATGGAAGCTTCAGGATGAAAAGTAAACTATTCCAGAATCCTTTTAAAATCTGATAGACATCCACAAAAATTTGTGATCATGTATGGTAGATAAAATGGAAAATACAAGTCCTCAAATAAGAATTACCGACTTTGGCCTAGAAGGGCTAAAAGCTAGTCTTGAGATTTGAGATGATCTTAATTGTTTTGCGTCTTGGAGTAGTGGTTTTTGGTCATGAAAAGTTGTTATAAACCTAATGTGATGTTCTTAAGAATTTTTTTTATCAGATGAATTGGTTTCATGTCGAAACCATAGTGGCCTAATAATCCCTAGTTGGCTTCTTAAGAAGGCTTGAAGGAACATGTGTGTTGGATAAAATTTCTCCACATTAGCTATACATGTTAGTGCTTGATTATTTTTTCCCGGTCTCCTTCGGTGTGTTCCATGATTTTATTGAGCTTGGAAGTGACTTTAAAGATATTTGGAGCTTGATTCCTCAATATTGGTTCTTGAATCCTTGGATTCTGAATGAGTAGTTCTAGAGATTAGTTTATTTGGATGTCTTAATACTTGAATTGAAGATTCTAATTATTTTTTCCAAATATTATACATCATAATATTTCCATTTATATATGGTTTGTGCCTTGGTGAGGTTTTTGGTATTTGAATCAACTCATATTTGAAGAACTTGTTTTGTGCCCTTGAATCCATCTTCAAAATTGTTAGAAAATAAGTCATTTTGGAGTCTTGTGACATGTTATGAAGAGAATAATAAATTTTATGAGTTATGTGACATCAATAACTTCCTCTTGATGTGTTAATTATTTCATGATGATGAGTTTTGGTGTGTCATATCATTTGGTCTTGTGAGGTGATTTTCAAGTGCTTAAGTCTTTGTTGGTGTGGTTACTTCTTGCAATGTTTCTTGATGATGGTGGCTAATGAATATGTTCCTGAACATGTGGAAGGTGTGTAGAGGTTGTCCTTGGGTTGCTTTAATCTTTTGGATCCATGAGAAAAAAAAATTATTCCCTTGAAGATCAGATTGCATTCACTAAGAGATGAAGAACTTACTCTGGCCTTATTTGAAAGTTTTGGTGGTTGATGGATATGTCTTCACTATTGTAAACATACTTGGGTCTCTTAGTGTGTTTAATATGAGGTTATTAATGTGTTTTATGTTTGGAATGACCAGCCTTAATGGTCATATATGATATTTGGTCACTTAAGGTGCATGTCAAGAACAAAATTGCATTGTGTCTGCTCATTTTGAGTTAGTTGAGTCAATGGGGATGTGAATTGTTGAACCTTAGTCATTGGTGTTGTCATTAATGTCAAGTGAAATTTAAGGATAAGCAGTGAGTGGTGCAATGAGACTCGTTCATAGGCATGAAGGCATCAAGAATGGTTTCAGAGTGTTACAAGCTCAAACTATGAAGTGTTTGATCACTAAAGTAAGGTTACATGTTGGTTTTATGGTTTTAGATGATCTACAAATCAGTAATGATGTTGTAAGCATGGGAAAGAGCTCTTATAGGGTATATTAGGTCATCTAGTGGAAGTTGACATTTAAAATGGCCCATTTAGGCTTGTTTTTGGAGCCTGATGAGGTGTGAGAATTTGGTACAGTTCATGTGAGCATGGGAGTAGCAAATTAATAGTTTATATAGAATGTATGATTAAAAAAGAAGGCTCGTTTTAGCTCTTGGAGTCAAAATTCAAAAGTGCACAAAAATTGGCTTTGAGAAGTGACAGTGTAAGCTGAGGAAAATCAGATGGGATAGAAGAGTACATAAATAATTATGGGAAATGGGCTTATGGATCATTTAGAGGGGTGATTTTTGGTGCTCTAGGAAAATATTCATCAAGTCTTGAGAAGGTATGCAAAATTTATGCTAGTTTTTCTAAAACAAGATTTTTGAAAATTACATAATAAGGTGTCAGGATTCATAACATTCAAGATAAAATATAGTGCATCCTTAGGATAAATAATAGAGTTAATTTTTGTATAGGATTCCAATCTTGAGGTATTGCAAAAATTATCTGGTTGATTGGACATGTTTTAAGAAAGTTATGAGCATTCTTTTATCGATGTTTTCTCTCTCTCCAAGGCTTCTTCTTAAGTTAAGTTGCCAAATTTGAATTTTCCAATTCTAAATCACTCGTGCAAGCTAGGTACATCTCTCAGAAGAATAATAAACCTCATATAATTCAAAATTATTATCCCATTACTTTCAAGGTAAAATATGCTATATAGGCATGTTTGTGTCGTGCAGGGCTAGGTCTGGGGCAGTCATGTTATTAATCCTCCAAGCTTGAAATCCTTTAGTAAAATATTGTGCAATGATTTTTTCAGGGTTCATGAAGTATATTTCTATTCTACGGGATCAAAATGGTATGTTGAGAGTCTCCAAGTGCATTGGTGAAGAGTGAAGTATCTCCAAAAGTGCTTATGCCTGAGTTGGTTTGCCAACGAAGTTGTACACAAAGGTATATTTGAAGATATCTCACCTTGAAGTCTCTCTGAATCCATCTTCATTGTTTTAAAGTGTAGTTATAAATAGAGAGGTCTCAAATGTGGAGATTTGTTTTCAAATGTAAATAGTAGTTGGAGTATGTAATGGATTGTAAGCAAGAAGTTCATATCTCAAACAGGTCAGGGATGCCTTCAACACTGTCCTGGAGTAGTAAGTGTTATAAAATATCTTGAAAATGGTGGTTTACATGTCAATTACCTCTATGGTGTTGTAATTAAGTGTTCAAAATTCTTATATTGGTCTAAGATCTCAAAAATCCTGTGTGAAGACCATATATGGATGTTGCGTCATACAGTTCAATGACTGTACACTGCAATCTTGATGGTTGGGAGATTTTTAGAGTAGATAATGTTTAAAATTTTTTTGGAAAATATGGGAATTACCTCATCATAACATTATGAATTCAAAGTTTTCTTTTTCATTAAAAAAATCAGACAAGAAATCACTTCTTATATGGCCTCAGGTATGCATAGTGGATCAACCCTATCCATAGGGTTTCAAATAAGTTTTTGATTGAATATTTCTATCCATCCAACCAAAAATATAATTTTTTTATAGACATATTTTTGCACCTATTATTCCCATGTTGAAAAAATTTCAAATGATTTCATTGAGTTTAGAAAGAGAAATTATTACTAGTCATTTTGCAAAGTATGCTTTGACTGTCACACAAGATTTTTATCACTCTCATGGTTTGAAAAGGGGTTGAATGATTTCTAAAATGGTTGAATTATTGGTAAAGATAAATTTCACATTTTAAAAATGTTTTATTTTGTGTAAGTGCACGTTTATTTCTCTTATAGTAGCCTATGTCAGTGTCCAACTGTGTAGAAGGTGAATTTGAAGACAACAAGTGAAATTGCTTTAGTAGTGAGTGTTATTAACCATCTTGCAAAGTACATGTAATCTAAAAAATGGTGAACGGAGGTTCAAAGTGAGTAAGGTTATAATTGAGTGCATAAATAGTCCTTTCTCAAGACTGTAACTCAAGTAATTTTCAAGCTTACTAAGTTCTTCACTTTTGTGAAAGTGAATGGTGCAAGGTATAATCAATTTGAATTGAATGGATTTTTATTATAATTTTCAGAGACTCGAACATATATAACCTCATGAAATTATCTCAAAGCTCGATTGGGATGGAAGAAAGATAGTCTTGTCTTTTTCATATAAGGAGAAGTGTAAATATACTTTTGAGCTTTCAAAAGTAGATGAAGAGAAAAATGTTGAATGCAAGAGTTTGAAGTTGAGAGAGTGGAAATTGAAAAGGAATTATGCAAAAAACAAAAGGATTGGATAAAAAAATTGATATTAATTTTTGAGACCAAGGATGTGAGATGAACTAGTGAAAAAAATAGTGATAGAAACAAACACATAAAAGTGAATTAGAGGAGATATAGAACTATTATATAGAGCATGAATCATGTTGGTAGTGGATAAGATCTAATATTGATATGAGTGAGAAGGAAATATAGGGAAAACAGTGAAAAGTGAATTGTGACTATGCCAAAAAGGGATCAAAGATGAGTTGCAGGTTGAGAAAGATTGATTAGGAGCATGATATAACATACCTAAGAAAGTTGAGAAATATAGGACCAATTTTCAAACTGAGACAACATGGTTATGGGATCCAAAAGAATAATAAAATAGATTTGAAGAGACCAGAAGACTGAAATAAACAAGATACTCATCTTGTAGCCCAAGAAGGATAATGGGGAACTGTTAAGAGTGAGATAACAGGTGAACTAGAAGTGAATAGTTGATGAAATTAAATGTGAATTATGAAAGGAATGTTGCAAATTTAGGATCATAATCAAATTTTTATCATCCAAGATGAAAAGTGGTCAATTTTTGTATACAAAATGAGTTTTAGCTCAGTATAATCAGGGAGTTGGTGCTTCCTTTCAGGTGGTATCTTACAGAAGGTCATTGGTTGCTAAATAAATCACTTTGGGAGTTGTTTCTTATAACATAAAGTAGTTTATTGAGTGTATTTTTGTGTTGTAGCCTCAAAAATTTAAGTTTTAGCTCAACTTAAAATCATTGTAACACACAAGACAAATTGTCCAAAGTTAGATCTTTGATATTCAGTGGATTTTCTCCCTTTTGGTTTTCCCACCTAAATATTGTGTATTATCTCTCTTTCATGTGCTTGTGTATGGCTTCATATTATTTTTCCTCACAAGTTTTTTGAATTTGAAATATTTGAAAAGTTTAAGTAGAAACTGATTCACCCCCCTCTCAATGTCTAAATTTCCAAAAATTGGTACCAGAGCCTAGTTCTCTAGAATCAAGTCTAATAGCTTGGAGTAGGTACTTCCTAAATCACAAACATAGCTATTGAAGTAATTCCTAGTAGTAGTTCAAGAGAAAAATATTTTAGTGAGGATTAATTCTCAGATGAAGAGGAAGTTAAGGTAAATATTGAAGCTAAATTGATAAGTGCTTTGGATGAAATGAAATATCAAAGCAAAAAGAACAATAAATTGAAGGCCAAGTTGAAAGAGTATGAATAACATATCAAGCTTCTTGAGGAAAGGAAAAAATAGAAAGATGAAGAGGGATTCAAATATCTTGAGGCACAATTGGAGATGGTTTTAGTATCTCTCAAAAAGAGGAAAAACATCTCAAAATTAGTACATAGCTGAAATATCAGGTTAAAATAGTGATAATAGCTCTACATGCCAAAGAATACACCTGCATGAGATATGAAGAAGAGCCGATGTATTTGAGAGCTGAATTAGAGAAAGAAAATGAGAGACTAAAAATGTATAGAAAGTTAGAAAAGAGCTCTAAATCTCTAAATGAAATGTTGGATAAGAAAAAGGTAGCAGATGAAAAAACGGGATTGGGTTTCATTAAAGAGACTAAAAAGAAGATTGAAGATAACATTGTTGGTTCAAGTGGATAGTCACTCATGAAGGAAACTAAGAGGGAAAATTCAAAAAGTCCTAAACCTATTTGGCAACCTAATGCTTTCAAGTATGAAAGAAATTTTAATGGATATTGTTATTCATGTTATGGTTTTGGACATAGAGCTAAGAATTGCATAAATAAATTAGATGGATAATACCCATGGAGAAACTATAAAAATAAATATGAGAGGAATGTATTTTTTTTCAATTTTCATTGCTTAGAGGAACCAATTATTCAGTATTGGACAAAAGAAGACTCAAGGAGTAAGAACTATGTGGTATGTTTCAACAATCATAAACAAGGTCATTTGGAAGAATCTGCCATAAGTATCCTAAATATAATAGCAAGTGGCATGAATTCAAAATACAAGTTAATAAGACTCCAAGTATGAAGATCAGTTCTAGGAATGAGACTAATTCAGCCATGGTTAAAAAATCCTAAAAAATATGAAAACTAAATGGATATACAAGGTCAAGGAAGCAAACCCAAGAGTTAAGGAAGAAAAGGACAATAAAATAGTGTGGGTAGATGATGTAAGCTCAATAAATACATCAAGACTAGATGATTAGGAAAATAAGAGTCACATCAAGCCAAGAATCGGTCATGAAGAATACTCACTCATAGTCAGGAAAAGATAAGGAAATGAAACATGCCATAAATGTTTGACAAGAAGATAAGTCTTACGAAATGAAGGTAAATCATCCAACAGTACATAAAAAAGGAAATACCAGGCTTCACAAGAAAGAGAAGGAAATATTGCGCCATAAATCCTCTTTGGTTACTTCCTATTGTTCTGAGAGAGTCTATGAAGAATAGAGTGCCTTCTCTAGGATTCTATAAGGCATACTCTCTTTGAAATAAGCATGGATGTGAACCAAAGAAGAATAATTACTAGTATGTGTTGATGGAAGACCCTCCATATTACAAATTTAATGAGTAGTAGAAGGTATGGTAGTTTAGTCTCTTATATGAGTCTTGAGAATACACCACCTACATGAATTAATTTGAAGAACATGTGTATTTTTCCAACCAATTGAAATATTATTCATATGTGTCATATAGTCAGTCAAAGTTCCTTTCATCAAATTCAAACCATTTATCTTATCTAATCTTTCAAAATTGGAGGATTTAAATGAGTCAAGAAAATATTTATATATCTGTAACCTAGGTGGTAATGTTCTTATTAGGAGTCCTAGGCTGAAAAATTTGTAAGAACTGTGCAAATTATAATCTAGTGTATAATGGTTATTTATGTTCAAAAAATATGTCATGTGTCAATCAATAAAAACCAGTCTTCATAGAATTTATTATGTGCTGAGGAGTGTCTCAAATGCTCCACAAAGATGAAAATTCAAATCCTCAAGAAAGAGAAAGTTCTTGCATATTTGAGAAAATGGTACCAAGGGGATTTTTTATCCAATCAAACCCAAGTAAATTATTTCATACTTTTCTATACATCAAGGATCTTCCACCAAATGTGTTGACTCTTTAAACAATTAGTTTAGTCTTGATGTGTCCTGTAAAATCTCAAGACTGGTCTATGGCTTCAAGAGGACTCTTGTATTCCTTATATACAATGAAGTGTTTTTGATAAAAGAAAATTTTGTTCTTTCTGAGACTGTGAGCATGAAGTGTTCAAAATTCTTGAAATCCCAAACTAAAACAACTATAGGGTTACATGTTGGAAGTGTTCGTATTGAAAAATTGTCTAGCTACAGGTTTAAAATGTACAATTTATCCAAATCAGTTCATATTTGGGTCATTATATTTCTGCTGCAAGAATGATTAGGTTTTGAGAAAAGTGTCTTTGTGTAAAGGAATGTGTCAAAGTGTCTCTGTTATTTATTTTGAAAAATTTCCTCATAAAAGGCTTGTGTGAAAGTAAAGTCATGTAATTTCTGATTTGTCATAAGAAATTATGTATCCTCAACATCAAATTATACCTCCATGATTGTTGAAAGGAGTCAAAAATGTGAAAGAATCAGTCATAATGAATACCAAGGGACGGATGGTGATGATTTTGTAGGATAAATGGCATCTCTTGATCAAAAGAGTATCTTTGAATTGATATATAGATGTACAGGGTGGTATGTCCATTAATGAGATATCAAAACAAGTGAAAATTGTAACAGTGTGCTACACACTACTAATTGCTTAAGGCGTGTTTGTGTATGCTCTTTAATTCTTGTTAAATTATGCCTCTAAAAGAGCTATGTCATGTGTAAGAAAATTCTTTAGATGAATTAGAATTCTTAGTGATGTTAATTCATAAAGCTGAACGAAAATTCAAGACATTGTCTTGCATCTCAATACTCAGACATGATGTTAAAAGGAGATTGAAAGTTTGAATGATGAGCCTTGAGGCTACATGAGGATTTAATAGTTCAAAACATGATTCATAATGAAAGAGTGGCTTCAAGTGTGTACTCTAAGGGTTTAAAACATGTAAGTGCATCAGTGTAAAGGCATGAAATCAATGTGAGTGGAAATGGATTGACCAACTCATTTAAATTCATCATGAACTAAGATAAAAAGTTGTGAAGTCAATAAGGCATCTTGATGGTCTCAAAATCATGCTACAGGAATAATAATTTCATCCTAGAGATATTAGGTGTAATCATTATGTTGTACATGGAAATTTCAGGTTTCTTGAAGTCATAATAGGCATATAAGGTCTTCAAAGTGTCTAATAAGGGTTTTCTAATTCATAATAGGTCATCATAGGTTGCCTTCAGTAAAACATGGAGTGGTAGAAGGAATTTAGATGATCAAATCTATATGCTACAGACAAAGACTATGAGACAATAACCTACATGTATAGAGGTTTGAGAAAGGTTAAATCATGAGAAAGAAAGTTTGCTAATAAAATAAATTTACTAGATAAGTAAGATAAGGTCAGTGGATGTGTTCTCAAAGCATGGTTTGGTACTTCAAACCTTAGTACAAAGTTATATCTAGGAAAATTGATTTGAAATGTGATTCAAAGTTTTAGTCATGGAGATTTTTTTTATGCTTATCTCAAGATACTGTGTCTAAATACCAATGATTGTAAGAAATAATGAAATCTATCAAGGCAAGTGATATGATGTGTTGTGCTAGAACAAGAAGGTTTCATGATAAGGTAGACTTCATTTCAGGTAGGCTAGTTATAGTATTTTGAGGAGGTTTCATGTAATATAAATATGTATAAAGGAGATCAAAGACCAAGGTTAGTATGGTAGAGAGGTTTATAATGATTGGTTGGAAATTTTGAAGTTGTGAAGTCTTGGAGGAACTATTATAATTTTGTGTTTGGTGTTTAATGAATATTGATAGGATAAGAGGAGATAAGAGTAAAATACATAGGTCTAGGTATGTGAAGGTTGTATGTTCACAACTATAAGAAGGATGAAATCCATGTCAAATCTTCAAAGTATGAGATTTAAATACAATATAGGTTTGTATAAGTGATTTGATGTAGAGGGAGCTTAGTTGAGCTCTCATGGAGGTAAACAAGGTAGGTACAAGGTTCAAGAGGCTGAGAAAGGGTTGTTGAAGGATCAATTTCTTGGTAAAACAATTCATTGACTGAAGAATAAATTAAAAATACTGAGATTATGTTTCAGGGACTATGAAAAAGTTCCTAAGCACCCACAATGTCATCCAAGCAAGTTATGTCCTATATATTTGCTTTTTCAGTGAGATATGAGAAGTGTAAACGCAAGGGGAGTAGTTGGTACTTGTATTGTATGCTTGGTTGATGTTACATGACCTTGGAAATTTTTTCAAATAAGAAATAAAAATATTGTTCAGGTCTAATGGATCAGATTTGCTGATTTTTTAGAGTCAAAGAAGATGGAATACATGCTTAGGGGGAGCTTGTGGACAAGTGAGGACATTTACTAATGCATATTTGTTGTTTAGTTTTCATTGGTTCATGTCAAGTGGCCAAGAACCCTTTGTCATAGATGTCAAAGGGGGAGAGGAGATGTCAAAAACCAAGAATGGTGGTTATGAAGCTTTTGGTATGTGCATTTTCCATCAAGTTTCTAAGTAAGTTTCCATCAATGAAAAAGGATGAGATTTTTTAACAATGGTCATTGGTGTTGTCATTTATTTCAAGTGGCATTGATGGAAAATTAGTATGTTCATGTAGTGATGCTAAGTCAGAGGCATGAAGGCATGAAGGATGGTTTCCGATTGGTTTCAGGCTACTACAAGCTCAAACTATGAGTTGGATGATCACTAAAGGTAGGTTACATGTTGGTTTTCTTGTTTTAAATGATCTACATGTCATTAATTATGTTGTAAGCATGGTAAATAACTCTTACAGGGTGTATCAGGTCATTTCGTGGAAGTTGGAGTTGAAATTGAACCATTTAGGCATGTTTCTAAAGTCTAATGAGGTGTGATAAGTTGGTAAAAAGACATGGAAAGGTCATGTGAGAATGGGAAAATCCTATGAATATGTATATAACATGTGTGAGCAAAAACAAGGCTTGTTTTATCTCCTAGAGTCAAAATTCAAAAGTGGATAGAAATTAGATTTGAGAATTAATATTGTAGGATGAGGAAAATTA
Source organism: Taxus chinensis (assembly GCA_019776745.2). Classification (NCBI taxonomy): domain Eukaryota; kingdom Viridiplantae; phylum Streptophyta; class Pinopsida; order Cupressales; family Taxaceae; genus Taxus; species Taxus chinensis. Next base: position 589,775,641 of record CM034154.1, on the reverse strand, counting down.
GATGGGGTATATTATTACATACATATTTAAGGAAAATGGGCTTATGGATAATGTATAGGGGTGAGTTTTGGTGCTCCAAGAAAAATTTCATCAAGTTCTAAGAAGGTATGTGAAAGTTATGCTAGTTTTTCTAAAACATGAATTTTGAAAATTACATAATAAGGTGTCTAGATTCTTAACAATCAAGAAAAAGTATAGTGCATCCTTTGGATAAATCATAGAAGTAATTTTTGTATAGGATTCCAAGCTTGAGGTATTTCAAAAATTATCAGGTGAATTGGACATGTTTTAAGAAAGTTATGAGTATTTTTTTATCTTTGTTTGTTCTCTCTCCAGGGCTTCTTCTTAAGTTGAGTTGCCAAATTTTAATTTTTCCAAATCTAAATCATTGGTGAAAGCTAGGTACATATATCAAAAGTATAGTAGACATCATATAATCCAAAAATCATGATCCCATTGGTTTTAAGGTGAACTATGCTATATAGGCATGATTTTGCTGTGTAGGGCTAGGTTTAGGGAAGCCATGTTCTTTAGCCTCCAAGATTGAAATTCTTTAGAAAAATATTGTACAATGTGTAGACACCTAAATTATGATTTTTCAATATTATTTCCAAATGCACAAATATCACTCTCATTCTTGCCAATTCTATTATAATTAGTGATTTTCACTAATTAATAACATTTCTTACCACTTTGACTAGTTAACACCACATTATTGATTTCCTAACTTCTTTCACATTCAGGATGCCACTTTACGATGAATCGTAAGTCAAAACCCTCTTCAAAATAGACAGTTAGTGATTATGAGCTAATTAAGCCTATTTTTTCCTTGTTTTGGTCAATATACCCTAGTATTGACTCAAACCCCTCTTCCAACCACTCAAAATCACCCCACTTTCCTCCACAACGTCTCAGTAAGATTCAAAAGCTTATACTAGCCTCCTATTTTACCCTAAGAGGTTGATTAAGGTTCCCACATCTTAATCACTTGTTAATTCACTAATTGTGATTAGTAATTCTAATCTAATTTTGGGATTTTAGTCCCACATGCACTAAAATACAAGTTTTCCTCAAAGTGAAAACTATAAAATACACTAAGTATTCACCCTAAAACTTTACACCATGATTTGATTTGCATTCTCATATAATAAATATGATTTATAGCCAAGCTCAATCCTTTCCTAAAACCTTCAATAAGGTTAGTAGATGGATATTCTTAATGACTTCATAAGTCATTTGGAGACGCCATTTCACCTTGTTTGCAGTAGCAACCATAACCATTTGATTTCCCTCTTAGTTCTATTTAGGATTATGTTAGGTAATTAAGCATATTATTAGGCATGATTAGTTAGATTTTGAATTGTATTCATGTTAGTTTATCATTCCATTAACCTTCTATATTTAGTGTTGCATTCCTAGACTTAGAACCTTGGCTATAGGTGGTAATGGTGTTAGCCTTACTTGATTAGCCATGAAATTTGATTTGTAGATTTTAGGGTGTCATCATTTGACACGCCTGGTGGAATAGTACCCCATTGCATTAGATTTTTAAGCTTTTTAACTTAGTTTCAAAGTTTTACATTTCAAGTTTTCTAGCTTAGTTTCAAGTTTCCTAGATTAATTTCAAGTTTTCTAGTTTAATTTCAATCTTTCTAGACTATTTTCGATATTTTTAGATTAGTTTCTCAATATTTTTAGATTAATTTCAACTATTTAGAGTAATTTTCAAAGTTTTGTAGATAATTTTTTTAAGCTAGGTAGTTATTTCAACTAGATTAGTTGTAGAAGTTATGTTTTTATGTTCCTTGCAAGATATAGGGAGGCAAAGCCTTGTCAAAATTTCCTCAAAATTCCAAAGTTTTAACCTTTTTCAAGAAATCCTCTTCAAAACTCAAATTTTGAGAACCTATAGGAAAAAGTGTGCATGTGCATCAAAAAGTGTGTCTGTGAATAAAAGAGTGCACTTGTGCATCAAAAAGTGTGCCTACACATCAAAGAGTGTTCTTGTACATCACTAGGTGTGCTTGTGCAACACTGGATTTTCTCTCTCTATGTAAACTACACTTGTACATCAAAAAGTGTGCCTACGCCTCACTAGATGTGCCCATGCACAACTGATTGTGTAAAATTTGACAGAGGTATGCCTATGCACTACTGTGTGCAGCTGTGCACGACTGTGTGTGCCCATCCTCTACATATTGCACCATGCACTAAGATAAATTTTTCTCAAACATCAAAATTTCAATTTCTCTATTTTTAGGATTTTTTTTATTTTTGAAGGGTTTCTAGATGTTTTTGTCAATTTACTAATTTTAGAGAAATATTCATAAAAAACTTTTCTTAGGGTTTGATAAGGGATTTTTAATTAAATTGGGTTAGGGTTTTATGAGTGATTATGTTTTCATACTTTTTTTGAGTTTGGAACAGGGTTGTGTATGCTCTTCTCTTGCACCTAGTGTGATCTTGAGAACCAAAAACACCGTTAAAACACTTTTTTCTTCTTGTGAGTAAGTAGGAACAATCATCATTCATTTTTTGCTTAAGAGAATAAAAATTCATTTTTGACATGTACTTGATCTTTTAGTTTAAGATATTTTTCACTTGATAAATAATCAAGGCTAAAATTTGTGTATGCTCTTCCCTTGCACCTAGTGTGATCTTGGGAACCAAAAGCAATTTTAGTCTTTCATTAAGAAGCACTTGGATTATTTGGGAATAAACCTTAATTTTCAATTTTTTATGGTAGTTAGTTGATTTACAAGATTTACATTTCTATTTAGTTGGATTATTTGTTTTGTATCCTCTTCTCTTACACCTAGTGTGATCTTGAGAATCAAAAATAACACTTAATCCTCTTTCTATGATATTGTGAATCTTTTTGAACTACTAATCATTTGTGTGAAGGACCTAACGCTAGTCAAAGAAAGGAGGACCTAAACAATTTTTCTAATTACATGTGTGATTGTAGGTTTCCAAAAGGAGTGCAACAAAAACCACGTTAAGTCTAAAAGAGAAAAAACATGCCACAGTCATCACATTGTATTTACAGGTTCGATTAAGAGCTACAACTCATCCGCTTAACTAAGAATTAACCCTTTGATATAAACCTTAAGCTACAACAATGGGGATGGTTCTAGGAACCCTAAAGTATTTCATGCAAGAGGGAACCTTGTGAACGAAACAAGAAAGTGCTCAAATTACCCAACTGATTAGTACACCTTGGTGAGATTAGAGTCAAAGTTATTCCAATTGTGACCTCAGTGATAATACAACTAAACGCACTAGTTTCTCATTATATTATAAGGGGGTAAAGTAAAGTCGGGATACTCCTTGGAAAACCTTGGCAAACTGAGCTCGCAAAAGTAAACTTGTGACACATAGAGAGAGAACCACCTAGGAATATTTTTGTCTTGGAGCCAATTTTTTTTGACATCGTAATTTACATAGCTCTCACAAATTTTATACTTTGTTAGATTCAAACTCTTGTTTTTTGAACAAGGTAAATAATCTCTTAAAGTTGGAGCTGTGTGATATTTCATCATGAAATTTATTTAGTGTTACTTTGACTTAGTTTTTCACTTGTCCTAAAACAAGGTGAAAACTCTGCCAAAGTTTCACCAAGTATTTTTCACCACCACTTGGTTTGCATCTTTGTTTTCTTGTTGCCCATTTTGTGACAAAAGGAAATAATATATGTGGATACCACTTGATCATATTACGTTTCTATCACTGTTTTATTCTACTTGCACGACTAGGTTGCAATTCCATAACACAAGTGTTGAAAGTGTGGCATAGTATGTACTCACGATTTAGTAGACCCATTGTCTCAAATACCCATATTTGAGACATATTATCATCATAGTTAAGTGATTTCATCTGTGCCTTTTTTAGTTGTTACGCTGCCCACATTATAGCCATATAATTGAGATATTTACATTATGCTTCTGTAGACACCTAAAATGTCTACATGACTAATTAATGTTAATCATGTCCCACATTTTAGTCTTATCACCATTTATCTGCTAATAATCTATTTTAATCCATCATTAATCAACCATTTAATAATTTATTATTATTATTAATCCATTTTACCATCATTCATCATTTATCATTAATCCTTTTATTTCATTAATATATCATATTATCCTATTTAATTCTTCATTAACATTTTATAGGAATTTAATATTCCTACATCTCACTTACCACCTACCCTACACATCCCTACACTTAGCCTTTCCATAAAATATCATCATTAATTATCCTAATCACGTCATTTAACCTAATCTAATCGGAATCATGTGCACATCCTCACCTCTAAATCTAGAGGCTTCTAAATATAGAAGCTTCTCCATCTTTCTCTCTCATTTTTAAAAATTCAAATATTCTACACTCTTCTATTAAATTAAAAATTTAATAAAATCTCCACACAAAATCTAAAACCCTCCACATCTAGAAATATCTACACAAATCCAATCTTCTCATCAAATTTCAACCATTAGATTCAATCCAACATGGATTAATCCTTGCCATCTAATATGCCACTAACAAACTATAAATTAAGCACTCATCCTCCATGAGAGAACAATGAGGAAATCCATATGAAACCTTTTCCATTTTTTATCACTCAATCAATCCATCATTCATCCCCAATCTAGCATCATTTATCCTTCATCGTTCATCAAGAAATCCAAAGAGAGGTGTTGGCCAAGTGTCTCCAAAAATCTGAAGCAAGCAATCAAGTTCAATCTAAGAAATCCAAGAGCACATCCAAAGCATCAAGGGAGATCTTCATTTGGTAAGTGAAGATATTGCATTTCTTTCCCCCTTCCATCTTGCTCCATCTGAGGTTTTGTTTAAATATATTAGATTTAGGGATCAATTTCTTTGTTTTTGGTTTCTAATTTTTATCTAATATTTTCGTACATTATATTTTGGCACCCACCATGGGGCTTACCCCCCTAAATTTTGATTTAAATTAGTAGTATTAGTTATTAATAACAAGCTACCAAAAATTTAGAAATTTTTCATTATGATTTACCCCTTTAAATCTTGAATTTTTGGGTTGTTCTTCCGTATCAGCGCATTTTTCACATGTTTCAGCGCATACATCACAAAAAAACACATTTGTATTTGCCTTTTTCTAAATTTGTGCATGCAAGAAATATTTCAACGTGTTTATAACTTCCCATGGTGCGTTTAGCACATTTCAGTGCATATATCTCCTGATTCAGTGCATATATCCTCCAACTTTATGGCCTACTTTCTGTCATCATTTTAGTGCATTTGGCATATTCTAGCATGTTTATCTTCTATTTTAGCACATTTATAAACTAACCTCTTTTTTCCAAATAACTATAGCTTAGAGCATTTAGAATTTGGTTTAGCGCATTTACCTCATGAATTAGTGCTCTTATGCCACTAACTTCATTCTTGTAAGCTTAGTGGTGTTTCAGTGCTTATATCCTACAGTAGCATGTTTATCACCTATTTTAGCACATTTTTCCTCTGTAGTAGCACATTTATGTAAACTAACTTCTACTTTCGGTAGTTTTTCACTTTGGTGCGTTTGGGTCCCTATTTCAGTGCATTTAGCCTCTTTACCAACGTTTTTATTTCAGAGAGCATTTCTCATTTTCATATTAAGTATCAACTTGAATATTTTTGTTTTTTCCAACATTTTTCTAGAATCTAACATTCTGTTTTGTAGGCTATCTATCTCAATCAAAGCACAATCCGTCATTTTAGCTTACAATTTTTTGTGTTTATCCAAAACTACTAACCCCGTTTTCTTTTGTAGCACACTTGTTCAAGATCTTTGGGGTTTATAGTCAAACTAATAATAATTTTTTTGTAGGGCCTCCACTTGAAGACCCCTTTTAATTTTTAATTATCATTTAAAAAATAAAAATAAAATCAAAAACCTTTATTTTTTAAATATCTTGTATCTTTTGAAATTTGACATGATTGCTTGTTAAACCCAAAGGCCAGATTTCGTGTATGCTCTCCTCTCATGTCCTTGGATGATTTTAAATATCAAAATCAGCCCACCTTCTTCTATTTTTATTTTTTAGGGGAAAAGTGATGCATATTTCATCACCACACACTTGTCATAGTCTTAGGGGTCTCGTGACTATGGGCTTCATCTCCATGCACGTAGACACACCTCGTGTTCCAGTGGGGGTATATAAATTATTAGATATTTTTCATTATTGGCTAAGTGTCTACGTGTTTTAAACGTGACGTGAAGTGAGGTGCTTCCACATCCTAATACCTAGGCTTCAAATAACATACTTTCAACGTGGATTCGAGCCTCACGTACTAAAAGGTGTTAGGTTGTGGAGCCTATTTTCATGTGTGAAAGTGTTGAAGACTATACACTAAGAGTACTGTACACTTTTCATGTATCCTTGTCGGGGTTCGGGCCTTAAAACGTGCCCGATATATCGAGAAATGTGATTTTCTCATATGGGCGGGATTTTGACCCATAGGTTTATGGGACGATTTTTTCCCATGGTTTTGATACCCATGGTTTTGTAAAACTACTTAAGCAGTTGTCTATTTATATGGTTTTATGCATATGATAGATGTATGAAAAACATTACAGATGTGCTTTGAATTTGGGTGTGAATTCTGTAGAGTTTGTTGAGCATAGCTCCAAACAGATCTGGGTATTGTATTGAGAGAGTGGTGGCTTATGATAAAATCTAAGCAAGTGATTCTTGGTGGACGTAGCCCAAATTGGGTGAACCATGTTAAATATTGTCTCTTTGTGTTGTGTTATTTTATTCTACACTTTTATTTGAGATCTTTAATATTTTCTGCATATTAGTCTCTACTGTTGCGATTCTGTGAGGGATTATTCCACATATTTTATCCCTTATTTCCTAACAATTGGTATCAGAGCCTAGTTTGGTTTGGTAAAGTGTTGAATCACAGGGAAAGTTTTATCTTGAGTGGGAGCTATGGCAGATGATGGAAGATCTAGGGTTGATAAATTCAAATAGAAGAATTTCAGTCTTTGGAAGATGCAGATGGAAGATTACCTTTATCAGAAGGATCTTTATTCTCCATTGTCTAAGAAGGTGAACAAACCCTTGAGCATGACAGATGCGGAATGGGATTTGCTAGATAGGAAGGAACTTGGGACAATCTGGCTGTGTCTTGCATCTTCAATATTATTTAATTTTTCAAAGGAAAAGACTACAAAAGAACTGATGGATGCATTAGGGAAGTTGTATGAAAAACCCTCTGCCTCTAATAAGATATTTTTAATGAAAAAGTTGTTTAATATGAAGATGACTGAGAATGGTTCAGTAGCAGATCATCTAAATGATTTTAATACAGTTGTAAATATGCTAGCTTCGGTTATAATAGAATTTGATGAAGAATTTAGGGCTTTATTAGTTTTGTGCTCTTTACCTGAGAGTTGGAATAGCCTGGTAATGGCGGTATCCAACTTGGTTCCTGCTAACTCAAAGTTGAAGTTTGAGGATGTTGTAGGGGTGATTCTAAGTGAGGAAATGAAAAGAAAAAGATCTGGTGAATCTTCTACTTCAGGGAATGCTTTGACAGTGGAAACTAGAGGGAGACAGAAGAATAGAGGAAACTGTGGAAAATCAAAGGATCAAGCAAGGTCAAAATCAAAAAGCAAGATAGTATGCTGGCACTGTGGAAAGTCTGGGCATGCAAAGAAGGACTACTGGGAGCTTCGGGACAAGAAGAAACAATAGGAAGAAAACAAGGAGGCAAATATGGCAACGAGTAATGTATGTCAGGATGCTTTGATTCTTTCTTTGCACAATATTACTGAATCTTGGGTTTTAGATTCGGGGGCTTCTTTCCATGCTTCTCCACATAGGCATTATTTTGTTGATTATGTTCAAGGAGATTTTGGGCATGTTTTTCTTGGTGATGATGAGCCTTGTAGCATAGTTGGAAAAGGTTCTGTTTAGGTTAAGATGTAGAATGGGAATACTTGGCTATTGAAGGATGTCAGACATGTGCCTACATTAAGATGAAATTTGATATTGGTAGGGCAGTTGGGAAGTGATGGTTGTACTATGATATTTAAAGAGGACTCTTGGAAGGTTACCAAGGGTGCTCTTGTGGTGGAAAGAGGTAAGAAGGTTGGAACCTTGTATTTAACCACTTATAGCACTAATGTTTGTAATCTTGTGGCTTCAGAAGTAGATACAACATTGTGGCACTATAGGATCGGTCATATGAGTCATAAGGGCATGGAGATCATAAAGAAGGGATTTTCCTGGATATACAAAAATAGGTTTGGAGTTTTGTGAGGACTGCATATATGGGAAACAAAATCGAGTAAGGTTTCTCAAGGTTGGACCTACAAAGAAAGAGAGTAAGTTAGAGTTGGTGCATTCTGATGTGTGGGGGCCGGCTCAGGTATCATCTCTTGGGGGTTCAAGTTATTATGTTACTTTTATTGATGATGCAACAAGGAAAGTTTGGGTTTATTGTATTAGAAACAAATCTGATGTATTTGACACTTTTGTTAAATGGAAAGCCTTGGTAGAGAATGAAACAGGTCTTAAGCTAAAATGTCTCAGGTCAGATAATGGAGGGGAGTATTGTAGCAATGAATTTAATGATTACTGTTCTAAGAATGGAATCCACAGGAAAAAGATGGTTCTAGGAACTCCGCAGCAGAATGGGGTATCAGAAAGGATGAACAGAACAATAATGGAACATGCTAGGAGCATGAGGTTACATGCAGGACTGCCTCTTTCTTTTTGGGTAGAAGCGGTGAGCACAGTTGTGTACTTGATAAATAGAGGACCCTCAAGTGCCTTGGATGGAGGCATACCTGAGGAGGCTTGGTATGGTAAGAAAGTTGATTATTCATTTCTTAGAGTCTTTGGATGTGAGGTGTTTGTTCATATAGACAAGGATGATAGGACCAAGCTAGAGGCTAAGTCAGAAAAATGTACTTTCATTGGTTATGGTGGTGATGACTTTGGATATAAATGTTGGAGTATTAAGGACAAGAAAATCATTCGATCTAGGGATGTGGTCTTTAATGAGAAAGTCATGTATAAGCAACAGTTGCAGGAAAACATAGGGAAGAATCCAAGAAAGAATATGCAGCGGTAGAGGATCTTCCGGATGGAAAAGTGACACATGAATCAGTTCAGGAACCTCCATCAACAGGAACCCCAAACTCCTATATTGAGGAGGTCTTCTAGGGTAAGAAGAGAACCTGAACATTTTTCTCCTTCTCTTTATTATTTATTACTCACTGATAGTGGAGAACCAGAGAGCTTTGATGAAGCAATGCAGGTAGATGCCAGGAAGAAGTGGGAGCAAGCCATGGATGAGGAGCATCAGGCTCTCATGGAGAACCAGACATGGGATTTGGTGAAGCTACCCAAAGGCAAAAGAGAATTACAGAACAAGTGGGTGTTCAGAGTCAAAGAGGAAGAAGGAGGTAAGAAAAGATACAAGGCCCGGTTGGTGGTCAAGGGGTTTGCATAGAAAAAAGGTATAGATTTTGATGAGATTTTTTCTCCTGTAGTAAAAATGACTTCTATTAGAATTGTTCTAGGAATAGTTACAGTAGAAGACTTGCACTTAGAACAACTTGATGTAAAGACTGCATTTCTCCATGGTGATTTGGAGGAGGAACTATATATGTAGCAACTAGAGGGCTATGAGGTCAAAGGTAAAGAGGAGATGGTGTGCAAACTGAAGAAGAGCTTGTATGGCTTGAAACAAGCTCCATGTCAATGGTATAAGAAATTTGATAGCTTCATGATGGAGCAAGGTTATATTAGATGTCATTCTGACCATTGTGTGTATACAAAAGAAATTTGAGGATGGTAGTTATATTATCCTGTGTCTGTATGTGGATGACATGTTGGTTGCAGGTAAAAACATGCAGGAAATAAAAGTACTCAAGAAGCAGCTAAGTGAATCCTTTGTTATGAAGGATTTGGGGGCAGCCAAACAAATCCTTGGTATGAGGATATCTCGGGATAGGAAGGAACAGAAGCTGACTTTATCTCAGGAAGAGTACATTAAGAAAGTCTTGGAGAGGTTTAATATGTAGGATGTTAAACTGGTTGGGACTCCTTTGGCAGGCCATTTCAAGTTATCAAAGGAGCAGTGTCCCAAGATAGAGCAGGAGAGAAACCAAATGTCCAAGGTACCTTACTCATTAGCAGTTGGTAGTTTGATGTATGCCATGGTGTGTACTAGGCCTGATATTTCCCATGCAGTGGGAGTGGTGAGTAGATTTATGAGTGATCCAGGTAGAGATCACTGGCAGGCAGTAAAGTGGATCCTTCGGTATTTGAGAGGGACCATGGAGATAGTTTTGTGCTACAGTGGATCAGACACCACTTTGTGTGGTTATGTAGATTCAGATATGGCTGGAGATGTAGACAGCGGGAGGAGCATGACAAGTTATGTTTACATTGTAGGTGGGACAACAGTGAGCTGGATTTCATGACTACAGAAGTTGGTGGCTTTGTCAACCATAGAGGCTGAGTATGTTGCTGCCACAGAGGCAAGCAAAGAAATGATTTGGTTACAAAAATTTCTTGAGGAGTTGGGGCATAAGCAGGAGGAAGGAAAGCTACATAGTGATAGTCAAAGTGCTATACACCTAGCTAAGAACTCTACTTTCCACTCTAGGATGAAGCATATATAGTTAAGGTACCATTTCATTAGGACAGCTTTGGAGGAAGAGAAGTTGAAGCTGGAGAAGATCCATACTAGTCAGAATCCTACAGACATGATGACCAAGGTGGTCACAAGGGAAAAATTGAAGTTGTGTTTAGCTTTGGTTGGTCTTCACGGAAACTAGTGAAGGGTTGAGAAGTTTGCTCAAAGGAAAACTAGTCTCCAAGTGGGAGATTGTTAGGTTGTGGAGCCTATTTTCATGTGTGAAAGTGTTGAAGACTGTACACTAAGAGTATTGTACACTTTTCATGTATCCTCACCGGGGTTCGGGGGTCGGGTCTGGGCCCCAAGTGGGGGTACAAGGGCGGTAGTCCCCATTGTAGTAGGGGTTCGGGGGCGCAGCCCCCAAGAAAAAAAAATTGGGCCTTAAAACGTGCCCGATATATCGGGAAACATGATTTTCTCATATGGGCGGGATTTTGACCCATAGGTTTATGGGATGGTTTTTGCCCATGGTTTTGATACCCACGGTTTTGTAAAACTGCTTAAGTAGTTGTCTATTTATATGGTTTTATGCATATGATAGATGTATGAAAAACATTGCAGATGTGCTTTGAATTCGGGTGTGAATTCTGTAGAGTTTGTTGAGCATAGCTCCAAACAGATCTGGGTATTGTATTGAGAGAGTTGGTGGCTTGTAATAAAATCTGAGCAAGTGATTCTTGGTGGACGTAGCCCAAATTGGGTGAACCACATTAAATATTGTCTCTTTGTGTTGTGTTATTTTATTCTGCACTTTTATTTGAGATCTTTAATATTTTCTGCATATTAGTTTCTACTGTTGCGATTCTATGAGGGATTATTCTACATATTTTATCCCTTATGTCCTAACAAAAGGTATATAAAGGACTCCCTTAGCAAGCATTTTTTATCCTAGCATAGGTATCCTTCATCCGTAATAAGCTATAGTGCAAGGTAAGGAACCAGCGAAGATTACTCCTTATCTGATCACACATCAATATAAAGGTGGGCCAACTTAGTGAGCACCACTATTGTGTGTGGCATTGAAAGTGGAATATATCTTGTGTTGCACACCCACTTGACAAGCTAGGTTGTGTGTGACATGTTTGCTTATATATCATTTTGACCACACATTAATCAACCAAGAAAACATTAATCAAAAAATTAAAATTGACCCAATCCATCCATCTAATTACCCCAATCTTATCCCCTTTCCTAATCCATCCATCCACATTTAATATCTCCAACTTCATCATATATTACCTACATCCTATCCATACCCATTCCTATTCCTAAATATTATCTAAACCCCCACTCTCATCATGGCTTCCATCAAACTCAAATCCGCCACCCATCAACCTTTACCTTACCACTTTGATCAAAACATCCCTATTACTATCCAATCTTTAAAAAACCAAATTATGACACTCACATCCTCTCTCCAACAATCTCCTAACCCATCCCAAGTTGATCCCACCATACTCACAACCATCCAAAATATTAACAAAAAAAATCTTTACCTCCAATCACACCTTAGCCAAACATCTTCTCAACCATCCTCCCTCACATCCACTTATGATACTGAGCACCTTATTGACATCAACCAAGATAATCCCCCATCTACACAACCAATCACACCTAATCATAAATCCACATCATCCAACACCCCTAACCATCCTCCTTCCACACACCCATATAATTACATCAATTTTTATAAACTCCAAACATCCCCTTACGCCAATAAAAATCTCCTTTTCAAACTTTTCCAAACCTTAACCAACTATGATTTTTCCACCACATTCACTTCCAAATCAAAATTTAAATCAAAACCAAAACCTAAATATACCAAATCACCACCATCTAATGACCTTTGTTTATAGTTTGCAAACCTATTATCCAAGCCTGATCATTTATCACTACTATCCCCCATTAACCAATCTAATCCCCAACTCCCTCCCATCAAAACATACAATACTGTACCTTATACATACCCATCCACATCTAATCAAGATCAAACCAAACCACAATCATTATACCCTACATCACACCTTAGTCCTAAATCTTCATCATCCCCATCATCCCAACCTCATCACATGGAATTTCTCCTAGATAGCCCCAAGTCCCCTCCTTTAACATATACTTTAGATCATAAGCCTCCATCACTTATATCTAACCCCATCCAATCAAGTGTGACTCCTAAGTCACCCACATCCTTTTCACCCCCTAATCCTACTTCATCTAACGTGGCCCCCGTGCCACCTTTACCCTCTCCATCCACATCTAATAACTCTAACAATCACCAATCCAATCTCAATCCATCCAATATAACTCCTAAGTTCCCCCATCCCTGAATCATATACCACCCAACATGACTCCTAAGTCACCTCAATATCCCAAATCTAATGTGGTTCCTACACCATACCCATCTAAAAAATCTCCTTTATCACCCAACTCTAATTCGACCCCCATATCACAACCATTCCATTCATTTAAATCTACCCCATCCCCTTAATCTACATCTACTAATCCTAATTCAAATCCATCTACCTAAAAACCACATACTCAAATGAATCCAAAACCAAACCAACCTCCCAAAACCCCTAGGCTAATCATCCATCTAAATCCCAACCATCTAATCCAAATCCTAAACCTACATCTAAACCACATAAATCCAATCACTCCTTTCCTATCCTACCCACTCGTACATATATCCTACCTAAACCACCCTTATTACCCACACCATCTCTCTTGCCAACCCCAATCACCTTTGACTCCTTAGGTGAATCCTTCACTACCATCTTCCATCATCTAAAAACTTTCAACATGATTATCCATCCCCCAATCAAAACATGCAAGAAAAACCTTCCCAAACCATCTTGGTATAGGGACCATTATTATTGTGAGTTCCCTCATACCCATGGGAATTCTCTTAATCGATTTCTACAATTCCAATATTACGTCCAAAACCTCTTTAACCAAAAAATTATTTTCCTTGTACCTCTCTATCCATCATCCTTTTATCTTCATCATGTACCTCACCATTCCCTATCCAAATCCACATCCTCTCTTAAACCCCATTATCATACACAATACAAATTTCATCCATCCCAACCATCCACAAATCCAAAGAAATCCAAAAAATCTAAAACTCTCCCCCACCTAAACATCCAAACAAATCCAAATCTAAACCCCCATTTGTTGATTTCCCCTTAGTGGATGAGAAAACAAACATCCCCCAATCTAATGGTGAAAACATCACTTCACCCTCTTCCATATCCACTTCCTTCCATGTAACTGAAAATATTCTTACCAACATCAAACATTGTGGTAAAAGATTAGGATTCCATGAATAAGGCATCCTTACTCACATCACCCATCCTCCCAACTCTGGACAATTAGGATTGGGCTATAAACCTCTCACTAACAATACCCAATCACAAACCGATCCCACCAATTCTCTTGACCATCCCATCAATCCATCTACAAATCCCACATCTCCTAATCCCCCTACACATCCCAAACACCTCAAATCAGATTGAGCATTTAGGTTTTCCTTTTCATGTGGATGTTCTTTCCTCATCTATCCATCCTCATCCCTCCATCCTCACAAGTACTTAATTTACTTAATCACACATGATGTAAGGCATTAGTACCTATTACAATTTTGTGACCTTGGTCTATCCTTACTATAAACATCCAATAACAATCATATCTTAGAGATCCAATCACTTAATCACACATATTAATTAGCTTTTGATAAAGACCCTTGGGTGCATCTTATGACACTCTAGCTAATGTCGTCACTACACACTTCTCCATCCCCCCATCTAGCCACTTGTGATTCTTAACCCCTAGAGGTCTTAATAGAGTGGATCATATATATATATATATATATATATATATATATATATATATATATATATAAAGTAAAAAATTATATCAAAAATAAAAAATATCCAATAAAATCCACCTCAAGAATCTATGTAGGGGTGTTTCCAGAAACTCTACTGGGGCTATGGATGCCTAGCTGGAAGTTGATGAATGTTGTGACAATAATCAGATGTATCTACATCACATCTATGGATGACTGGCTAATAGGGAAGCAATGCATGGCTTAACCTTTCGGTCACCTTCCATCAGCTTACTTGATTTAATAACTCCATATGCATTAGCTAGTTTGTTTTAACGTACTACCCATTAAGTCTTCAAAACAAGCGGTAATTAACCATCACAATCGTACACACGATGATCTTGAAGAGACATCACACTTGTATGCTGCCAAGTATGACTTAGACCTTGGTCACACTCTTGTATTAGTCCTACTTTTATCTTACACCATGTGCTTTTAAGATCATCTTTTGTTCATCATTCATTACAAACCATTCATCCTTGCATGCACATCCTTTTACATCCATCATCCGTGGGCACTCGACGATCCTATTGCTTTATCCTATCCCCCCTTTTTTCTTCCTTTAACCAGTCATCATTATGAATGGGGGAAAATTTATAATCTTCTGGGGGCACCATCCCTTACTTTTTATTCTTCCTTATACTTGGGGGCATAACAAACCTAGACTATCACCCATCATCCTACCCTTTTATTGGGGGCCTATCTTATCCTCCTACCTTATCCGATCAAGTAAGTCATCACCTTGTCCCATATCCTACCTTATCACATCCCTCATCCTATCCAACCTCCTTTATCTTACACAACTAATCCCTTTTATCCTACATCCTTTATCCTATCCAAAATCATCCCTTTCTCCAACATCCTTTATCCTATCCATAATCATTCCTTTATCCTATCCACAATTATCCTATCCAACCAATCCCTTTATCCCACATCCCTTATCCTATCCCAAATCATCCCTTTATCCCTAATCCTTAACCACATCTACCTTGGGAATTATAGGAGAAATCCTACTCCTTTCAACACCATGCCTATCCCTATCACATATTCATCCCACCACATCTAAACTATCTTAAAAGTCCAAAAAATCGAAAACATCTTAAAAATCCAACAAAATCAAAACATCTTAAAAATCCATAAAAATTTGACAATACATATACAATCTAAAACACTTTTTAATGCATTTGTGTGTGTATGCTTGTTCGCTTGTTTATCTTTTTCTTGCATTTACATCATATTTTGACCGATGATATGAGGCCATTTTTTCTTTTAGCACTTTTCCGATGATATGAGGCACCTTTTATTTCCTTTTTATTTTTTTTGGTCTAATGATATAAGGACCATATTTTATATATTAATATGTCCAATGATACGAGGACATGGAAATTTAGTAACTCAATCATCATGGTATTTATGTCTTGATGCATCTTACTTTATTTCACATCTTAATAAACTTACTAATGATGATAATTGTGGGAACTTTACGATAGCACCAACCCTTTCAATAATCACTTAGCTTAATCATCATCACCTTATCCAACCAATCATTCATCAATCATCTAACACCATATTTTCAAATATTATTGATCTAATCAATATTTATAATATTTTCAATCAATCCTATAAATTATTATCATCCAAACATCTTCACATCAAAATCCAACATCCAACATCCAACATCAAAATCCTCTCCCCTTGACTGGGGCATCCCAAATCCAAATAATAAAAAATCCAACATCAACAAACATCATTAATCCAAGATCCTATCTAAGTCTTATCCCCCATGGATGGGGCATCCAACAATCCAAAACCTTGTGATCCAATAACATCCAAACATCATGTGATCCAACAACATAAAAATATCCAAAATCTAGCAACATCCCAAATCCAAATTATCCAAAACAACAACCTCTTTACTAGGGAATCCAAAATCAAAAAAGTATGCACCCTTGTCATACATCAATGATTGGGGCCTCCTTAATCTTCTCACTGGGGCATCTCCTCTCTTTTCGAGTAGCTACTAGCCTCGTTTCTCCCTGCCTACCCACTCGAGGGGGCATCATATTACCATCTTATCATCTTCTACTTATTCTTTGAACGATCATTGCTACACAATAATCCTTCAATGATGGGAAAAATGTAGACACCTACAATGTCTACATGACTAATTAACATTAATCATGTCCCGAATTTTAGTATTATCACCATTTATCTACTAATAATCTATTTTAATCCATCATTATAATCATCATTAATAAACCATATAATAATTAATCGTAAGATTAATTATTATTATTAATCCATTTTACCAACATTCATCATTCATCATTTATCATTAATCCTTTTATTTCATTATTATATCATATTATCCTATTTAATTCTTCATTAATATTTTATAGGAATTTAATATTCTTACATCTCACCTGCCACCTACCCTACACATCCCTACACCTAGCCTTTCCATCAAATCTCATCATTAATTATCTTAATCACATCATTTAACCTAATCTAATCATAATCATGTGCACATCCTCACCTCTAAATCTAGAGGCTTCTAAATATAGAAGATTCTCCATCTTTCTCTCTCATTTTTAAAAATTCAAATATTCTACACTCTTCTATTAAATTAAAAATTTAATAAAATCTCCACACAAAATATAAAACCCTCCACATCTAGAAATATCTACACAAATCAAATCTTCTCATCAAATTTCAACCATTGGATTAAATCCAACATGGATTAATCCTTGCCATCAAATTTTCCACTCACAAACTATAAATCAAGCACTCATCCTCCATGAGAGCACAACAGGGAAATTCATATCAAACCTTTTCCATTTTTATCACTTAATAAATCCATCATTCATCTCCAATCTAGCATCATTTATCCTTCATCATTCATCAATAAATCATCAAGAAATCCAAGGAGAGGTGTTTCCCATGTGTCTCAAAAAAATATGAAGCAAGCAATCAAGTTCAATCCAAGCAATCCAAGAGCACATCCAAAACATCAAGGGATATCTTTATTTGGTAAGTGAAGATATTGCATTTCTTTCTCCCTTCCATCTTTATCTATTTGAGGTTTTGTTTAAATATATTAGATTTAGGGATCAATTGCTTTGTTTTTGGTTTCTAATTTTTATATAATTTTTTCTTGCATTACATTTTCCATTGTGAAACTAGACCTAAATCTTTAAATTGTATCATTACAATACTCACACGCATAGACATTTATTGTTATACCTAGACATAGATTTTGCATCCTAGCTTTGTCTTAAGTTTTGTGAGTGTTTAGATTATATTGTTAGCATTGTGATAACATCATTTTGACACTAAAAATCTTATTTTCCCGAAATCTTAGATCACGTGTCTGAATAGTGTCATTACGTTGCTCAAATTGCTATCATCCATTTTACAAGACTTAGACTTTATTAGTGTTTATAATATGGGTTTTAGTATATCTTGTTAGAATATCACGTCAACGTTCTCTTATCATTCACGTCTTTTCTATTTCAAACTCGACCTAACTGGTGATATTGTGTTGTCACTATTTGGTTTCAAACCTATCTAGATAAATCTTAGGGATTAAATTATTTGTTGTGACTGAATTTTGAGTATTACACATCATTGTATTGATCTAGAAAAATTCATGTCATATATTACTTTGTTAGGGTAAGTCATTATTTATTCATTATCCTTAGGTTCACATTGACCTATTGGATTTGTGGCTATTTTATGGTTACCATTCTTTGTGACAAATTAGCATTGTTACACTACAACAATTTATCTAGGGTCCCTTTTTAAAACCTTAGTGGAAGTATTTCATATTTGTACCTCTTATTTCGATTATGCCTACTACGAGAATGGGATCTCAAAAGTTACAATCTGATCTCTTTGGAGTTGAAAACCCTCTATTAGAAGATAATTTCATGGTTGACCATAGTGGTGGAGAGGAAGATTCTTCTCGTGGGGATATAGAACTTCATCCCACCCATATTGATGAGTACTTATTTCAGAACAAACATGAGGTTCTTATGCTGGTTATGGAATTAGGGGCTATGTTACCTTCCACAGTAGACCCTTCTCTCATTTCTGCAATGGTTCATGGAGATGAAGAAGTAGACCGACCTCGTCCTATTGTTAATGAAATTACAAACCCAAGTCATGCCTCTACTTATGGACGATGGAATAATGAGGAAATACCATTTTAATATGATGGAGACTATCGGATACCTATTATTAGGTTATGTTGTGAAGATAATGAGGAATATGTTCATCATGAACAACACCCCCCTAACAAAGATCGTAACAAAATAACCACTCGAGAGGTAACCTTAGAAGAATAAGTCCAAGCCATCACTCGCTAATTGGCTAGTTTGGCTTCACATATATAAAAGGAACAACCGAAAGTTTCGAAACAAGCTATACTAAAGGTAATGCTTAAAGCTTTGTTTCGAGTTCCCAATAAACACTCCTTGATGGGAGAAAAAAAGAGAGCCTTATGAAGAAATTCTCACAGAGAATAGGGGTGGGAATACACCTATATTTTATCCTAGATATAGACCTATGCCCCCCACACAAGATTCAATCTTCAATCAAGAGTGGTCCACTATGAATAATTCCATTCTAGCATTACAAGAAGGCAAAACTGGTAACAACAAGAAATACCAGTTTGATGAGTTATGCCCTTATCTGTTTGATAGAGCCATGTTGTAGGTACCTTTCCCACAACACTTTGATTGTCTGAATTTTGACAAGTATAAGGGAAAAGGTGACCCTCGTTACCATATCACATATTTCTATATGTTTTGTCAAGAGGGTTCATATAGCGACAACTACCTCATCCATCTCTTCCCACGAAGTTTTGGAGGACAAACATTAGAGTGGTTTCTATACATCCCTAAGGGATCTTTATCTAGAAGGCTGGAACTATCAAAATATTTTATACGCCACTTTTCTTTTAATATAGAGAGTGACGTTGACATGTTAGAGCTTTGTAATTGCCAACAATGAAATTGAAACGTCATTGCGTGCTGAAAAAGAATGGAAGGGTTAAGCTATCCATTTTCCGTGATCCATACCATGTGAAACTAGACCAAATCTTTAAATGATCATTACAATACTACACGCATGACATTTATAGTTATACCTAGACATAGATTTTGCATCCTAGCTTTGTCTTAAGTTTTGTGAGTGTTTAGATTATATTGTTAGCATTGTGATAACATCATTTTGACACTAAAAATCTTATTTTCCCGAAATCTTAGATCACGTGTCTGAATAGTGTCATTACGTTGCTCAAATTGCTATCATCCATTTTACAAGACTTAGACTTTATTAGTGTTTATAATATGGGTTTTAGTATATCTTGTTAGAATATCACGTCAACGTTCTCTTATCATTCACGTCTTTTCTATTTCAAACTCGACCTAACTGGTGATATTGTGTTGTCCACTATTTGGTTTCAAACCTATCTAGATAAATCTTAGGGATTAAATTATTTGTTGTGACTGAATTTTGAGTATTACACATCATTGTATTGATCTAGAAAAATTCATGTCATATATTACTTTGTTAGGGTAAGTCATTATTTATTCATTATCCTTAGGTTCAACATTGACCTATTGGATTTGTGGCTATTTTATGGTTACCATTCTTTGTGACAAATTAGCATTGTTACACTACAACAATTTATCTAGGGTCCCTTTTTAAAACCTTAGTGGAAGTATTTCATATTTGTACCTCTTATTTCGATTATGCCTACTACGAGAATGGGATCTCAAAAGCTACAATCTGATCTCTTTGGAGTTGAAAACCCTCTATTAGAAGATAATTTCATGGTTGACCATAGTGGTGGAGAGGAAGATTCTTCTCGTGGGGATATAGAACTTCATCCCACCCATATTGATGAGTACTTATTTCAGAACAAAACATGAGGTTCTTATGCTGGTTATGGAATTAGGGGCTATGTTACCTTCCACAGTAGACCCTTCTCTCATTTCTGCAATGGTTCATGGAGATGAAGAAGTAGACCGACCTCGTCCTATTGTTAATGAAATTACAAAACCCAAGTCATGCCTCTACTTATGGACGATGGAATAATGAGGAAATAACCATTTTAATATGATGGAGGACTATCGGATACCTATTATTAGGTTATGTTGTGAAGATAATGAGGAATATGTTCATCATGAACAACACCCCCCTAACAAAGATCGTAACAAAATAACCACTCGAGAGGTAACCTTAGAAGAATAAGTCCAAGCCATCACTCGCTAATTGGCTAGTTTGGCTTCACATATATAAAAGGAACAACCGAAAGTTTCGAAACAAGCTATACTAAAGGTAATGCTTAAAGCTTTGTTTCACGAGTTCCCAATAAACACTCCTTGATGGGAGAAAAAAAGAGAGCCTTATGAAGAAATTCTCCACAGAGAATAGGGGTGGGAATACACCTATATTTTATCCTAGATATAGACCTATGCCCCCACACACAAGATTCAATCTTCAATCAAGAGTGGTCCACTATGAATAATTCCATTCTAGCATTACAAGAAGGCAAAACTGGTAACAACAAGAAATACCAGTTTGATGAGTTATGCCCTTATCTGTTTGATAGAGCCATGTTGTAGGTACCTTTCCCACAACACTTTGATTGTCTGAATTTTGACAAGTATAAGGGAAAAGGTGACCCTCGTTACCATATCACATATTTCTATATGTTTTGTCAAGAGGTTTCATATAGCGACAACTACCTCATCCATCTCTTCCCACGAAGTTTTGGAGGACAAACATTAGAGTGGTTTCTATACATCCCTAAGGGATCTTTATCTAGAAGGCTGGAACTATCAAAATATTTTATACGCCACTTTTCTTTTAATATAGAGAGTGACGTTGACATGTTAGAGCTTTGTAATTCCAAACAATGAAACAATTGAAACTTCATTGCGTTCTTACAAAGATGGAGAGGGTTAGCTATCCATTTTCCTTGCTCCATACCTGAAAAGTTGTTAATAAGTATATTTGTTCCCAACCTCCATCCAGACATTATGTTCCACTTGCTAATGAATTGTGGAAACACATTTGAAGAGGTAATTGAAAAAGGGAGTCAAATTGAAAAGGCGTCAGTAGTTAAGGGACTTTAAAACCTTTCTCTCGTGATCAAAACAATTCTAAATCTAATGAAATAAAAAAAATATTCATAATAAGAAAAAAATCATCATTACTGATGGGATAGTAGACTCCAAGTGAGTACAATCCATTGAGAATCATGCACCTTTTACACTTGCAAAATGCAATCCACCTATGGAGTATAAATGTTGCAATTTCACCCCTCTATATTAATCTATATCATCGATAATAAAATAGTTAGAGGATCTAAGCATGGTTTTAATACCATGAAACACAACCCTACAGAGATGACACACCTAAACCATTATGGTTTAGGGGACATTGAATTTTTTGGATTTCACTGCGGAAAGGGTCACAAAACTGATAAGTGTTTAAGATTAAAACAGTACATTCAAGACCTGATTGATAAAGGTGATATAGAAGTATATTTTTTCGTTGCTACCAAGTCTCCAAACATAAAATTGGGGATTTTAAAAGACCCTTTTCCCAACCAATCAGAGTTCAATCGTCTCAAAATAATAATTTCAACTATGTGTCAAATAAATACCATTTTGATGCATTGATAGGTTGTGTTGATCCACTCATTGAAAAAATCAATACTATTAGAATTAAAACAAGAGAGTACGTCATGGCAACGAGATGAGATTCCCTTGTTATCTCAGAGCCTACTTCCTCTCTTCCTCAAGAGAGACACACTATGATGTGTTAGATCAACTAGAGAAGACTACAAATAAGATTTCAATCTTAGAACTTATAAATATTTCTAATGTTCATAAGGATATACTTTTAAAAACCTTACGAGAATCATGAGTATCTATTAATGTTCAACCCAACACATTTACAGGACAAGGTAGTGAAAATCAATTCTTTAGAACATATAACCTTCAGTCATTCAAAAAAAATTGTAGAAAATCCATCTCATAACCCACCCTTACACATTGAAGTAATAATCAAGTGTATGAAGGTCAAAATAGTACTTATGGATGGTGGATCGGTTCTAAATATGTATACCCTTAAACTAGTTCGTAAAATAGGATGCATAGAATCTAATTTGGAGACAAAGGTCATCACCATAAAGGCATATGACAATGAAGAATGAAAATCAGCTGGAATGATCACTTTCTCATTAGAATTTGGTCACATAACATATGATACAAATTTCCATGTCTTAGATTTGGAACTCTATTACAACATCTTGCTCGGCCTCCCATGGATTCATGTCATGAAAACTATGCCATTAACGTATCATTAATGTTTAAAGTTGCAACATGAAGGAAAAACACTTAATATACAAGGGGATCCCCAACCATTTGCTCATTGTAGAGTATTTTCAGGCTACTTTCCTACCATCTAGAGGTGCCCCTCTATGGAGATTGTTGTTCATGTTCAATTGGAGGCCCTCGTTTCACAAGTGGATCTAAATACCTTGTATACCAATGAAAATGGTGCTTCCACATCATAAAATCCCTTTGCTTCATGGGAGATGAAGGTTATACCAAGAGGTTGTGGAGAGTATGATCTACAACATGCCCTTATGGTTCAAAACATTTTGCTATTAGCTCAAGTGCATGGTAGGCCGTGTTTCAAAATCCAAATATCAAGGGATACTTTCCCTTTTGATAATTTTACTTCTTATGGCTTACTAGAAGACGAAAGGTTTCTTAAAGATATTGTATTCCATGTCTTGATGAAAATGAAAAATGGCTATATCCTAAAACTCACCCAAGTATCTTATTCCTAATCAAATAATTCTTACCATGAGGTATAAGGGACATGGTTGCGACTGTCAAGAGAAAGGTTCCTTTAGAATCTTTGTCGATACCTTATCGTATAATGGTTAAATTAGGTATTGGCATCCATTTATATGAGTCTCACTCTTTAGATGATGAGTACACTTCTTCTGAGCATGAGTATAGTTTGTATTAAAATGAAAGCGAAGAAGATTCTTGGTGTAGTCTTTACGAAGACCTTGCCACCATGAACCTATTCTCTAACATGTCTATCCTTACCATAACCCCAATTACACCCACCGTATCACCTTAACTTAGACATTGGACATCATCTACCCATCACTTGTGAATTGGGATCAACAAAAACACATACCTATTGACGTGTTTAAAAATGATGAACATATTGGTGATTTCCTAGGCATCAGAGATAACATTCCAAGAAATGATCACAAGAAAGGATTATCCATTCATCTCAACGCATGTACGTACTTTGGAGAGGAGGTAGAGTTATGTGGAAATTTAAGTAAAAAAGTGAGAAAGGGAAAGATTCCTATAGAAAATCCTTACAAAAAGAAAAAGTCTGAGTTTTACAGTGAAAACCTCTTTGAGGAACTAGTGGAAAAACAAGCATAACAACCTATGGATAAGATGGTGTACCCACTTAAAGATGAGGATCTCCACTAATCACCTTTGGCAGAGGAGGATCTCAATATCCCTCTTGATCCTACGCACATGGAAGATGAACCCAAGATACGAGTGGAGGGAAAAATAGATGTTAACATCAACACAGAGGAGTTGTCTATAATGGTTAAGTTGGGAGCTTCACTCTTAGCTCAAGAGAAAAAATCATTTACAAGAATTTTGAGAGAATATGAAGACATATTCATTTGGTCTTACGCATATATGCCGAGAATTGATCTTGCATGCGCGTTGCATAATCTTGTTGTACACCCGGAAGCCAAGCCTATAAAGAAAAATCTCTACAAGATGCATCCTCACGTTGCCTTGCTGGTAAAGGCAGAGATATAAATGTTATTAGAATAAAGATTCATCAAGTCTATCGAATCCTCAAGGTGGATTTATATTATTGTACCATTTCCTAAAAATATAGTCGGTATTAGATGTGTACCAATTTTATAGATATTAATAAAACATGTCCCAAGGACGATTTTCCTCTTCCTAACATTTACATGATTTTAGATTCTATAGACAGGTTATGAGATGCTCTCACTCATGGATGACTTCTCAGGTTATAATCAAAAATATATTTTGGAAGAAGATCAACACAAAACAAATTTCAAAACCCCGTGTGGGAGATTCATCTACCAAGTCATGCCCTTTGGCCTCAAGAATATAAGTGTTACAAATCAATGGGCCATGAATGTAATATTTCATGACATGATTAGTGATATCATTGGAGGATTACGTAGATGACATATTAGCAAAGTCTAGAACTTGGGAAGAGCACCCAAATATTTTACAATGCATATTTCAACTATTAAGAGACTACAAAGTTCAGCTTAACCTGAAGAAATGCATTTTCGGTGTAGTATTTGGAAAATTACTAGAATTCATTGTTTCAAGGAGAGGAATATAAGTATACCCTGCAAAAGTCACATCTATCACAAAAATTTCTCCCTTGAAAAATATTAGACAACTGCGTAGCTTACAAGGGAAAATCTAGGCCATCAGAAGGTTTATTTCATAGCTACCAGAAAAGTGTCATACATTCACGCATATTCTCAAGAAAGATGTTAACTTCACCTGGGGCTAGAGTAACAACAAACATTTGCTTTGTTAAAAGAGTACTTGGGTAAACCCCTCATTCTCACACTGCCAAGGTAGGAGAACCCTTACTACTCTATATTTCTACTACACATTTTACAATTGGGGCACTGTTAGCCCAGTATGATAAAGAGAAGAAGGAAAAAGTTGTGTACTACTTGATAAGGACATTGATAGCTTATGAGCTCAATTATCCACAAATCAAGAAATATTTTCTCGTTGTAGTTTTTTCCTTCAAGAAACTATGCCACTATATGCTCAACAATAAAATCAAGCTTATTTCAAAGGTGGATCCACTAAAGTACTTATTTTCCAAACTAAAACTTATAGGAAAGATGGCTAATTGTATCATCTTGTTAAGAAAGTTTGACATTGAGTACATTTATCAAAAGTCACTAAAGGGACATGTTTTAGTAGATCAACTAGCAGAAGCTCTGCTACTAGGTAATGAACCCTTGCATCTAGAACTACTAGATGTATCCATAATGTATCTTGAAGAATCTATCATGTGGAAACTATACTTTTATGTTTCCTTTACCTTTCATGGTTCAAGAGTCGGAGTTGTGTTAATCACTCCTACAGGAGACTTGATTCCATAGGCACTCTAATGTGGGTTCCCATGAATGAATAATATAGTGGAGTATGAGGCTCTCATCATAGGGATGAAGCTAGCCATCAAAATGGATATCCAACAAATCAATTGCATTGGTGATTCAATGTTCATCATCAAACATGTCATAGATGAATACAAGGTAAAAGATGAGAAGTTGCTTCCATATAAAATAATGGTCGATTCCTTGAAATATTTCTTTAAGAAAATAACATTTGAGAAGATACCAAGAGCCAAAAATAGAGCAGTAGATACCATGGATACTATAGGATCCATGTTGAGCATTCCACCAAGGAACAACAATATGTCATTATTTGTTGAACATTTAAGAACACCGGCATATGACATACTAGAGTCATGTTTGGTGTGCGATGTTGTTGGTCCCTTTTCCCCATGGTACACTGAAATTTTTAACTATCTCCATGATGGAAACTTCCCTACTAACATTTCCCATGCTGAAAATCACAACCTCATCCAGCGTATAGCCCGTTATACCCTACTTTGTGGCACCCTCTTCCGCCGAGACTATGACGGGAATCTGTTGTGATATTTAAATTCAAATGAATCTATCCAAGCAATCAAAGATGTGCATGAAGGAATCTGTGGTGCTCATACTAATGGAAATGTCCTTACCAAGAAAATACTAAGAGTAGGATACTATTGGCCTACCATAGAGCATGACTTCTATCAGCATGTGAAGAAATGCATGGATTATCAAAAGAACGGAAACTTGATACATGTGCCAATGTAATCCTTGCAACCAATCAGGACACCCTATCCATTCTCAAAGTGGGGTCTCGATCTAATATGAATACTTAACCCTATATCCTCGAATGGCCATAAGTTCATTATAACCACTACTAAGTACTTTACAAACTGGGTAGAGGTTATTCCTCTTACCTATACAGAAGGTCCCTGTACGTACCCAAAAATGTAGGTATTGTACTACCAGAAAGAGGTTACAGAAACCCCAATGATGATTTAGATCTCTTCGCAAGGTGTTTGGAATCCATAAAAGCTTGCCAAGTATACATTTGCATCCTAGAAAACCTTGTCTAGATTTTGCATGTTTTGTTCTAACCTTTGTCCCCTTTTCCTTACATTTTGTCTTTAAGTTACAGAACCACTGCCCTACCTGGGTGGCAGTCCCATGACCACTGCCCAAGATAGGGTGGCGGTCCTGTAACCACCTTCCTGTGCAGGGAGGCAGTCCTGTGCGCATTTTCCAGAATGTTCTGACGATTTCATCAAACATAAAAATTCAAATTTCACCCGCATTTCTCAACCACTAAAGCTTGCATTTATGTTTTGGCCACCTGGTAAATAGTGATTTCTCTTTATTTATGATAGAGGAGTTCAATTCAAACTTTTCTTCTGATCATTACAAATGTTATAAATAGCATTCTTGCACTTAGTAAAATAGAGACACCAAGAAGAAGAAAAAACTATGAAAGAGGAAAAAGACCAGATCTCTTTTCTTGTCTAAGAGCACCATTTTCTTGATCTAAAGACCCTTGGTTTGAATATTTCTTTTCTTATCTCTCCCAAGTTTGTTTATGAATCGCTTCATTATTACCTGCTACATAGAATAAATCCCACTAGCCTGTATTTGAACCCTGCACATGTAGTTATACCTCGTTGTATACCTACAATGATCCTGCTAGGAATCGCATAGGCCAAGCTCATTACACTTGCGCCATCCTCTTTCCTACTTGTAATTCGTTGTGTTTCTCTAAAGTTGTTATTGCTCATTGTTTGAGTACATGCTATGTATCATTTTGTTTCATCATCGCTGTAATAACCCTGTTAGGAACTGCATAGGCCAAGTTCAATTCACTTGCACAATCCTTCTCCTACTTTTGCTTCGTGCAATTTTACCTTCAAATCTATCATTTTCACAGTGCCTTCTCTTACCGATGCTTCTATAACTCCTACTCTTTCTGGATTCACGTGAACATGCAAGAATGAAAAGATCACATTGAGGGGACAAGCTACAACACAATTAGATTTTCCTCTGCTCAGTAAACTCCAGGTTTAAATTTTCAAAGTTATTATCAAATAGAGTAGTGAATAATTTTATTCAGTTAAGCTCACTTTCAATATTGCCAGGGAAGTTGTGGGGAATGATAATTTCTGAGAAGCTATGATTTGTTCCTCACTTCTGAGGTAAGATTGAAGGTTTTCAATTAATTTAAATAGTTGTCTTTCATCTAGATTCACACATTTGCACAGGTAAATAACCACACCGGGTTATCTTGCTTGTTTAGTTTTAGTATAAAAGTATTTTAAATAGTTGTTTGTAATTATAATGTTTCAATCATGCATTTTGTTTATATTAGTTTCCCTTTCAGTAGTATTATAAATTGTTATTTTCAATTTAAGTTAATTCAGAAACTTCATTTTAGATTAATACTTAGATCCTAATTAGGAAGATAAACCACTAGGGAATTTACATTATCCGCTCATAGCCTCTAAATATCCCCTTTTTCATTTCAGTTACCAGGATATCACACTATTAGATCTTAGTCACTAATCCTCCTATAGTTAGCCATAGGAAAGTTGCTTGCCAATTCTCATCCTCGCCTATAGCTTTTCTATCGTGAAAAACTTTCAATAATCCCGGCTGTGACTTCATCTAAGTCACCTACATTTCAAACCATCGGCTGTCTCGGCATGACCTCGAGAGGTCGGGTACAGGGAAGGTCACTTTCTGATTATCATCCTCGCATGTCACTTTTCTGTCGTACAGTCCCCAAATCTCTAAGTTTATAATGAACCATATCATTTAGTGATATGTTATCCCTTCTTCTATTATCACTGATAATAGTAAGTCGTTTAAAAATAAAATTGTGAAAGCACTCTGCAAATGCTTTCAAATATCCCTCAAGTTTTTGACCCCGTATTACCCTCAAGGTAATGGGCATGTTGAAGCTTCCAATAAAACCCTAATTTATATTATGGAGAAGATGGTGAAAACCACAGGCTATAACTAGCATCTAAAGATTCACCCTGCCCTCTAGGAATTCAGAACTTATATTCACACTCGTACAGGTGCAACTCCATAATCTTTAGTATTTGGCATAGAAGTTGTCCTACCCTTAGATATTTTGATCCCTTCTTTGTGTATCGAGCTAAGGGATTACCTGAATGAAGAGGAAGACTACATAGTAACTTCACTAGAAGATTTTGAGATATTAGACGAGAAATGCCTTCATGCTCTCAATCACCTTAAACTATATTAGGATTGAGTGTAGAGAAGCTATAATAAAAAATTCATATCTCTTTAATCTGAGGTAGGGGACTTGGTGTTAAAAGTGAATTATAAGAACACCAATAAGGATTGAGAAAAGAAGGGGAAATTTGAACTAAATTGGCTATGACCATATGTTGTGGTTCTCAAGTTTGGTCCAGGTGCCTATAATCTTGCCTATTCAGATAGCCAAGAGCTTCAATAACCCATGAACGCAATGCATCTTAATAACTTATATACTTAAGTATGGGGTCTCTAAAATATCAAGAAAAGAAAAAAGTATAAAAATAGAAAAAAAATAAAAAGAGAAATAAACAAGTGCATCCAATAGTGAAAACCACACAATGGTGGCACTTTGGACAAGTCCTTTGGTGAAAATTGGTCTCCGGCGCCAAGGGAGGGTCCATTGTTCACAAGCATTTCAAGTTTAGGAGTAAGAAAAAATTGTCCTAAGATATTCTTTACCTTCATCGGAGTCCCTTGTGAGCCTATCCCTATTTTCCCTGATCTAGATAATCCTACCTTTTGAATGCAGAGAATTTAACTTTGAATGAACCAATCTCACGCTAGGGGAAACATCACAATGTCACTTCTGGTATTTAATACGTGGAATTCTACCTATGTACATCCCATTGAACATTGGGGGAAACTTCCTAGCATCACTTTTGGCATATAACATGTGGTATTCTTCCCTTGGACATCCCATCTAATGTTGGGGTCATCCACGTTTCTTCATTTCCTTACGCGTTCACTTTAGAAAACCATTTAGAAAACATCAAAAATATTCATATAACTTTTGAAAACCCCCAAAACATGTAGATATGTCCATTAGAAAACTCAAAACATTCAAATACATTTCGTAGAAAACTCCAAAATAATATAAAATTGTCTTAGAGATAACTTTAACCAAAAACAACGAAAAATGTCCCAAATCTATCCCACAAAAACAAAGTAGTGGTTTGTTTACTTTTAGTTGTTGGTTTATATGGGTTTTAGTTGCATTAATTTTTTGTAGTGTGTGATTTAAATTGAATTCACTTTCTTACTTAGATCAAATGTTACTTTCATTTGTAGTTCATTACATTGAGTTCATTTTATCCTACATACTTGTAGATAAATATGTTGCTTTGATTAGATTTGTTTAATGTGTGCTTGTTAATTTTTACTTGTACATTATCTTATCACTTCATCATCATATCACATATAACCATCACATCTACACATCAAATATCAATAAATGCTAAGTCTACATCACTCATGTACACTAAAGATAATCAACAAATATTGTATAACCAATGGGACAAGAGGGGTTGCACATGATCACAAATCTATCCCCCCACACCAATATCAAAAATAGAAACATGTTTTACTCAAAGTATCTTATCAACATGCAATATGACATCATCTAAATCTATCTCATAATCTAACATATGATATAAACATAAACATACATATTAAACATGATATCTCATAAAAAACATGTGATACATCACTAATACATCTATCATCATACATCATAAAAAATATAAATGTCCATGTACAAAAAAATATGTCTCAAAATTACATCCAATATAATGAGCCATCATGGGTGTCTATACAAAAAAGTTCTTTCATCACGAGGCATAATAAAAAATAATATATAATGTACATTTTTTACCAAAAAGTGTCTTCATCGCGAGGCATGATAAAAAACAATACATATAGATCTTTTAAAAAGTATGCCTTCATATCAAGGAGATACACCAAAAAATACATCTAGTACATCAATAAGAGAGTTAACCATGACTCTCACTGTCACTAGGATTGCCTAGTCCAGGTCCACCGCTAGGTGGGGGCATCTGAGGTACTGAATGTGTAGAATCTGTGCCATCCTATTTTCTTGAAGGATCCTATACAAATCACGTTGATCGTGATGGCCTACAAGATCTAGCAGATAGTGACATACTACTTATTATCTGACTATACTCAAGAGCTCTCTACTCGGCTGGAACGACCGTGTGGTATGCATCCTGAAGTATGTAGCCTCAGTTACTAAAGAAACACTATGACTAATAAATATCTGAACCCCTGAAGAAGTGCCTCCCTACTCAAGTGTATCACACTCCACTCTATCACTAGCTAGCTCTATTTGTAGTTGGGCTCTCTTTGCTATATCATGATCCCCCTCTGCTATAGCTTGATGCCTCTCTACCTACATATGTATACTATATTCTATCACCTGATCTCACTATGTCAGGGCCTGTAATCTCTCTATCATGGCCTGGTCTCACTCTACCATCATCTAATCCCCATCTGTGATGGCCTAGTCTCTTTGTATAATAGCTTGATCTCTCTCAGAAACAATCTGATCCCTATCATCTGCCATCTGGAGTTATAGAGTTGTCACCTACTGTAATTTTTGTTTCAATGTAGCCACCTATCCACCAGCCTATATATCTTGAATATCCTCCTCCATATCCTCACCACCCATTCCATCTCCTCCTGAAATTTTAACTGGATGACCCTAATCAGGTATGAAATCTGATTCAATGTGTTTTAGAAATCTGATTTAAGAATGTATATCATATCCACATCAGTTAACCCACTGAATCATTCAAGATCCCAACTGATTTTATAATAAGTGTCGTAACTAATTATTATGAAAAATTATAATATAAAATACTGATTAATAATGTGAAAATGAAATCAGATTGGAATCAAATCAGTGTAATAAAAATGACACCAAAAACTTGATAATAAAGTTCGGCATGCAAACCTACATCTCTGAAACCACAACAGTGAATTGATCTATTATAAAAATCACTTAGAAGTACAATCACCCTTTCAAAATGAATAATAGATCCCAATTCCCTATAATAAGATCTGATAATGGAACAAGGACTCTGACAAGATTCAAAACATGATCCCCAAATCCATATGTGGCTCTACAAGTATTCCCACGAGCATACTCTGTTAAAATGAGTTAGAAAAAATATGACAATAGAAAAATTAAAAATTATTTAAAGGGAAATAAATATACATGACTGATCATCTTAGAATTCTAAGTAACTTTCTAGTTCTACCTGAAGGCTAATTCGGCCTCTAATGGCTTCAAAAAACTAGATTTCGAAGACTGCTCCTTTGTAAATTCAACACGAAGTGACTTTGACAACATAAATTGATGTCATAGAATCTCCAAAACTAAAAATGAATTATACCACTATGAATATTTTGGAATTTAGAACAATTCTCTAGTTTACACCAATACTTGGTTTTTCCTCTAAGGCATTTAAAAACTCATATTTGTACAAACAGGTCCAAACTGCCTCAGCGCTGGTTGTCTGACAGTCCTGGATAAGTGTCTCTTTAAATAGAGGTGATCTAAGTTGTGTACACGCCAAGCTCATGTGGCATAATGGTTAAGGTGTGTGTATTGGAGGGTGGAGGTCATGTGTTTGACCCCCACCGCCCCTCGTTGTTTTGTGTGGCCACGTTTACTTAATGGGAAATAAAATCCCACATTTCGAAATATAATGTAATAATCAAACCCGGAGGCTAGGGCATCCCTCTGGGAAAATATTGTGTCAAACTTGGCTGAGGGACTGTTATCCAAAATGTGCCCCCTTCTCATTTTTTGGCTAACTCCCTTTCATTTTTTCTCTCTTGTGCCTCAGTCATAATATTTTTCTTTTCAAGCACTCAAAACCTTCTATAAATGACACCATTGGATAGAGCTCTTTCTCAGCTTTACAGAAAGGTAAATTTTTCCTCCTAACTCCATGTATTTTTCAATTTATGTCTCGGCGGAGTTTTTGTGGGAAATTTTCCCCTAGAAGGCCCGCAGCCAATCAGGACGTGCCATGTGTCCTCAACTCACCGACCCGATTTGGTCCTGTTTTGACCTAAAACTTCAAATCGTCATATCTTTCGATCCAGATATTGGTTTTTCACGTTCTTTATATCAATGGAAAGATGGTGAAATTATCTACAAGATTATGGGGTTAATTTTGCATTTTGGTGGATTTTGGAGAGAGAAAATAAAAAATGCTTCTGGCACGTGGTCATGAACAGAAATGACGTTTCAACCATTGATTTTAATGAAGAATGGCTCGCATTCTCTCCCAGCATGGCCAAAAATGTCAGGGAATGGGTCTGTAAGGATGCCCATGTTGTTTTAATGCATCTTCATTCAATGGGAAATGGCTTCCATGTTTTTTACACGTTTTCTCTCTCCTAGGCTCTACCCATGCATTGTAAAAGCCAGATTTGGCTCATTTTTTGAGGTTGAACATTTTTTTTGGATAGAAAGCTTCTTCTTTCACCTTCAACAAGTGATTTTTGCAAGTATCAGACCTTCTTCATGATTGTAACAGGTTTTTGCCTCTTTGATGTTGTAAATGCAAGGATTTTGACAGTGAAAAATGACAGTGCAGACTCTATGATCAATTTTCAGTCCTTTGTTTGTATTTTCTTGCTTCATTTCAGACTTGTAATTGCATCTTATCAGCCTGTGTATGATGTTTCATGTTGCATTTTATGAAATTGTGTCAATTTTCATGAACAAGAAGTGTTCACCACTC
Source organism: Taxus chinensis (assembly GCA_019776745.2). NCBI lineage: Eukaryota > Viridiplantae > Streptophyta > Pinopsida > Cupressales > Taxaceae > Taxus > Taxus chinensis. The sequence goes on along the minus strand of CM034154.1, from coordinate 589,742,001 downwards.
CTTTGGTGTATCACCTATTAGTTTAGTTTTAATTTTTGCACTTTCTATCTCTGTCTCCTTGGAATTTAGAGTAGGATTAGGATTCAAACCTCTACAATTGTGCAAATAACAGATCTAATCAGAGGAGTTTGAGGAACCAGCCTCTAATCTGGAGATTCCTCTCTCATTTTACAAGCCCCACACTTGGAGAGAGGTTTCAATGTTGTGCAATCACACTGGATGCCTGAAACATCAACTTAGAAACCTGATTTGCATCCAGGGGTGCTGCTGATTTGCTACAATAGTTTTGGCACACCCGGTGGGAGCTTAGAGGTCTTCCACTTTATCTTTGACAGGTTGGTGTGTTCTTGTTAAAGATTCAACCTTTTGGAGGCACTTTCAAAAGCACATCTGGCGACTCCATCTGGTAAACAACTCATTCTCTAAGTTGCATACCTGTTTTCCATTCATTTCCATCCATTCTTCTTTCCATCATTTTCATTCTTTTCCTTTCCATAAAGTTGTGCAATCATGACTTCATTTCCATCATGGAATTCACATTTACAACAGTAGTATATCACACCTCCAACATGTTTTACAAATCCTCCAAATCAGCATTTTGATCAAATTCAAAATCAGCATGTCTACCCATATGAGCAGCAGTGCCAAAGTCAGTTTGGATATGAAGCATGTCAAGCACAAGGGTATGATGGTTGTGAGGGCAGTCAAGAAGAAAATGCAGATCTGCTGGAACAAATCCAAAAGATGGAGGCAAAGATGGTGCAATCAAGAGCAACAGCTCAAATGAAAGCTTTCAGAATTGGTTGCAGGACTCCTTGTCCATGGGGAGGCCCTTTTCCAGGACACTTCAGCCCTCAGGAGAAGCTGGACTTTATGATGAAGATGCTGCCCCGAATTTCACAATGGATAGCAGAAATAGAGGCCTATACACTTGGTGTTGAACAACCTTGTCAATGGGTAAGTTCTACACCATCATCTGGTTTTTCTCTTCCCATTACTCAAGCAGCATCATCTCATTTGGAATTTCAAATTCTAAATCTAGTCAATGCTGCCCCAGGAGTTAATTTCATTTCTCCATTTCCTAGTCTTCCACCACATCTCAATTCTTCCTTCCCCTTTCCTTCCAAACTGTCACCCCCTCCACAAAAGCTAATAGAAATACCCTCTCCTCCAAAGAAACAAGAGTTCCTACCTCCTCCACCACCGCAAAAAATTGCAAAATCAATTGAGTTACAATCCACTTCTCCTCTTGCATTTCCAATCCATGTTGGGAGGATAAAAATCAGAATGCCAGTCAAGGAAAACAACAACAAAAAGAGAAGCAAAAAAAAGATGAAGAAATTCAAAGTCTAAAGAGTTGGGCTCTTAAATTTGGGATGACAAAGATCCCCTTGATGGTTAAGCCTTTAGAAAAGGTTGGAGTTGGAAAACAAGTGGTGGTTAGGACTGAATTTGCTGCAGGAAGAGAAGAGCAAAAAGAAGAAGCAGATCAGCAATCAATTTGCTTAGAAAGTAGTGTCCATGTTAGCATTCTATTTGAAGAGAATGCTGATTCAATTCAAGTTGCACAATCAGCCATGGAGGAAGAAAGCTCTGAAGAAGATCCTATAGTCCCAACTTGTCCTCTAGAGCAGCAAATCGAAGAGTTTGACTTAACGAACTTCGTGCTAGAGGAAGAGTTCTATCAAGAACAAGATTTTCTTCAAGTAGTAGAAGAGGGAGAAGCTGCTCCAAATCCAAAAGAAGAGGAGCACATTCTAGTTGTGGAGGAGAAAATTGTAGATCCAAGGGCTTTGAACACAAGGCAGGCTACAGGAGAACCTTCAGTTCTTCTTTCTACTTCATCCCTCTCGTGTTCTAGTGCTGAAGAAGAGTTTGATCTTTCAAACTCAATGTTGGAGGATGAAATAAACCATGATGATCAAGTTATAGATCAAGAGGACACTATGGAGGAAGTTGAGCATTTGCATCAGGATGACCATGAGGTAGTGTATTTGTTAGATTTGGAGGACTGTTTTGATGAAGAAGAACCGGTTGAGTTTCCACCATTCTCTCTTTCATCTTCCACGTCCCAAATACTTGATCCTGTTCTCATGAAGGAGAGCATTCATTTGCAGCAGCCTGCATCTTATAGCAGCTCTTTGGAACCAAGATTGGAAGATTTAAATCTTTCATTTTCTTCATTGGAGGAAGAGAAAGGGCAGAAAATTCCTACCATTGCTTCCACATCACCCACCCAAGAAGGTCTACAAGAAGACTCCATTTTTGGAGTTGAAAATCAGAGCTATGGGCATATCAAATGGATCATACCTTGACCAATAAGGTATTTGACTTCATTAGAATCAAAGGAGAAGTCACAACCAGTCATGCTTGCTTCTAATCATGAGGGTGAGCTACAAAGTACCAAGGATCAGCTGTCATACCTCTTCAATCCAAATGCAGAGCAACTAAAAGAGGTATTGAATTTTTTTTCAGTTGACACCTTGATGATTTGGGTAGAAGACCAGCTTCTTGTTGATTTTCCACTCATCCAATCAGCCATGTTCAGTGCCAAATCAGTTTCATGGTTGCAACTTTTGAGAAAGGGAAGCTATTTCTCCCAACCAGTTGCAGGGTTTGTTTAGCCCACTTTTGCTTCCAGTTAGAATAGAGTAGGTAGTTTTACTTTCAGTAAAAGAAGTGCTTGTGCACACTCTGCATGTTCCATTTTGGAGCATGTATGACTTTTAGTATTGTACATAGTTTTTGTGGTGCTGGTTTTTCTCTTGCGCAGTCCATTTCAGTGGGTTTCCAAGTGGCTCAGAGAGGAGGTTTTCAAAGTTCAGATCAGTTTGCAGGCTACAACTCATGACTCCATGCCCAATGGATGCTTCAGGAAACTAGTAACTTCATCTAGCAGGCAGATGACCCCTCTAAGTCGCCAAAATTGTTATCCAAAATGTGACCCCCAAGCTCATTTTGTGGCTAACTCCCTTTCATTTTTTCTCTCTTGTGCCTCAGTCATAATTTTTTTGCTTTTAAGGCACTCAAAACCTTCTATAAATGACACCATTGGATAGAGCTCTTTCTCAGCTTTCCAAAAAGGTAAAGTTTTCCTCCTAACTCTATGTATTTTTCAAGTTATGGCTCGGCAGAGTTTTTGTGGGAAATTTTCCCCTAGAAGGCCCGCAGTCAATCAGGACGTGCCACGTGTCCTTAGCTCACCGACCCGATTTGGTCCTGTTTTGACCTAATACTTCAAATCACCATATCTTTCAATCCAGAGCTCGTTTTTTCACGTTCTTTATATCAATGGAAAGCTGGTGAAATTATATATAAGATTCTAGGGTTAATTTTGCATTTTGGTGGAATTTGGGGAGAAAAAAACAAAAAAATGCTTCTGGCACGTGGTCATGAACAGAAATGACATTTCAACCATTGATTTTAATGAAGAATGGCTCGCATTCTCTCCCATCATGGCCAAAAATGTCAGGGCATGGATCTGTAAGGATGCTGATGTTGTTTTAATGCATCTTTATTCAATGGGAAATGGCTTCCACGGTTTTTACATGTTTTCTCTCTCCTGGGCTCGACCCATGCATTGTAAAAACCAGATTTGGCTCATTTTTTGAGGTTGAACAATTTTTTTGGATAGCAAGCTTCTTCTTTCACCTTCAACAAGTGATTTTTGCAAGTATCAGACCTTCTTCATGATTGTAATAGGTTTCTACCTCTTTGATGTTGCAAATGCAAGGATTTTGACATTGAAAAATGACAGTGCAAACTCTGTGATCAATTTTTAGTCCTTTGTTTGTATTGTCTTGCTTCATTTCAGACCTCTAATTACATCTTATCAACCTGTGTATGATGTTTCATGTTGTATTTTATTGAAATTGTGTCAATTTGCATGAATAAGAAGTGTTCACCACTCCTTTGGTGTATCACCTATTAGTTTAGTTTCAATTTTTGCACTTTCTATCTCTATCTCCTTGGAATTTAGAGTAGGATTAGGATTCAAACCTCTGCAATTGTGAAAATAATAGATCTAATCAGAGGAGTTTGAGGAACCAGCCTCTAATCTAGAGATTCCTCTCTCATTTTACAAGTCCCACACTTGGAGAGAGGTTTCAATGTTGTGCAATCACACTGGATGCTTGAAACATCAACTTAGAAACCTGATTTGCATCCAGGAGTGCTGCTGATTTGCAACAACAGGGCCCACAACCATCAAATAGCGGGGCCCACCAAATTTTTACTAACCGTCAAAGACCGGCGTTCCACAAACCAAACTTCACAAACAATCAATATTCAATTTTGCCAATATGCCAAGTGCTAACGCGTAACTCGCCTACTGACCCCAGTTGACCAATTTTCACTTGAACTTTGACTGGCCATAACTTGAGCATATGAGGTCCATTTTTTTGCATTCAAATAGTCAACATAAAGCTCTCTGAACTATCTTCCACATTGTAACAATTTAGGGAGAATTAGGGAAGGTCTGAAGCCTGAAATGATCCCCTAATCAATGGAGGTGCCTACAATGGTACCCATAATGGAACCTAAATGGGAATCCATGGTGCCAACATTTGTGGTTGCATCACTACTTGTTGTTATACTAGAACCTGCTACTTGAATAACACCTGTTGCACTAGTACCCCTATATGCGTCCTCCCTGTGGAATTGCATGTGCCTGTGGACCTTCCTATACCTATGCTTGTGCATGTGCCTATGCTCTAGGATCTGGGCCCTATCCCCCCTTACATTGTTTCTTCCAATACTTCATGTGGTATAGTCAATCTGTGTGGAAGCATTGTCACATACCACACTACATAATCTATGGTATTCCTTAGATCCACTATATGTGCCCGATGTACCCAAGGATGTGGAACCACCTGTAAAAATATCGTGCGAGCTCAGCCCAGCCTGATTCGGGGCCCCATATAGAAGACCTCTCTGTACCTGTGTGTGTACCAAATCTCATCACCAAGAATCCCTTGGATGAGACCAAACTGACGTTGGACGCTATCCACTTTGTACCACTCCAGGATATAGCTCCTGCTCCTAATGATGAAATGGTCCACTGTAGATGTACTCAATTTGATTGCATCTTAAGGCCAATAGTATAACCTGTATGGCCACTATATGATCGTATGTGGCTTTACCTCATCAAAATCTCACTTGTAATAGTCTATGTCCCCCCTATGGCAGTGAATTTCATCTTCATCTAGAACCCAATCCATGATGGAAGGCTCTCCAACAACTCAATCCCTCAAAGCTCCTACAGCATGGCTTATTGCAATATGATCATAGGCATAGATCTATAATAAAGTGGCATGACCCATTGACATGTGTCCATGATAATCTATCAAGTGTAAATCAGAGTATAAATGAGCTAGTATACACTAACCCCAGTAGCACATATCTCCTTGAAGCAAGGCATGAATCACTCCAATGAGGCCTAGAGGGAATCATGCACTAGTATTGTTAGGCAGCAACATGCTGGTGAAAAGAGCTAATAAATATTTTGGGACCCGTCCTAGTCGTGGATCTGCCATGCACCTTCTAATAAAGATTTTCATACCCCGGCAGGGGTATATCTTTCACTCCAAATATCATGGCTATATAATTCTCAATACAGTCCTAATGCCCAATATATGTAATCAAATGACCCTGAATAGGAACTTGTATGATCCACTAAACATCCTCCAATGTAATACTCATCTCACCAGTAGGCAGTCGAAAGTTCTGACTCTCTCTTTTCCATCTTTAAGCTAAGGTTGTGAACATGCCATGATCTAAGGTAATCATTGGCATGTGAGCCACGTAAGATAAACACGTCACCTCCAGGGTAATCTCAAATTAAATCTAGTGGCATTGGCTAAACGTCACCTCATAGGATCAGAGTTGATCTTGTCACTCCCACATCACCAACACATCCAAGTCCACCTACAAAAACCAATCGGGTCATTTATTATGATCTTGTTCTTCTATTCTACTATTTGATTTTTAGTATATCATCTAATTTTTCTATTCTATCACATTATTATTTTATTCTATCATTAAATTATTCTATAATTCATCTATTTCTTCCAGGTAGGGTTTTCTAACACCTACGTTTTCTTGTTAAAATGGTTTTTGTGTATAGGCACACCCCTGAGTGCACCATCACACTCCCTAGTGCATAGGCACACTTAGCGCGCTAACACACACTTCAGCACATAGACACACTCCTCAGTGCATAAGTGCATTTTACTCCTCTTCAAAATTAGTTCTTTGCATAGGCACACTTCTATTGGCATAGGCGCATATGCACCCACGCATATCCTAGCCATTAGCATATAGGCACCCCCTCTTTACACTGGTGCATGTGCACCCTCGTAAAACCAAAAAAATCAACAAATAAAATTCAAATAAATGCATAGGCACACTCAGTTATGCACCAGTTTGTATGCGCCCATGAATGCACAACATAGGCACACCCCCCATTTTTGCCCTATTTTTACCCTAAAAATTACATTTTAACAAAAAAATTAAATGTTATAACAAACGAGGGTAAAAAGGGCAGTTTTTTGTACCCGTGTCTACTGGGAGCCTCATGTAGTCCCTCACATGACATGTTTCTTGATCTCGAAGTGCCCTAATACTTCCATATTTCTTATAAAATTCTTCTAACACTTGCCACAACGATTATTTTTAATAAATAATTATTTTTGGCATGTTTCTCACTATGTTGGGACATATTTTTACTTCCCGCTGACCTTTTCTACTACCTAGGGCATATTTTTGCTTTACGCTGACTTTTAGTGTTGTCACATGATTTCGTTATTCTTTCTATAATATTTTATTCTATAAAAATTAAACAATTTGAAAAACCCAAAAAAAATGAAAAAAAATGGTAAAATCATTAAAAATCCAAAAAATTGTAAAATTTTGCAAAAAATGGTGAACAACATGCACGCAGTTGAAGCCTATCTAAAATGCATTGTCCTTGAACATTGAAATTTTTCCTACAAAATCATATTTCTTAGGTTTTTGCTTGTTCTTGTCTCAAACAGAATTACGGATCATCGTGATCTACCTCCATTAACAAAGTCTCAGCTACATGCTTAATATGTCAGTACTCCTGAGCAACAGTGAGTTGCTAGAGACTGTGTCATAGTGCGCATGAATACTTTCCATGGGAATACTTGTGTCCTCTGTTATTCCCCTCATATGTATCCTTTCTTGGGGCACCATTTTAAACCCTTATTGTTACAACACGAACATTTAGGAAACTGAAGCTTGATAATAAACACATTAGTGCAACTATCTTGAACGTTGTTTGTTTGAGTATGTGTGATTGTACTGGTTTCTCTATTAGGTTAGCTGGTTTACTTTCTCGTATTACATTACAATATGTATATTGCATGGAGTTAAGCATCGTTTTACTTTTTTGTATTGCATTATATTATGTATGTTGCATGGAGTTACACATTTTATCAATAAACAAATATTAGTAATTTAGATTTTCATGTTATCTTACACTTTTGTTTATTTCAATAAAGGTCGGTGATGTAGATCTAATAGAAAAATGATACAACAAAGTATGCTTTTTGAAAGATTGGATGTAAAGATTGGGTTTGTCCTCTATTCTCCATTATCATTTCTTCTCCATTATCATTTATTATCTCTATTAATTTTTCTTCTAAATCACCTGGGGTAATAAACAATCATGTTTATGCCTATCCTTATTTCTTCTCAATAACCAAGGGTTTTGCATCCATTCTACCCTATTTCTTTTATCTATTTCAATCATATTTTCGATCGTTGATTGACTTCTTCTATCACCCCATTCGACACTCAAGGGGGCATCCTTCATTCTACTAATTTTTCTTCAAAAAAATTACTTGGTTATGCTTGTTCTACTATATTTGAAGTGAAGTCACTTACTTCACCTCAAACAGGGGCAAATGTAGACACCTAAATTCCGCTTTCGCAATCTTATTGCCAAACAGCTCACAAATTATTCTCATTCTTCCCAATTCCATGTTATAATTAGTGACTTTCCGCTAATTAAATAACATTTCTTACCATTTTGGTTAATTAAAGCAATGCTTTGTTGATTACCTAATCCTCTTTTGCATTCAAGATGCCAATTTACAACACATTGTAAGTCAAAATTCTCTTCCAAACAGACAATTAATGATTATTAGCTAATTAAGCTTATTTTGCCCTTGTTTTGGTCAATATACCCTATTATTGGCTCAAACCCCTCTTCCAAACACTCAAAATCACCCCTACTTTCCCTCTACAATGTCTTAACAAGCTTCAAAAGCTTATCCTAGCCTCCTAATTGACCCTAAGTAGTTGATTAAGGCTCCCCACATCCTAATCACTTGTTAATTCATTAATTATGATTAGCAAAGCCTTAATCACGATTAACAATCCTTAATCTAATTTGTACTTTTAGTCCCACATGCACCAAAATACAAGTTTTCCTCGAATTGTATTACTGTAAAATAGGATTAAGTGTATCTACAATTAAATTTTACACCATGCTTTGATTTGCATTCTCCTATAAGAAATATGATTTATATCCAAGCTCAATCCTTGCCTAAAGTCTTCAATGGGGTTAGTAGATGGATATTCTAAAATGACTTCATGTAGTCATTTAGAGATGGTCCATTTCAACTTGTTTGGAGTAACAACCATGACCATTTTGATTGCCCTCTTAGATCTATTTAGGTATTATGTTAGTTTAGCAATTCAATATATTAGTAGGCATGATTAGCTACATTTTGAATTATATTCATGTTAGTTATGCATTCCATTAAGCTTTTATCTAGACTTCCTATGATTAGTTATATTTTGAATTGTATTCATGTTAGTTAGGTGTTGCATTCCTAGACTTAAAGCCTTGGGCTATAGAGGTGGCAATGGTGTCAGTCCTCCCTTAATTAGTCATGTTATTTACTTTGTAGAGTTTAGGGTGCTTTCATTTGGGAATAGACATAGGACACAAGTAGTCCCATGGAAAGAATTTGTGTCTTAGGAAACAACCTCTGACAAAATGGTAGTGTTACACAGGAGTCTCCGACAGTGTATTGGTGCAAGCAGTGAATTTTCCTATTATGGAGGTAGATCATGATGATCCTGCAAGTTGGCTTGAGACAAGAACAAGCAAGAACTTAAGAAAGATGATTTTGTAGGATAAATATCTCAATGTTTGAGGACAATGCATTTGATATAGGCTTTAACTACTTGCATGTCTTTTACCAATTTTTGTATTTTTTTGCAATATATAGGTCTGTAATTTTGGTTAGGTTTTTATTGATTTGTACCAATTTTTTTTGGAGTTTTTAGTACGATTTACAAGCAATTTATTTTATGTTTCATATAGGTCAGGGGTGCCTTCATTACTGTCATGTTTTGTATTTGTTGATGAAATATCTTACCAAATGTTTTGTTTACATGTCAATGACTTCACATGGTGTTGAATATTTTTGAGATGTTAAACATGTTTGAATATCACACTGGGATTTTCTAGACAGTTATGTCTAAAGACCATATGTGGATGCTCTGTCAGGAAATTTTAGAAATTGTGGATTGCAATCAGGGACAGATGGGATGTACAAGGGTAGAATGCCACACGTATGCGCAATAAATTGTTTAGAAGATGTAGAAATTGCCTCCTCAACATCCTCAGATGGGAATATTGAAAGGCAAACTCTTTCACGCGTAAAAAAATGGATCAGGGCCAATAACTAGGTAGTTTGGTCTCATGTATGCATGAATGGTTCAACCCAATGATGTGCCTAGGATTTGAAGGAGTAAGTTGATGCCCCCAACGTAAGCTGGCCAAGAAACACGTGATAGAAAGAAATGGAAGATTATTTTGTAGAAAGTTTTCATAAAGGTGCCCACAAACATGTTGTAAAAACGTTTCAAGTGATTTCATTGAGTGTCATAGGAGATGTTCTGAACAAAGCATTTTGAATAGTCGAATGTGAATGTCACATAAGATATCTCTAGAAGCTCAATCACGATCGAAGAAACGATTCTTGTTGAATCAGGCATCGAATTGTGTTGACAAGATATGGACTAGAGATAAATATGATGGTTTGAACAAGGTCCAAAAAAAGACACTTGGTAACATACTAAGTCCTATTTCTCTCATAGTAGATCTAGTGTGTGGACATGGAATTTAATTACCTCTTAGAAGGTGAGATTTAATAGACAACAAATGAAGACACCCTAGCTTTAATGTGTAGGAATGATTTATCGTAACCATCTTGCAAAGTGTAGGTATTATTATTATTTTTGAATGGAGATTTAATGTGGGTAAGGATAGTAGTACATTGAGTTTATAAATAGTCCTTTCTCAAGCGTCCATAGCCCCAATGGTAGCTGTCATTTGATTGCTAAGTTGCAACACTTTATCTGAAAGTGCCATGTTACAAAGTCTATCCAATTTGACCCGAATAGATGATTATTGGAATTTTACAGACTCAACAGAGAGTTATAACCTCGTTCAATTTGCTTTTGCAAATATTTAGCTTTGGATTTTTGAAAAAATACATTGATTGCCTTTTTTCTTTCAAGAAGAACTGTATTTCAGATCACTTGTTTGACAAGGGTTTAAGAACAACTAGATGGCTTGATGGAAGGATTGAATGAAAGTAGCTTCTGATTTGAAGACATTGGCTAGTTGTCAATTAAATATGTAACAAACAAAAATTCTTCGAGAGATAAGTTGAGTTTAGATGTTGATTGTGATAGGATCTCTATGAGGTCAGATCGTTCTAGTGAATTTACTAATGGTGATAGAAAGACCATAGGCCAAAATGTATTGGACCAGATATAGAACTGTGATATATGTCAGCATGAATTCATGTTGTTATTGGATAAGGTCTCAACATTGATTATCGAAGTGTGAATGAAGTATAGGGAAAATAGTGAAGATTGAATTGTAGAAGAGGAGCAAGAACAAGGAAGAAAGATACAGTTCATGGTGTATTCAATACCTTGATTAGCAGCATGTTGTGATCTTTACCTTTGATTTTTGAAATGTTTTCTCATTTTTTGTGTATTTTTTTTTTTTTTTTTTTGGAAACATGGTTGTGGGATCCAACAAGATTCATTTGACATAGATTTGAAGATTCCAGACAGACTGAAATGTTAGTGATACTCATCTTGTATCCCAAGAAAGACTAGGCATGTTTGTTTACTCCTAAGAGCCATATTATCATGTGATCTAGAATTGATCATGGTGAGCTCATATTCAATAGATGAATTTTGAAAGGTAGGTCATGAAGCATTTAGGATTTTTTAAGTGGGAGATTGAGTTCCCTATCCAAGAGGCTTAGTGGTAAATTTACGTATACATACTAAGATGTAGCTGTGTATGATCAGGTACATTTTTGAATCGTTGTTTGATTTTGAACTTGTAGAAGATCGTTGGTAAATTGAATAAATGAGATTTTAGAGCTCTGTTGAATTTTTACATCAAGTAGTTAGATGAAGGAACCGTTTGGGTTGAAGCCTCATAAGCTAATATGTGACTTGTCTGACTCAACTTGAGAATCGTGGGAAGACACATGAAAAGTGGATGCATAGCTAGTTGATGTGAGAAGTGATGATGGGTTTACTCACAATCATTGATTTTCCCAGATACAATGTGATGGACTATCAAAGGATACAATGAAATAATTGAAGAGGATGGGCATATTAGGAGGTGTACCATAGACTGAAGATAAAGGGCCACTTGAGATGTCTGAAAAGCCTTAAGATAGACATATGAAGGAATGCACCTCTAAGTGGTGTCCCATATATCTGAAGATGAGCGAGCCACTAGGATGTGGCCCAAGATAAGTGAATATGAGGGATTTATAGGACGTGCTCCTAGAATAATGATGAATACTTGAGTAAGATTGAGGATCAATTATGCAAGGGAAATAGACCCCTCAACCCATGAAGAATAATAATTGAGTGAGATAGGAGAGAGAAGTTTGCAAAGGGTGTTTTGTATTTGGAGCTAAATTTAGATCACTACTAGTTGTGGGAGAAACATATCATCAGTGATCATCCATTTCTAAGTGGTTGAGTTAGTTCTTGATTACCTTGGGGGGTCGTAGCCTCCTTATAGGGTTGGTTCCTTGCTAAAGTAGGGGTTGCTACTTCACTAAATAAATCTTGCATGATATGTAATATTCTTACAATTTTTTTGTTATGAGTAATATTAGCAGAACCGTTTCAATGGGTTTTATTCCTCTTGACGGTTTCCCACATATATTTGGTGTCTTGTGTTCTCTCTCTTTTTGTATGCACTTGTGAATATTTAATGCACACCTAATAAGCTCACGTGAACCGTTTATGGATGTTAAATGGTTAAATTGAATGGTGAATCTGAGCAATGATAAATAAAGTTAAAATTGTTGTATGAATTATTCATCCCCCAGTCAGTGTGCTTCTAGCATAATCATCCATGCCACTGATCTCCTTTAAACTTATTATTACCAATTCACAAAGGTTTTCAGCATTAGCGTTATCTATCATCTTCTTAATAGCAAGTAAGTGAGGTTGGATCACATTAGTCTCAATAATATAAACATGCATATAAACCCAAAAAATATTTTCTATTATTATAACCTCGTCAAAAGACAAAGACATGTATCATGCATACTTAATTTTCTCTGTAAAGATTTCTTTCTCAACCATAACTACACATGTTTTTGAATCCCAACCAATAATTTTAGACTATGGAGAATGATAAAATTCTAGGGACACAATGAAAAGACAAGATCTTATTATATTCAAGGAAATCTCGCATGACTTCAGGACGAACACTTATTAGCAAATATTGAAAAATGGTAGATATCTCGATTGCACAACCAACCAAATAGACAGATGTTAATGACCTTGTTAGAGGTGATATGTAGGTGGTCCCTCCATGCAGATAAAACTATCCTTTTAATGCAGCTTCTACTAGACAAATTATTTTTCATACCTAATATGTACCACATTTGTGCATTATTTACTGACCTGGTGAACCGATGCCCCCCACCCCTGTATATAGTTTACTTTTCATATACGTTTCCCAAATCTGTCTCAATGCCATCCAGTTTGAGCTGAATCAAGAACAATTCTTTGGGAATGATGGTGGAAATGGTATTTTGATTATCCACCAGTGCAACAAATAATGACTTGGAAACTTACTCTATTCTGAAACTCCTTGAACAAGTCCCATAATGCTTACCTTTATCGTGTCTACTAGAAATGAGTGTCCCTTGATTATTTGGTGACCTGGAATTCTAAGTTTTTTTTATGGGCAAGGAGATTCACTCTGCAACATTCAGTATCACCTGGTGACGACATCGTTGGTCAACCAGAGGATCCCCCATGCCCGAAAACCATCCAATGTTGCTTTAAACTTTAGTTAATTGGGATGTCTACAAGTGAAGGAGGTTCATTTTCGTCATCATTGACACATCTCAGTTATCAAATCATCAAGGAATTCATTCTGATACTCATTTTCAACTCAATCATTATCCCTTGATAGTGTTGGACCAGGATAAAATTATGTAGATGGTGTAGACACTAAAATCAGGTCACACTCCCCTTTCGTACCTCGACCAATAAGCACCCTTTATTACATTTACCTAGCCATGACCCCCTTCACCCCACTAATATTAATTTAATTAATCTAATTAAATTAATTCATTATCCTCACTATATTTATTATTTAAATATCTTATTTAAATAATATCCACACATACAGTTCACTTAGACACCTCACCAAGCCAACTCAACCTAAGACCTATTCTTAGCAAGTTGCCATAACTAACTAAGACTTACCCAAACCCTAAAAATCAATGCCTACATTCCCTCTAACCACATCCCTGCATGCTCACAAGAAGCTCCCAGTCTAATCCATGGGATAATGGCACGAGATCTAAGGAAATCAGGAGGATCTCCCTAGTTTAGTAAACCTAGGAAATCCCACCTTGACTGACGTCGGTTACCCCTAACCATCGCACCCCTAACCTTCGTTAAGCTGGACCACCATCGGTTACCCCTTTTAACCCCTAAACAACCTTATTCTCAAGGTTGGAAAACATTGGGAGAAGGTTGATGAGCAAGAACACATCTCAGAGAGATAACGCATCTTCAGAGAGAAAATTCCAGCAAAAACCCGCATGCAAGGAAGGAGATTGAGCATCTTCTCCTGCACAGCCATCCCAGCCATGATCTGATCTATCCAAGCAAAGAGGAGTGTACATGCAACCCATGTAGAAGATTTTCTTTCAGTTGGTGATCACTTGCAACCTTCAAACCCCTCATCAGCACCTCCATCCCTCACACACAGGCATTCAGGAATGGAATCCAAGTAAGTATAACATCATACTTTCCTGGTTTATTTCATTTCATCATCATTTTATCATCCATTGTTTACTTTTCCCCCTATTGACCTTCTCCAACGTTTTCACCTCCATATACCCATTAAAACCTCACCAAAGCCTACTCCAGTCACCCAATACCTCATCTCGACCACCAAAGTCCTTTGTGCAATCACAAAGGAGACCACAGCTTGTTCTGTGACATTTTCAGATCTCACAGTAACCGGCACCAGTTACACCTAACCGCCGTCGGTCACCCCTGACTGACACCGGTCTCTGTATTTTCCCACACAGCCTAGAACAGAGACCTACCCACCTAATTTCATCTCACCCTCATTCACCTGTGATCTACCTGAGACCTCTGTCAAACCTGCAAAACCCAGAACCAATCATTTGACCTTTGGATTCTATTCTAGCTTAGCCTGTTAGATTAGATCTATTTCTTATTGTGTTTTTAAGTGAGATACCTAAATCATTTCAAACTACAATAGGATTTACTTTGTTTACAACATTAAATTGTTTAAAACAGTGGACTGACAGCCATCTAGGAAGTATCACACTTCCCAGATCTAGCATACGCTAGGCAGTTCACTGCCCATATTGTTTAATTCCTTCTGGTGGTCTTGTTTTCATTACAGGTAGTTCCTCCTAGCCAAAAGGAAGCTCTCACAATCAGCTGTGGATTCAGAAGTCATACGCACGCAACAACCCATCAACCAACATTTGAACAGGTATTCCTCCTACGCCCGTTACCCTATCTATTTTGTCAACGCTTCAAAGAAACGATCTAAGAATCAGGTGAAACATTTTGGCATGCCCGGTGGGACCCATCTGGGGTTCCTTGCATTTCATTCATTCCTAGGAAAAAATTTGTGTGTTTGTTTCCCTTCTGAAAAGTGTACACACTAATTTTCTTCTTTGGTAATCCACCTCTTCTTTCTATTTGCTCTAAAGGAAACTTTTCTTTTGGTGTAATTAAAAAGAACCATTTCTTCATGTTTTCTGCATTGTAGTGAAAGAGCATCCCTCTTCCTCTTCATCTTATTGTGTCATCCAATTTCACATTTTTGATTTGGGTTTAAAAATAAGTGCATTCCATTCTGATTTATTGCATTAGCTCACATTAATTGAGGGCAACCTATATGCTGGAAGTCATGCCCAGCTGATGGTTGACAAACGAATCATAGAAAAGCACTTCTATCCTTTTCTCTTTCTCTGAGTCTTACCAAACCACACAAAAATTCAAAATACATACATTCTTAAACAACATCCTACCTGGAAGAAGCTGTAGGTGATCACATGATCACGACATAGTGGGCACCCAGCTCGCTGCTCTGTCGAGTCATACTTCAGAGTGAAGCCCGCCCCCACCATAACATACCTGAAACCTCACCTTTTAGATCTCCTTCTTTGTAGGAAGCCATCCTCACCAAAAACTCTATTTCACAATTCATGTGTCAGTCCCTAAATAGCATAAGCTAAACAAACATAATAGAAAAGGCACTCCTAGGATCGCATTTTCTTAGTGTTTTTTCTTGGCTTGCGTTTTGAGGTGAGAGATCACGTTCATCACTTTTTTGTTCATCCTTACATGCTCCTCATCATAGCTGGTGTATTCTGGCTTCAACTGAGTGTGCCTGGGCCATATCATCATCATTCTCAGAATTCTGGGTCTGATTCTACATCAGATTTTAATTCACAACCACTTTCTTTCATCATTGTTTCAATTTCACAGTAACCGTCGTCAGTTACCTCTGACCGCCATCGGTTATACCCAACCGATGTCGGTTCCAGGTCCTTTTGCTAACCTACTCAAAAGGACATTTTACTTCACTTTCTTCCACTTTTCACAGTCCCTGTCACTGTCATTATTCCCATTGACATTTCAAACATCTTCAGATTTGGCATACCTGTCAGATTTTACCTTCTACCTCACTGTTTACTCACTGTCATTTTCTACAGTAACCGACAGTGGTTACCCCTGACCGGCATCAGTTTTCCCTAACCAGCATCGGTTAGCCTGTTTCACATTCTAGCCACCATTTGGTACTTAATCCACTTTTTGTCACAGATTCACCTGTTCCTGTTGTTCTCTGTGTCATTTACAGAGAAGCAGCCCTACCTGATCAGTACTGGTTCACATGGTGCTGACCCGAAGACAAGCAAACACACTCATATTTCACGCCAGTTGTCAACCACTCCCACCTAGTCCTTCACCACCTTCCATTTTATCACCAGCCATGGATCCCATCCAGCCTATTACTATCGCTACCAGAGATGAGGAGTTTGCACGACTCCTTGACCAAACCCTGTCGCCTTGCAGTTTTACCTTTCCCACTCGTCCACTTGAGATGCCTCAGGTCAGTTGATATATGGCATGCCTGTATCTATCCCTCTGACTCTCATACCCACTCCCGCATTGGCCCCATCTAGCTCCGTGCTGCCCGCATCCACCTTACCCCTAGTCATTTCATAGTTAGGTCCTATACCCGCTATGACTGCCGCGTCTGCTACCTCTGTGGCACCCGTTACATCCACCATACCCTCGATAACTACCCCAAACACAACCTCATTCCACCCCTAATGTCTCACACATACCTGTAGCTACATTACCACCTCCAGTGTCGGTGACCCCTACCCCATTTCAGAACGTGGTTCTTTCTATTCCACAATCATTAGCCCCTATTGCCACTAGGGTTACCATGACCCTTCCACCCCCATATACATACTATCAACAACCTCCCATTTCATCCATTATACATTCTAGGTACGTACCCCCTGTGTCACTACCTTCTTCTCCACCACCCTACATGGCAGCCCCATACACTAGAGTGCCACCCCCATTATATGCCCAAAACCAACCTTCTCATGCTACAGGAGGCATCCAATCATCACAACCCACCAATGACCTAATTAAAATGATGTTGGACAAGATGCAGACATTGGAGGCATCAGTTTCTGGCTCCCGCAACACTCTCACCTATGACGAGATTTGCAACGAGCCTATTCACCCATCCATTCCTATCCGTTCATACCCTGTGCATTGGGAAATGCCTAAATTCAATCGTTTCAATAGCAAAGAAGACCCACAACAACATTTGTGGTCATTCAAACATGGGTGTTATCTGATCGCTCATGATGATGCCTTGCTTTTGAGAACCTTTCCCATGTCCCTCACTGGACCTGCATTAGATTGGTATAGTGGGTTACCTAAACACTCTATATTCTCATTCAATCAGGTAGCCCAAGCCTTCTTGGATCATTTCTCTATCAATATCATCAAGAAGGTTACCATGACCGATCTATATTCCACACGTCAGTATGAGGATGAATCTATCACAGATTTTGTCACTCACTGGTGCAGCCTGATCAATCAACTTACCTTCCAACTGCCACAAACTAGAACTCATCGAGCTCTTCACATGGGCTTGCGCTAGACATATCTCCCTGACCTTGCAGGTCCAAACCTTCCGAACATTTGATGAGGCATTCACTATGGCACGAAAGTTAGAGATTCAGGCCATCGAAGAGAAGAAAATCCAGTTACACAATAAGAATTCAGACATTCAAGTCGAATGATACCTCTTCTTCTTCCAAACCACAAACCAATTATTCAAAAGCTAAGGGCACCACTAACATAGTGGTACTCAAGGCCGGCCCAGCTCATCCATCAAATCAGGCTACCCCCTCATCTAATCTCTCACCTATCCAGACTTTTCAATTCAGACAAGAGCAGCGAAAATATACCCCAATTGGGGAACCTTACTCTTCTGTCTTAGAAAATATTATCAAAGCCGGAGCCATCACCCTTCCACCTATAAAACCACACACTAGTTTTGACCCTGCTCGCCCCATGCCTGCATGGTATAAAGAACATGATTTCTGTAACTATCATCGAGTAAAGGGTCATAGTGACGAAACTGCATCACTTTTAAAAATATTGTCCAAGAAATGCTCGAGAAAGGTGAGTTAACTGTGGATAATCCCAACGCCACCCCCAACCAAAATCTACAAATCTTCAAAAAACCATTTCCCAACCATGCCCCTTCATCCAATCAAACTGGTGAGACATCAACTCATGATACCCATACCCGTGAGGTTCACGCTATCTTTAATGAGGTACCTGTCACCTCCCAATTACCCCATATTCCTTCCATAGAGGAGATCCTAGCCTGAAATCCTCCTTCCATGTTGGAACCAACCTCCCCTGTTCCTTCACCAATAGAGGAACACCTTTCATCTCCTTCATCACCAATGGAGGGGTCTTCCACTAACATTGAGCCCATCTCACCCCTGGCTTCACCACTTAGAGAACCTTTACCCACAGTACCTCCTCCACCCATAGAGGAGCACCCATTATCTCCTCCACCCATAGAGGAGCACCCATTATCTCCTCCACCCACAGAGGAGTGCCCATATGTTCCTCCACTTATAGAGGAGCTCCCATCATCTCCTCCACCTATCATAGACCCAGTTGAGATATCTTTTCCTCTTGGCGAGCATTCTCCATCAGCTACCCAGAATCCCGCAGACCTACTTTCGGCTCTCTTACCCACGGAAGCTGAAGCTAGCCAATTCCCCATCTCTAAGACACATTTTATGGGAATTGCCATTAGGTCCTCACCAACTCCACCTACAGACGTGTCATTCTCACATTTGGCCGATCATTAGATTATGTGGATAGGGCTTTACTATGGGGGTGCCTCTTACTCCCCATCTCAACACAGATGCAGAGATCCCTCGCTGATACCTCCACTATCTACCCAAACACATTTCGACCAATCAAACCAAACACAACCACCTCTATTGCAACCCCTTCCATGATACCTGTTAGCACTCAAACCACACCCTTACCCATAACCCAACCTACATCTAAACCCAAACCCACACCTACAACATTTTCCTCAACTAAACCTATTACCACTTTAGGGGTCACCCCGACCACCAGCCTCACTCATCCACCTATTAAACTAGATTTAGCTACATCCTCCAACATCAATACCACACCTACTCTGACACCCAAACCAAAGAAACAAACTCATCGACCTCATACCCCGACCGCACCAATCACACCTGCACTTGTCCCATCTGTCTTAAGACCTCAGCTACCCAACATGGTCAAGCAACCTTCACCCATCCATAAACCAATAACACAACAACCCATTCCTTCCTCACAAACCTCTAACCTACCCAGGCACACAACATGACTTACACCCACACCTGTAGTCTCTTTACCACCAATACCTCCAATACCCTCAGCTATTGCTTCACTACCCACTACACTTCAGTCATTATCCCTCACACCCCAAGCACGACCCGCGTCATCTACCTTCACAGCACCCCCATTATCCCCATGGGTAACTCACCCTCTTCCTCCATCTGATTTTTCCTTCTAGACCTCGTACACCCACATCACCTTTACCCAAGAAGGTGCAACCCAAAAACAAAACCCCACTACCCCACAATAAGGTAGTCAAAACAACCACACACCCTCCTACCCATCCATCTATTGTACCCCTACCCAAACAAACACGACCGATACCTAAAACCACACCGGCACCTAAAACCGTAACTCGACCCATTCCTACTCTTCCAAAAATAGTTCCTCGACAATCAACCACACCTACACCCAAACCCACATTCACTTCCCATTGTGATCCACTAGCAGGGTCCTATGCCAAAATTTTAACCAACCTCCTCGAGACTTCTGTTATCACATTACCGCCACTCCAACCTTACGACCCCCTCAAACCCAAGCCAAAAGGGTTTGATGATACTAAAATTTGCACATACCATCGTGTGCCAGGGCATGATGTGGAGAACTGCAAGGCCTTGAAAACCATCCTTATCCAATTGTGTCCACCAGAAACCAACTTTGATGATGATGACCTTCTTGACGAGGATCCTATTTCACCGACACCCATTCCCACACTACCCACTCAACAACCACAACCTCCACCCTCACCACTCCTAGAGTCACCCTCAAGATTTGAAATTAACATGGTTCACATCAGAGAGCTTGCCACACCACCACCCCAATGTCATTGCACCCAGCTCACCTCACAAGGCTTTTCTCCTCTAGTAGGTTTTTTCCCTTCATGTCGTTACACCACTCACCCTACACCTTCTCCATTTTCCAACTCCCCTCAAATCAACATGATACACATCACTACACATGCACAGAAGGGAAAAGAAAAGGCAACTGACCTACCAACCAATCCTATACCCAACATACCATCTGCACCCATACCTAAAATAACTATCCATGGCCCCATGTACCCCATCTCTAATGGCATCACACATCACACCATGCTCAAACAATTACACCAATCTCCCCTCAAAATGTCCTTATATGACCTCATCCAAACCTCAGAATCCCATCATCAAGCTCTCATGGAGGTTCTTCAATCTATTGAGGTTTTACCCAATGACCCTACACCCATAGCCTCCATTATCACACCCCATCATGTAGCCTCTCTCACCAAATTACCACCTTCATCTTCACCCCACCTTGTTCACCAAGTGGCCTCCCTTAGCTTCTCAGAGGAGGAGATCGCACCACACCAAAATGATGACCCAGACCCAGCCCTCTTCATCTCCATCCACATTGATGACATACGGGTACGCCGTGTGATGATTGATGGAGGCACTAGCATTAACATCATTTCATCCCATGCATTTTCTCAAATGTGCATACCTGACAATTGCATGCATAAACATCCAGTCATGTTGCGTTCATTCAATGACGCTATCACCTCCACACTAGGCATTGTCATCCTCCATGTTCGCGTGGGCCCCCGCACTATTCCAGAATTGTTTTACATTTTGGAGGGGGAATTCCAATATAACTTGTTACTTGGTAGACCCTGGATCCGTGTCATGGGTTGTGTTCCTTCCACTTTGCATCATTGTGTAAAGTTTGAACATGAAGGACACACTTATACCATTCCAGCTGACCCATCACCTTTCAAAACATGCAACATGCTTTACCGACCCAATGATGTGCTCATACCTGTCAAGCCGTCTACCTCCACAACCACTACCACTTCACCTACACCTCCACCTACCAGTACAGCCACTGCTTTCACCGCACATACCTCCTCCATTCCTACCACTGCTATAACCTCCATGGCTGACCCATTAGCTTCCCAATCCATTAACTCCACCTCCGCATTGACCTCCAACACATCATCCATTCCAGCTACCTACTTACCAACCACTGATCCCTTGGAAGGTGTTTTTCAATGCCTCACTCTGGGGGAGTACCGCCTATATAGTGTCAACACATTCCTTACTCCTAAGGAGTATGGAAGCCTTCACCAACACCCTCGCTATGATCACCATATAGGAGAATGCCTCCTTTATGGTCCTCCTCATCTTCGTACTAGTCTCACCTATGGGGGACTTGATACTACCACTTACACACCTGAACCACCATCACAAACCCACCCATTTTCCGTTGACTTCCAATCACTTACCAATCGCCATTTCACCCACACCTTCCTGCACTGCTGTGCATGGAAGGGTTTTGGTTTTGGATTTTACGAGCAAGGCCACCATACCATTATTCCATGTACCACCCACAAACATAACGACCGTAGTGGTATCGGCTTCCCCGAACCTCCTACCAAACAGGCCCGCATTGAACTCATTGAGGACCCTAGCCCTTCTCTTCATCTTCATCACTCCTTCACACTCCACCTTCATCACCACCCTCACTGACAAGTCGATGGATCCTGAATCTATCCCTCCTAACTTTTTTTTCATAAACACCATTTCCTTGGGGCCTTTGACTTATCAACGCGAAGGCGAGGCCCCTTCCACTCTTCCATTCCTATATCCTAAAATGATCGATGACGACACACCTACAATTAACTGTCATTCAATGTCAGGATGATGAATCCATACTCACCTACCTTGGTGCAGAAGACTCATATATTCATCGGTCGTTACCCTCTGAGATGTAAACCATGTTGAATGAATCGACTATCGAGATCAACATTCATACTCAGGATGACCTGCACATCCTAAAGATCAGACAATCTTTAGATGCTACTGAATAGGAAGCCATCACTTCTTTCCTCTGAGATCATAACCATGCTTTCACTTGGTCTTACACAGACATGCCTGGTATTGACCCCACCATAGTGGTCCACAATATTGTAACCATTCCCGATGCCAAACCTATCAAACAAAAGATGAGGAAAATGCACCCTCACATTGCTCTTCTCGTCAAAGAAGAACTTCAATGCCTTCTTTCCATTTCCTTCATCTTACCCATTGATTATCCTCATTGGATTTCTAACATTGTCCCTGTTACTAAAGCAACAGGGGGACTCTGCATTTACACAGACTTCCATGACCTCAACCTAGCCTGCCCGAAAGACGACTTTCCCTTGCCTGGTATTGATCAACTAGTTGACCTCACCACTGGTCATGAGATGTTATCACTCATGGATGGATTCTCGGGTTATAACCAAATTTTTCTTGCCCCAGAAGATCAACACAAGACTACATTCATCACCCCTTGGGGAACCTTTTTCTATCGAGTCATGCCTTTTGGCCTTAAAAACGCTGGTGCCACATATCAGCATGCTATGACTTATATCTTCCATGATATCATGCATCACATATTGGAAGATTATGTGGATGATCTCTTGGCCAAATCTAAATGTCGCTCTGAGCACCTCATTGTCCTCAACACCATCTTTGACCACCTCATTAAATATTGCACCTACCTTCAGCCTAAAAAGTGTGTCTTCGTGGTTCTCTCAGGAAAGCTCCTAGGATTTATTGTTTCCCTCTATGGTATAGAAGTTGACCCTGCTAAAGTCAAGGCCATCCTCGAAATTCCTCCACCTACTAACCTTCACCAACTCCATAGCCTGCAAGGTAAATTGCAGTCCATTCACCATTTCATTTCACAATTATCTAATCGGTGTCAACCATTTCATCATCTGCTCAGGAAGGATGTCTCCTTTAAATGGGATGATGACTGTCACAAAGCTTTTGAGGCCCTAAAACAATACCTTCTCCAACCACCTGTACTCATTCCACCTAAATACGATCAACCTTTTTACCTATACATATCTGCTACTGATCATTCCTTAGGAGCCATGCTCGCTCATCGCGATGAACAACACAGGGAGCAGGTGGTTTATTACATAAGCCATACTCTTTTGGACTATGAAACCCGATACAACCATCCCAAAAAACTTTTCTTAGCCTTAGTTTTCATTTCCACCAAACTCCACCATTACCTACTCAACCACAAAACCTATGTCGTGACCAACACCGATCCCTTACACTTCATGTACGCCAAACCTTATCAAAATCAGTGTGCCACGCGATGGCTTATGCTTTTAGCTGATCTTGACCTCAAATTCATTCATCAAAATTCCATCAAGGGCCAAGCTATCACCAACCAATTGGCTGACGCACCTATTTCTGGGGATCAACCCTCTAATTTTGACTTCCCAGATGAGTCAATTACTACCCTTTCCCTGGACGAACCCCCTTACCAAATGACACTTTTCTTTACGGTTCCAAGTGTCAGCATGGGGGCGGGGCTGGTATTATCCTCATTCCTCTGGATGGAGAACCCATGCCTTTGTCTTTCAAACTAGACTTTGAATGCACCAACAATATTGTCAAGTACGAAGCACTCGTACTAGGTCTCCAAGCCACATATGCCCTAGATGTCAAATCAATCAACATCTTTGGTGATTCACAATTGGTCGTAAACCAAGTTCAATGGTATGTACCAATGTCGTAACAAGATACTTCAAAAGTATAAACATCATGTAGACATACTTTTGACCACCTTTGATCGTTACACCCTTCAAACCATCCCACATTCAACCAACAAATTTACAGATACCATGGCCTGCTTAGCTTCCCAAATACCCACTTCCCCTACCGATTCTAAAATCTTTGTCACCGTACAATGCCTCCATTCACCTTCTTATTTACCTCATGATGTTTACTCGATCGGAACCGACACCCCAGACCTGAGTGACCTTTGGTATAAACAATACTCCGACTACCTTTCTTTCTCCATCTTACCTTTTGATCTCACCCGTAACAAACAACGTGCCTTCCTTAAAAAGGTCTCTCATTACATCATTCTAGGGGGACTCCTCTATAAGTGTGGCTTTGATGGTATTCTCTTACGATGCCTCACAAGTTCTGAAATTCCTTATACCATTAAGGAGGTTCATGATGGCATATGTGGAGGTCACTTTAGTGGCCTTGCTGTTGCTAAGTGTATTCTTTGCCTAGGCTATTACTGGCCGACCCTTAACCATGATTGTTGCGACTATGTCAAATTTTGTGTAAAATGTCCAACAACATTCCAACCTTCATCATACACCCAGTCATGCCTTACAGGTCACTCGTGATCTTTGGCCCTTCTCTCAATGGGGTTTGGATCTTGTCAGAGAAATCAATCCCCATTCTTCCCAATGTCATCAATGGATCATAACTGCTACCGAATACTACACAAAATGGGTGGAATCCATACCACTCATCTCCATGAAAGCCAAGAAAATATGTGAGTTCATTAACCATCACATCATTTGTCCACTTTGGTGTTCCTCATCACCTCATCACTGACAATGGAAAACAATTCAAAAACAAAACATTGCAAAAACTCTGCGACACCTTCAGCATTCAGCTTAGTTTCTCATCACCTTATTACCCACAAACCAATGGCCAAGCCAAATCCACTAACAAAACCCTCAACAAAATTCTCATGAAAGTGGTTGATGATACTGGGAAGGATTGGCATATGCACATTCCTTTTTCCCTGTGGGCATACCGCACTAGTATTCACACTTCCACTGCGGCCACACCATTTTCTCTGGTCTACAGTACAGAGGTTGTTCTACCTCTCGAAGTCCTAGATCCCCTCACTCCACATTTCTCTCCATGACATGCTTACTGATGATGAATTTCGTCAGGACCACTTAGCACAACTAGAGTTATTAGATGAACATCATCTTAATTCTCTGGATCACCTTCAAGTTTACCAACAACGTATCAAACGTGCTTATGACAAACGTGTTCATGAATGAACCTTCCAAGTCGGTGACCTTGTCTTGAAAGAAAATCAACACGTAACCAAAGTAGAAAAAAGTAAATGGGGAAAATTCACTCCTAATTGGCTTGGACCATACATCGTAACTCATACCTATGGATCATGTGCCTATCGTTTATCCTCACTTGATGGTAAACTCAAACCTGATCCCCTTAACGCATTGCATCTTCGACCATTCTATTGTTGACTCGTTGTCCTACCTCACCCTTTGTCTCTTTACAGGCTCATCCCTTGAGTGCTATCCACTCCATACACCTCCCTAACGATTAAACAAGAATCATGTGAGTACCCGTCACTTGTTATCTTCTCTTGAATATGTGTACCACGGCACTGCACATAGCATGATTCTCATGGATACTTTTCTTCTACCTTTAGATGAGATCCCATGGTCATTCCACCTTGCCTTTTGAACAAGAGTCCTATCCTCCACCTTGGTCTTGTCCATGATTTCAAAGACCTCACATGGGACCAAACTCCTTGAGTCAAACTTCTAATAAAAGATGACTCCCTCAAAAGGACATCTTCCTCTTGACAAAATTGCTATTATAAATAGACTGCTCCCTCGAAGGACAGCTATGTAAAGCTTTAAAAAAAAAAAAATAAAAAATGGGAGAAAACCGAAGCTTCCCGCATCGATCAGCTTCATGAAGACCTCAAGGAGTACCATATTATTTATCCCATATAGACTTCCCGCATCGATCAGTCTATCAAAACAAAAACTTTTTAGTCATGGACTTGCCCATTGTGACCTAGGACCCCTTGCCCAAAAGCCCTGTCACTCAAAACATATAAAATTAACTACCTTTCACCCTCCTTACAATTTCCACTCTCATTTCCTCAATTGCCTCAAGGGACATCTTGGAATTTAGACATTTGGTGATCCTGTGACTACCTTCATCGTAGAACAGTTAATCGTGCAATGTCTTTCGGGTCTTATGTTCATCACCCCCTCCAAGGTATGATCTACTCGGTATGGTCCTACCCAATCAGGTGGCTTTATTGCCCCCCTCTTATCTTTTAACCATCTTTGTTTACGTTTTGATTACCTTATATAGGACTTGGTCCTCGACGCTTACCTTTTAGGTAATCCTCCCCTTTCACCATAATCACCTTCACCTACATCATTTTACCTATAATCTACCTACACCTATTAAACCTAAACCCACAACATGCCCAAAAACCTACCAACTCATTTTCATATTCTTCCCTAGCTCATGGGAGAACTACATCGGCCTGAGGTCCCTTTTCGTTGGGACTATGTAGGAGCACTCTGAGGGCATGGGGCCCTTGGAGGTTAGCTCGGCCATTTTGATACCCTAAAACAATTCATCAACCATGCCTAACTCACCATTTACATCACATTTCACTTAGTTCCCCTTTTATAACAAAATTGGAAATTAAGCCACATACATAACAAGTTGCTTACCACAGCATACATTTATTACACCTACCATCTCTCTATCATCACTATGCATAGATTATACCTCACATATGACCCATAGTATCATTCATCGCCAAAATAATGAATCATAACTAAACCCGCTTTCAACTTGACCATGCCTATAACCTGACTCGATCCATGCCTAAACCAACTTGACTCAACCATGCCTATAACCTGACTCGATCCATGCCTAAACCAACCTGACTCAGCCATGACTATAACTTGACTCAACCATGCCTATAACTTGAATCGATCCATGCCTAAACCAACCTGACTCCATCATGCCTAACTCACCTAATTTCAATCTACATCAAAGTAACAAATCCATATCTCATCTAACACAAGCCATAAACCAATGTCTCATACACACATCAACACATCACAAAATACTATGTATCTCATCATATAAATCAATAAATGTGTGTCTCAATATACATGTCTACCTCATCATGTCTATCATCTCAAAAATGTCGACACACAGGCTGATATACAATACAAAATGTCATCGGCATGCAGGCCAATCTCATATATACAAAAATAATGAATGAATGAATCACATACAAAATTTCTTCGGCACGCGGGCCGGTATATGCTCAAAATATACAAAATCATTAATACATCCTTACTATCTTTAGCACACAGGCTGGTATGGGATCGAAAATACAACTATCTTTGGCATGCAGGCCGGCATATATATAAAAAAATCACTAGTATACATCAAAAATTAGGTGACCACATATCAGACATCTTGCCAGATGTCCTCCATCTCTGTGTCACTTGTACCCTTGGCCTCCTGTGTCCCTGCTGGCACCTCACCTAGCGCTGGTCTCCGTGCACTAGTGGCCTCTCCCTGATCGGGCCTCAGAGCTCCCTGACCTCCTGTGCTCTCCACACTATGTGTGCAGGATCTCGTCCTCTCACTGGATGCCTGTTGTGCCCTATACTCTCCGTAGGATAGGAAGTCTATCCCAGCCACCATGAGTTGATCCTGATAATATCTCACCTCACCTAGGGCATTCCATAACCTAGATATAGGCACAGTCTGTGGTGGTCCCATAGGTCTCGGCCCCTGTACCTACCTTGCAACAACCTGTCCTACAGTGAACTACCCTGCGCCAACCTATGAACTAGGACCAACTCCTATGTGCCTATGTGTGTGGTGCCCTACCCCTGTGCCTATATCTGGGCCTGTAAGGCCCCAATCTGTGCCTAAGCTATGGCCAACAAGCCCTGTAAACCTGCCACCTAACCCTGTAAACTTGCCACTTGAGCCTGTAGGGCTACCACCTGACCATCTCCCCCTGCTCCATCTCCTCCATCCTCTCCCTCTACCATCTGGGCCTACAGACTAGCCACCTGTACTCGTAGCTCTACTACCTCTTCCTCTGACCCCTCCAGCTATGTCTATAGTATACCTATCTAGATAATCAATGTCGCTACTTGTCCTTGTAGGGCATCTCTATGCACTGTGATTGGTATTTAAGTCTGGCTGCCCCGGTCTAGGTGGTATGGCTCATAACTAAGCCTACCCACCACCACCCGTACCTGTTTATACATCCAATGTCTTCTATCTACCAATCCACTGGCTCCTCCTCCTCCTCTATAGGTAATGTAGGCTGTGGTAGAGGTAGAGGCCTCTTCATGTCATCTCTCCGATACTGTGGGAAGGACGGAGGAATATTTTGTATAAGCCCGAACTGTTGTCAGACCCTGTCTACCGAGATCATCTCATCCTCCCCGGAATGGCGACCTTGTATCCACCTCTCTAGTTGGAGCTCAGCTAGCTCCTCATGCATGTGCCTATATGAGGGGAATCCAACATATGGCCTCTGGATAATGTCCACTCCGGACAACCCCTCCAACAACTACCAAAAATGGGCCACATCATGTGTCGGCCTATCCGATCTCCACTCTCCTATCACCGGCACGCATCTCTTGTATCCCACCCACACAAATCTCGGTGGGAATGCATCAACTCAAGGCATCCCTACTGGCCGCACACAAGCTATATGCTCATAAGCCTAGCAGTGTAGTAAGAAGGTATAACATAGGCTGAACCTGCGCAGCCACCCATATGCCCATAACTCTCTGTAAAACTGCACCAGGAATGTTGGTGCCCAGCAAAAGTGGGTCTCCTCTACCATCATATCATGGAGCACCCCCATCAGTGATCGGGGAAAGTGTCCACCCTCTACATTAGGCATTACATAGCAGCACATTGCCTCCATCAATAGAACCACTAGCCTCATCTCTTCCGAACGGGCTAGGTACATCTCACCATAGCTCAAACTGGTGCTATGGAATCTCAAATCCACCACCCCCTCACCAAAAACTATCCTAATTAACTCCTCTGAGGCCTCGAAGGAGATAGAGCAAACCTAGGCACCCAATATGGGTAACCACAAAATTTGGAACACGTTCTCTAGGGTGATAGTCATCTCACCCGTCGAAAGGTGGAACATGTTAGTCGTGGAGTCCCATCTATTGATGAGTGCGACCATCAAGCTGGGCTACCACACAATATGTCGGTAGCACCGAATCCCACTCAAGCCCACTACCTCCACGTGCTGCAGCTCCAAAGGGGTCGTTAAGCCACGCAATGTCAACAGTAGAGGCGAAACTTTATTCCACATGTGTAACTACACTCTCCCCTGCATCTAATCCAAACAAAACATTAATTTACCTGCACCATGACCATATTCATCAATTATCATTACCCTCCACCCTATTTTTACCCTATCCATCTCGACTACCTAGCCTACATCAATTTTGCACCTTTGTGCCTCACATCCTGACCGATACCAATTCACCCTTACTGACCACGGTTACCCCTTAACCGGCCTCAGTCACCTATTTGGTGACCGATACCGGTTCTACCCAACCGACGCTAGCCAAGCTTGACCAATGCCGGTCATTTTCTTGAAAAATTACGTGATTTCCCAAACCCCCCTTTTTTAAAAACTCTCCCACGTGCCCCTTTTACCCCACCAATAATGACCTACACTATCCTAATACCCCTACCCACCCCACCTATACAATTTACTACCCTCCCCCCCTCTTTTTTACCCATTATTCCCCCCATACCCACATTTTATTTTTAACCACCCACAAATAACTAAAACCCACAAAACCCTACAAATAACAATACCAAAACCTCTAATCTAGCTAATCAACAATATAGAGTTAGGCGCTTACCTCATCGCGCCGTCGCCGTCTCGGCGGTACATCTGACCACTATGTCGGTGGCCCTCCTAATCCCTCTCCAGCCTCTGCCATCACCAAATAGCTACTCGCAACCTCCAACCAATCAAATATCTCACCCTGATCCCGTGGACCCGCTACTCACCAACCAAACCCTTGTCAAATCACACTGTCAGCTCACTATCCCATTTCCTCCGGACACTTTTCTCTCTTTTCTCTCTTTTTTGTCGTTTCTTCACTTTTCAAATAACAAATGAATAGTAAAAATGTAGATTTTTTTTATACCCAACCCAACCTAATCGACGTCGCTTACCCTTGACCGGCATTGGTCGCATGCCCTACCTAACCGTCATCAATGTCCCTATACTAATGTCGGTTATCCATGATCAGTATCGGTCACCCTCACCTACACATTACCCTTACTTTACCCTTTTTTCCCACCCTTTACCCTGATCCTTTACCCCACCCCACCTGTACCCAACTTATTTACCTTACCTTTCTAGACCTCCTCACTTACCTGCCTACTCTTGTCCTCCTTTGGGGGATTGTTATTTTACCCATACCTTGGCCTTACCTGTGCCGTAACCTAGATATTTAGACCTGAACCTTCGCTAGTGACCTCTTACCTCATGTGTTCGTTATACCTTGTAGCACTGTTACAGGTGTTGATTGACCTAATGACCTTACCTAGCCTATTGCTGTGACCGTTTATCCTGACCCTGCTTTTGGTGTATCGAAACATACCTAAACGTTCTGCACCTAACCTACGTTGTGTTTCCTAACCATATCCTATACCTTGGATACCATATTCACTTCAACCTTGTTCAAATAAACCTATCGACCTTATACGATGTAGTGTTTACCCGCTCTTCAACCCGGTAGCATGCTGCAGTTTATACGTGTGCGTGCGTTTGAATTTTGTTACCTTTGACCCTACCCATTACCTAGATTTCTTGAGTAGACCTTTTACCTTTTATCAAACCACTCACTGCTTCAGCCTGTTGCCTCGTCAGTTCCTTGTAGGTTGTTTTTTGTTACTCCATGTGATAACTCTCACACCAAACTTAAAAAACATATTTAGTAGTAGATATCCTAACAACATCATCATCATGGTCAGTAAAAAAATATTGTAAGAATAAAGATAATAATAAACTGTAATTTTAATATATTTGAGTTTGTTTTCCATTTTCAATGATCAAAAAATGGATCCTGCATGTATCTAAAATCATTAATTATAACCTAAGAAATATCACACGTAGTAATAGTTAGATACATTAAGCCACCAACAAAATATGTGTAGGATTTGTCTTATCAAATGTGGATTTAAATCAAGTTTTATACCAACTTCAATAGAATATGAGACAAATTTACAGTCCATTTTGTTAAATTTGTTGAGAAAATTATGAGCATATTGAGGTTGAGACACTATTATTGAGTTATTATCCTGAAATATTACTATGCCAAATATGTGATGAAGCAAACCTGGATTAGACATCGCAAAATATTTTATAGTTTAGAATTAATATGATTAATTAAGCTACCTATACTACAGGTTATGAGAAGATCAGAAACGTACAAAACAATATGAATATTCTAATTATCTTCTATTTTTACATCGAGATCATTAGAGAAACTATTAGAAAGATATAGAGATTTACAATAATGATTTTTTTGTATCAAGCTATATGATCTTATTATAGGCCATTTGAAGATTTTTTCAACCTTAAAACGTAACATTTCTTACTAATTTTCTCTAAATCCTTTAAAGAGAAATAATTTTGCTTGAATTTTGGTAGTGATCTAGATTTTGATTTTGATTTTGATCATGATTGCTATTTTTTTCTCTTTGTTATTTGACCCTTTCTTATTGTGATAACATTATTTTTTGTGGCCAAATTTATCATGTTTATTACAACTCTTATTGAATTTGACATTATATTTTTTTGTCAAAACTCTTTTTAATAGCATTGTGGTTGTTGTGACTAGAAGAGGGTGTACAGTTTGATTTGAAATTAGGTTTAGATTTTTTATTTCCTTGTTTTTTAGGAACAAAATTATTATGATTCTAAGAGAGGATCTTGAGTGGAATTATTTTTTGAATCAAAATTTTTCATAACGCGTTCTTCTTGGATAAGAAGAGTATATATGAAATCAAATTTAGAAATATCAATTTCATATTTAAATTTTTCATGGATATTCATTTAAATGATAAAGTACAACAATTGATTATGGATCAAGGTGCAATTGCAACCATCCAATTGAGATGTTATGCTTTTTTTTTGCTAGGAAATTTACATCTTTTTTGGCTATTTTTATAGGAGTGGTCATCAGTTCCAGGACGAGTTTTATGATTTTAGAAATTCTTGTTCATTTGTGTATGGGTTTTAGTTTCTTCTATACTTCACATAGGGATTCTTGATTTCTGACATGGAGTAGGAATTCATTTTTAACGTTTCAAAAAATAATGGTCATGACTTATTGGAATTTTTGTTAGAAGACATTTACGTAATTAGTAGTTGTTTGTCTACTAATTGGTTGCTTTGTAATTTTGTTTACAAGGCATCAAAGTTTATGAGCCATAAATTCAGCCTTAAGCCTAATTTTCTAGATGTTATAGTTAGATCTATTAAGTATTTGGGATTTGTTCAAGCTTAAATTCCTTAAAAGAAGCCATTATTAATTTTTTCTATTTTTTCCAAAATAGTATAAGAAAAATGTAAGTCTTTTGGGACTAGATAATTTTTTATAATTTAGAAATAATTTTTCAATATGTTAAGAAATATAAGAACTGAAAATTAAACTTTAGAACAATTGTTCAAAACCTAGAAAAAATTGTTTTTGGGACTAAATTTTTAAAAACCTAATTTTTTATTTTATTTTTCAAATTAACACTTTTTAGGACCTAAAAATTTAGAACTGAAATATTTTTTTTATATTAAAAGCTTAAAATATGTTTTTAGGGTTTTAAATAATTTTCTCAGGATTTAAGAATATTTTTTCAAAATTTAAAACAATTTTAAAACGAAAAATACTTTTTCAAGATCTAAAAATAATTATTTAGATCCTTAATTTATTTTTACAAGATTTAAATTAATTCTTTATCTCCAAACAATTATAAGATTATGTGTGTGTATGTGAGCATATATATTAAAAAATCAAACTAGTCAAGCTAGGAGCTTAAACAAATATACATATGCCTAATTTTATATTTAAAGGCTTACCCGTGAAATATATATATATATATATATAATTTCCACTAATTGTTTATTTTAAGTTCTTCAAGAAGGTGGTTAGGGGTTTTCAAACCTCTGAGTTGAATTTTTTAGCAAAATATATAGAAAACCAAACCAACCGAGCGCGGAGCTTAAATAAATATACATATACCTAATTACGCCATAGGTGTTACCCCTATGAGAAAAGCTTTTTCGAACATTCATGGGACCGTGTCAAATTTGACGACTTAAATGACAGTTTCGCTATTTTTAACAATTTTGCTTTTGCTATTTTTAACAACTATGTTTTTCTGATTTTGCATGTTATTTTGACTTTACTATTTTTAAATTTTATTTTATAACTTTTGCATGCATTAACCTTTAAATACTAGTCACTAACACTATAATTTCATTCTTCAAGCTCTCCAAGTTCCAGTCAATCCCCTGCGTTAAATTGAATTCTACAGGTATGCATTTAAATTCTGTTTATACTTGTATGTAGCAGTAGAACTATATTTATTAGCTTCCTCTTATGATGAGTTCTACAACTTTGGTTGACGGTTTTGCTATTTTTAACAATTTTTCTTTTGTTATTTTTAACAATTTTGCTTTTGCTATTTTTAACAACTTATTATTTTTTATTTTTCATGTTGCTTTGGCTTTACTATTTTTAAATTTTATTTTATAGCTTTTGCATGCATTAACCTTTAAATATTGGTCACTAACACTATAATTTCATTCCTCGGGCTCTCCAAGTTCCAGTCAATCCCCTGCGTTAAATTGAATTCTGTAGGTATGCATTTAAATTTTGTTTATACTTGTATGTAGCAGTAGAACTATATTTCTTAGCCTCCTCTTATGACCATTTCTACAAATTTGGTTCTTGGTCGATGAGGTTTTGTTTTTTGTTGTGCTTGTTTAGATTTTGAACCACATGATAAGGTATTAACTGTAGACTTGTCCAAACTATCATTTGTTGTCACAAAAACTCATCTTCCAGAATTGCCAAAGGAAACTTGCTCATCCTTTGAAGGTTCATTGGCTACCACATTTACCAGCAAGTTCATGCCCCTATCATCGTAGACAATGCCAGTTACTTTAGGAAGGTGTGGACGGTTCTTCACTGAGACTGTTGTTGTCTAAACTTTTTCACCTATTTTAACTATTTCTCCATCAACCAGATCCTTTGTTGGGTTACTCTCTTTACATGATGCTGATGATAGAGTTGTCTTGGATGTTTACGATGTTTTCTCTATTTCCTCAGCCATTCCACTACGGTCTTCACTTGGAATACCATTAGATGATTTATCTCCATCCTCCCCTTTTGTGAGACCATCTTTAACTTCATTGCTCTGCCATGGCTCGTTATTTACCTCTATGACAGTAATACCACAAGAAACATTAATCTTCTCTTTCTTTACTCATCGTGTATGATGCCCCATAGAATTCCATTTACTATGTAATCATAAAACAACGGGTTTGCAGGTGGAGAAAGTGTATATCCATGCAAACTCACAAGATTCCTATGCTTGATGCTTCTAACTATTTCAAGCTCAATTCCAAATTCACGCAAGCTTTATGGGTAGTGATTGTGCAGTCTCTTTATAGCAATTCGATTATAATTCTTTAGAACACATTTATAAACAATGCTTGTAACACCATAGCCAATTATATATTTCTCATTTATATTTTCTCTTATTCTCATTATGTCATCATACATGTGAAGATCCATGTCCATAAATCAT
Organism: Taxus chinensis; assembly: GCA_019776745.2. NCBI lineage: Eukaryota > Viridiplantae > Streptophyta > Pinopsida > Cupressales > Taxaceae > Taxus > Taxus chinensis. Next base: position 589,706,950 of record CM034154.1, on the reverse strand, counting down.
TCCAACCAAAGGTGCAAGGTTTAAGACCATAATTGTTCATTATGTTTCTTTTCTCTTGTGCAGAATTAGAAGCTTCTTCAGAATCACACCTAAAGACATATTTTTTGGTCACACTATTTGAAAAGGAAAGTATGCCAGTGACTGTGGTGTATGGGTGCAATATATGTATAGAGTGTAGTGTAGTGAGAATATGTTGAATTCAATGAGAGGAGGTGTAGTTAGTTACAAAAGAAAGGTATTTGTCAGCAACCACCTTTGAAATAGGATGTGCAAATGCATCAAAACATAATGAAAGAACATTTTTGATAGATAACATAGTTTAAAATTCCATGGTAGCCCAAAAAATGATCGACATCATTTCTCATTTCTAGATTTTTACATTCCTCCCTTTCAATTTAGGCACAACTTGAGATAATTATTTTCTTGAAAGATGTACATTGAATATTCATGTGTATGGATCAACCATACAAATTGATTTGGTACAAATACCACTAGTTTTAGAAATCTATCAACTTAACAACATGCCCCTCATAATTTGCCAGTGCCTTTTGTCAATCACAAGGGGTTTTAGTAGGTTTTTCCTTCAATAATTTGTTTTCAAATTTGTATTATGTTTAGTTTCCTTTGAACATTTTTGGATAAGTGAATTAGAATGCTAAAGAAATAAATATTAATAATGAGCTTAAGTATCTATATAAGGTAAAAAATAATTATACCTTTGTTTTGCTAGTATGGAATGAATGAAAGAAAGATAAGATTCTAATAATATCTACAATCTAGAAAATTGTCCATGGAATCAAGGGCTTTCATGAAAATGATCTCACCAGGCATTTCAAATCTTCTCCTACTCAAACAAATCTTTTTATTTTCATAAAAATATGCAGAGCCAGAATATGTAGATACACGCATTTGATGGTATCCATTTCATCACTCAATTTGTACAGCTACAATTATATACTGACAGAAGAAACAACTACAGTTATGTAAAACTTTAAAGGAGCAACAACTATGGACTAGTGTTAAATCAAGGTAGCTCAATATAAACATGACATTATTAAGGACCTTCACCTATCAAGATCAGATACAAATAGATATCAAGTGTACACAAGTTTGTCTAAATCTTATTACTTGGTCACTTTTTCATCTTCCCCCCCACCCCCATCACCTCTTTGTTGTCCTTGTTCCAAAAACTTCACGGAGTTCATCTTCAGTGTAGTAAAAGTGCCCTTGTTTATGTTATAGAAGTGTTTTGAATTGCACTACATATATAATTCATTTAAAATATTGTAAAATTACCTCTATATTAATTTGTACCTTTGAAAATTGGTGCTTAACTATTCATTGATCAATTTATAATCTCGTCGAAAATAGGGTTGTTTTTTATGTAACTAATTGAATACGTATAGATATATTTAGTTCTATTAACTTCTTTTTTCACTTTTTTGTAAGGTATTTTTGATTCTCATTATCCCGCAATAAATAAGAGAGTGTCATATCTAAATGAACTTCATGTGAAATATTACAGAAGGACTTGGAACAGTACATTATTGGTACATGTAATAAAATCTACTATTTAATAAGTTTTTTCCAAATTACATAGCTAATATTTATGCTCTCTTGTCCCACTGGTATGAATGGCAACATAGAGGCTCCACACATGTCCATGGTTTATTGTGGCTTAAGAACAAGAGGCAAAAAATCCAAGTTGCCTCCTATGGTCTGCTTCCCCTCCCTTTGACTTTTCAAAACTACCATGCATCACAATGGCACATCTTGATATGGTCCCCAAAAGTTGAGATCTTGAATGAGCACGGGCTCACGACATGTCCTGGCCCAGAAAAAATTGTTTAAAGGCTTAAGGCTCAGTGGAAGGCACCATGTGTCAAGGTCCGAGGCAATCTCCTTTGGCCATTGAAAATTCCAAGCAAAATGCAAAGTGAGCGGAGGCCTCCAAGTGTCCTCCTATCGCTTATTTAAAAATGAATTTCAAGGGCTAGTCCTCAAACATGTGCGGTCCCTCTACGTGTCCCAGCCATCTCAAAACCTTTTGAAAAAAGACTAAGTATGGGAAACCCTGGTGGAGGCCTCCACGTGTCTTCATGGCACAATTTCAACATAGAGACCCAAAGCGGAAATCTTGAACAAGCACGGGCTCACCACATGTCCTGTTTCACCAAACTGTACCAGCTACATAAAAAAATTTCTAAGTTCGGGCAAAGCAGCAAAAACATCCACGTGTTCTTTCGGTGCAACTCCAAGGCCAAACCAAAAATCAAATCTTCAAATGAGCGCCATTCCTCCACGTGGACAAGTTTTGGGTTAAAACTTTCCACAAAGTTTAGGAGTGCCCCGCCGAGCCGCATCAAATAAAAAATGAACACGTGGACACCCTCGGGGTGAAAATAAGAAATTTTCCCCGCCACTTAAATTTTCTTTAATCAGAGCCTAGCGTGGGGTCACGGGGCGAGTTCAAACAAGTTCAAAAACAAACCCACCACACCCCATCCAATTAGAAGAATTCACGTAAGCACCAAAAGAACCAATCATAATTAAGTAGAGCCACATGAAAAAAATTACCTTTTTGCCAAAAAAGCAAAAAGTGATAAGTTAAAGCATTTGCTCACCATCCCCTGACCAACCAAAAGAAGCCAGGTGACCACCGAATGCTGAGGAATAATTTTGACAGGAAAAAGACACCTGTTAGACCATCAAAAACACAGAAATTCACCATTCATGCCTGGAACCTGATTTTTTTGAAATTAAATCAAGTGAATCATGGTTCCAAGCATCTTTTCGACCATAGGTTTGCATTTTCAAAGGTATAAAAATGTAAATTTATCATTCTCGAGCTTCCATGGTTGGGCGAAAGATAGGGAAAATGGAAAAGCCCGCAGATTTTGAAGAAATTAGGGCAAAAATTCAAGGCAAACTCGAAGACTCCTTCAAGGACGGACATGACAATGGATTCTGCAAACAATTCGAAGCATTTGAAATGGAGGTAGAAGCTTTCAGAATGCCCTCATCAAGAGACAAAATGTTTCAAAATACCTTTGTAGATCAGAGGAAGATAATGGCAAATGGGGCGAAACAAATTTGAGCACCAACATAAACTACTGTCAGGGGTGCCCAGATACTACACGTATGTGTATGGGTGTATGGCATTTGTGTTGTGATGAGGACCCAAGCCAGGTTTTGGGCCAATTCTGAGACTGTAGACTATTTTTACTCTATGTTTTACTATGACTGTAAATTATTGTATGGGGTTACTGATTCAATTGAATGATGTTCCCCTCATTCAGGGTGCTTGCGACCTCAGAAGGAGTGTGCCAGCCAAAAAGAGGACCAAACATTGTGCTGAAATTGATGCCCTACAGGGGGAGGATGGTGTTCTTGGTAGAAACCAAGGCACATGCAAACAAAGTGACTAGGAAAACGCGTGTTAGTGCAAACAATACAAAGACGGCATATAGAAGACAATATGTAAGCTAGCAAGAAAGAAAACAATATAGACCATGAAAATTGAGTTGCAAACATGGGATATAACTCACGATGTTGCAAGACAATTAGGGCCAAAGTGGCACAAAGGAATACAAACAATGAACAAGAGATACCATATAGGAAAATCTCGCAAACAATGACATACGATCGGAAAATAGTAGCAAAAAAAGTAACAGACAACCATGACGGCAAATAGTTTTGGAAAAGAAAATGTTTCTCATGAAGCACCCATTAGCATGTCAGAAAGATAAAGAGTATGTCAAAGTGTATATGATTTGGTATATTAGAGTGCTAGTAAAAATAGGAAGTAGTATAAATCAAAACAATAGCACCTACGATGCGTACAAAAGTTGGTGCCCCTAGGCTTCGTCATGGCACTAGCAAAGGATATTGCACTAGGCATTGTTGTTGCATGTAAGAGATTTGTGTAAAGTCTGCATTCACAACTAGAAGGAAATTGAATGTGCATGTGTATATAGAAAAGATAGAGACATACAATGTATCTGTCTAAGATATTAAGCAAAGAGTAACATGGGAGCATAAGCTAAAAAGAACAATGTGAAACCAATATATGCAATATGTTGTGAATGTGTGAGATGGAATGGAATGTAAAGTGAATGTGATAGGGGCAATGTGCCCTCAGAGCAATTGTGAATGAGTATGCATGAGATGAGGTTCATTTATAAAAGATCCCTTAGTAGTCAAGAATGAACCATAGAACAAGAGTGCATCATTAGGAATTGCTTTGAGGTGTGTGCTAGAAAGATGTGATCAGTAAAGCATATAGTGTAGAGATTGAGTGAGTGTGGTGAGGTTCATTTTAGATTTGAGACCCTAAGTATTTGAGTATGAACCATGGAACTAGAGTGCGTCATCAAGAAGTGTGTCTGCAAATGCAATAGAGATATATGTCATGATTATGCCAAGTATGGAATGTCCAGTGTGTGAGTTTCATGTATGTAGTATGCCCTCAATAGTCAAGTGTGAACCATAACACGAGAGTGCATCATTGGGTAATGACAATAAAAGAGTTTATCAAGATGTGTAATATGTGTGAGGAAGACTAGATATGTAGCATGATGCGAGATGGTATAGATGCGAGAAAACTGATAATTCTAGAAGGGGGATAGTACGCATGATTCCCCCTAAGTATATGATGATGATGATGATAATAATCAAGTGACGTCGTCTAAGATATCATCATTGTCATGGTTAAAACCGAATGGAGATGCATCATATACTTGGTAAGCAAGAGTATATGGTTGAGCAAGTAAGGAGCCATTACGGTGTAGATTGTACATGTCCATTGTGTATTCTTCGTCACTAAAAGGTTTTGGTGGACATCCTTATGCATACCACCGGCTAAGATTTGGTGAATAGCTTAGGAATGAGTCATTGCAAATAAAGACACGACTGAAGGAAATGGGGAATGAAATGTCAATATGGTGAGGATCCAAATTGTTTCTCGCCAATGTAGTCAAGCCATGACTGCCCAAGTGTGAGTGGAGAAGCACGAGGAGTGCACACAACAAAGAATGATAAATGGAAGACACAAAGACTCGATGTAACAATGATTCAAGAAAACCCATGATAGAGATGTGGAGAATGAAGTGGTGGAGGTAGATCATCAAGTGTAAATCCGAACCGAGCTAAACCATCATATATGCAAATAGTGTCAAGGAAAGTGGGATCAAATGGAATGTGTGGACAATAAGAATCATTCATGAAAAGAGCGCATGTGAAAGGATGAAACACAAATATAGAATGCTCATGCGAAGATGAGGAAGGTGATATTACATGTAATGTATGGATATTCCTATGATGAAGTACCATAAAATTATTTGGAGGGGGTGAGCTTGAAGTGGATGGAACACCATCTAATGTCCAAACAATTCCTTTGAGTGGAGGCAAGTTGTCTAGGAAATGCATAAGTCACGGATTGTAACGACCCAAAAAAATTCACCCACAAACAACACAGTAAAATACATGATAACCTTTTTTTTTTGACACATAACACGACACAAATGCCACCACCCAGGGTCACAACTAACTCCGCGGATAACTCAATACAAGGATGACCACAAAGATATCACGGACATGTTCACACCCACCAAGGATAATTCACCTTTCTTTTTGACAAGACAACTTAGGAAACCACCACATAATACACTTACAGATAGGGCAAGCCATAATGAGAAAATTATTGAAGGTTATTTATTTTTATGAAACCTCTTTCGATCCTTAACTTCAGTTTTCTAAGACTCTAGATAAGATTCGTACAATTCCTCATACAACGCTAAGTTTCTTATTTTTACTCTAAGGGGAATATTTGCTTAAAGTCTTATGTATTATGGCCTTTATTTGCTTAATTCGTTTATTTAGAAGAAAATGGGTAATTTAAAATTCCATAAGGCCATCTATTCACACTAACGCTACTAGAACTCGTTCATGCCCATATGACAACATGGGTTTGCGTTCAACACACTTAAGAGAAGAAAAACAAAGTGCCTTGGAACAAGGTTAGAGGGAGAAGGTCGAGTTGCAATCATCTATAGGGCCTCAATAGTTATTGCCAATATTTAATTGAAGCTAGAGATCTTAACCAGAATTATCAGCGATTTTACTTAGGATTTGCTAAATGAGTATAACCAAAGAGAAAAATTTACCTTCCAAAAGGCAGTGAGAGATAGATTGTGTGATCTCCAAATTATTTTCTCCGGCTTATTAAATCTTATCATCTTCTAACAACTAACAATTCATTTCACCCTAGGATCGTTTTACAAATTTCACCATAAAAGGGATAATGTTCACTAGAGGAGCTAGGGTTATCATGTTATAAAATTTTACTTGCAATGATAGTCTCGCCTTTGATTACTTAAAGAATTACTTGCTCTCAAGTTGGTGACCCCTACGTTACTTTATTTGAATACAACTTTTAGTTTAACTTCCAGGAGTATTAAACAATCCCATGTTAGTTTACTTATGACACATTATTACTAAGTCATAGCAGGGTTTAACTCAACATGTATTCTCAAGGACAAAGTTGTAGCAACACTCATTTACAAGAACAAAACAAGATTACATCAATTCTTAAAATACTGATACTCCAAAAAAGCCACCCAACAACAGTAACCAAATTTTCTTATAATTTCAATGATAGTCAAACAATACAAGGTTTCCAAAATTCAGATGACAAAGTCCACAATACATTATACTAAGACATTGATCCTCTTCTAAACTTTCCACTGGACGTTATCAATAGTTGAACAACGTAAAAAGGGTTTCGAGCAAAAGAACTTCTCAACTGAGGTTGATGACCAAAAAATCTACAAGTTTATCCCTCATCTACTTGCAAAATCCATTTGCAACAAATTTTCTACAAGAGTCAGTTCGCGAGAACTGAGCAAGCTAAGGCCACACAAAACCACCATAACTATTATCTATTAATACAATGAAAGGAATCACTTTATTGCAAGAATTTGGGTCAAACCTCTAAACATTATCAACACTTCAAGTTATAATAAGTTTCCACCATGCCAATCAAGGAAGAAGACCATGTACTTCAATTAGGAGTAAAGACAACGAAAGTATAACAATCAAATGAGAATGGCCCTTGGCCCTATAAGGAGCAAATAACCAATATAACAAAAATAAACAGGATTCTCATCAAGTAAATAATTAAATAACAATCACAAGATCGAGAGTTGATATATAGGCCAACCATCTAGAATTTTTTTTATTTTTTTTTATTTTTAGGTACCAGACGCATAGGCTAAAACATTATATTTCTAAACAAACAAGAGTTGATCGGCCCAAGAAGGGGTAACCACGGGTTTCAAGAATTAACACAAAAATCCATGTATAAATGAGTTTCAAACCTGAAATCACATAGAGTATCCCCATAACATAAGTTTCGAAGCAAAGGCAAAGTAAACTAGATTTGACCATTAACTCCAAGAGATTTCCCAATCATTCGAGAAGGCCAATGCCATGTAGGCTAGTAGCAAACACGCGAGAGAAGAAGGGAGTTCCGTCAAACAAGAGCATATGGAAATATCACCAATTAATTTTATAACCCTAAAGATTTACAAACCTCCACATCAATTTTAAAGTTTGGTTAATTTAAAATAAATTTCTTATTTCCCAAAACAACAATATTTTTAAGGCAACCCTTCGTAAAAAAATCAACCATTCGAACATAGGTACAACATAACTACTAAGTTCCGTTATCAAACAACTCTTTCTGCTACAACTCCATAATACTATCGATTGCGAGAAAGTTTTCCCCAAGGTTAAAAACGTTCAAGACAATTTCATCACAAACATTAAGGTACATATGTGCATAGAAACTGTCTAATCTTAATTAACAACACAATCATTATAAATGGGAGGAAACACAAGTTAGAAGACTAGATTATTTCACCAAAAATCTTCCAAGAGGGAAGAGACCAAAATAATTCTAGTAATAGTGGGGGTACTAGATTTGCACAATTAAGACCTCGAACTTAGCTAATCTAAAAAAAACTAGTTACGATTCAAGTTGAAGGGGACAGTCAAAGTACCTCCTAAGAATGGCTAAAAAACCTAGGAGCAAGGCTGAAGCTACGTAGGAGTCTAAACACGTGAGGTTGAAACATGTTGTACACAAACTTATTCATTCTAAAAGTTTTAACACCGAATCTCTAACCTAAAGTAGTCCAAGCGTTGATTACACTAATCCTACAACCTTTCTTTTTTTTCTCGATGCCAAAAGGGTTATCAAGTGGACTTGAGGGATCATTAACAATATATGTCAAAAGACAAAGAAGGACAACCCTGGTTGATAGGAAGGAACTTCATAGTTATCGCACACTTACTTTAACGACTGCTAAAAACTAGCCGGAACAAATAATAAATTGAACTCTATCGTAGAGAAGAGTATATATATTTATGAAGGAAGATCGATCACTCGACCCAGAAAAACATACACCCAAAGGAGAGAACACCGGCATGCTTTCCACTAACACACATGCAATGATAATAGCTAAAATAAGAAGAAAGCAAGTAGAAAGAAGAGACCTACTGAAAAGACGTTCAAAAGACAACCAATTCAAGGGAAAGGTGGTTCGATTTCACGATAAAATAAAAAAATAGTAACAGTAGAAAAGTGTAGAAATATCTTGCCTGCTCCTCTAGCTTTGACGAGGCATCAAAACTCCCCAAGATCCAGCAACAGCAACCCTCTAGTTGAATCTCCATCTGTAGCATGCGAGGCACCAACATTCCTCTCAAACCCGAACTCCACTGGAAACCTCCTCTTACAATCCTTTCATTATTGTGAGTTGTCTCCCGACAGCAGAAACATTATTTGGTGGAGTTCTCTTTCTTTTTTTTTTGACTCTGCTTTCTAGCAAGCTTTAGCAAGAGATTTGCTAAGCAGACCTGCAACATCTCTGGCCATGTTCTCAACTTCTCCTTGTGTGGAAATTTCTCCTCCCTAAAATGATGGGATAGCCATAAATACATAGATAGGATTTGGTGCTTAGTTTCAAGGTCTAAAAGCTCTAGATCATTCCGTGCAGATCCTTTAGGTATACCCATGGCTATCCGAACAGGAAGATTATTGCTATAGTGTTGAGAAAATCTTGATAAATGGGACATTACCTTAGGATCTCTTGCATTGATAGGTGCAGCTGTAGCAAGAGTATTCCCACCCAAACCAAATGAAGGCCCCACACCTACAGTTCCCCACGTAGCCAGCAGGGAAGGCGGTTTGAAGGAGGAAGTCGCAGGGGTCAAAGGGGATGTGAGTGCAAGCATGGAGGTATGCACAGTGCGTGGGAGCTAAAAACAATGGCCCATGTAATCTATCCTTGCATCACCACCCCCCACGCCATCCCCAGGTGTCCAATCTGGACAACACACATTTTCCAAGCACATTCGCACAACCAGGGCAGAAAGGAGTTTTAAAATAAGGTAAAATACATGGACGTCCTCTAGCAGCAAGGAGACAAAAAAAGGAAAAGAAAAGAAAAACGTCCCAGCCAAACAAAAAAAATAGGCCCAAGGAGGAACTAATGTGCCAATGCATTGACAGTTCCAAGCTTCTCTCCACCTCTCCTCAGGCGGCTAGGGGAAAAACAGAATACCCACGCACAAAAAAAAATGGAGCAGAAGATAACACACAACCCAACAAAAATATGCAGCCAAGGGAAGGAGGCGTCCCTTTCCAGCTAAAAGGTCAAATCATGATTTCAATAAAGCTGACAAAGAAACAATTAGGCATCCCAAAACAAATTTACACTTCCTCCACCAACAAGTCAGGAAAAATTACATATCCACATAATGAAGTAAATTTAATTGGTCACAATTTCATTTTTAAATTTGGTTAGCTCGACAAATTGACGGCAGTATACAGCTGCCAAGTCCAGGGAACCGACAAAATTCACATATTTTAGTTAATGATAATTCTTAATAATTGAAAATGTGCAATCCTATTGGTCAGCGTATTTATCCAACAACATACATAATACATTTACGTGACCAAAACATCTTTTATTTATCTCTGCAAAGAAAACCATGTCTCCGTGCCAAGTATGAGGCTAAATTGATGATAGAAATTTATCAGCTGGTAGATGAGACACCTCAACTAAACAATAACTCGTAGTAAGGCATACGCACGGCCTGAAAAGGCTTAATTAATTCAAAAATGAAATTTTATCATCTATATACACATTAAGAATATAACTGATACCCGTTCCTTTACTATTCATTATTATTATGTTTTAAAATGCCACGACACCTAAACGGGGTTCGAAAAGTCGTTTAGGACCTAACACGATAGTGAAAAAAAATAAAAATAATAATAATAATAATAATTTAATCGAGGGGTCGAGCACGAGAGTGATCAATACTATGATAAAATATCTTGCAGGAAATAAACAACAATCAACAGGAGGTTCAATATATCAAGAACAAGGTTTTCCTTTAATAGGATAATCGCGAGGGACGTTGCGGGGCCAGCAACCAAAACATCGACACCGACGCAAGCAGGTAAGCTCAACAAGATGAAGACACCAACGTTTCAAAGGAAACACAACGACGTTCAGCCCTTAGAAGCACGGTCGTCATCGAATTACAAAGCAATGATGAATGGGGCATTACACGGATCAACATCCGTATGTACAATAACAGAAGTAAGAAGAGGTACTACAGTAGTTGGATCTAGGTGACAATATTGGAATGGATTACTATCAGTGGGAATGACATGTTCAAATCCATCATGCAAGAATTCGACACATTGGTGAACTGTAGAAGAAACTGCTTGCATTCTATGAAGCCATGGCTAAACAAGTAAGAAATTATATGGAACTAGGATATCAATGAAAAATAATACTATAGGAATTGTTTTTGGGCCAACCGTCATAGGCAAAGTGACAGTGTCTATGCACGGAAGCCTAGTGGAATCAAATACTCACACAAAATAGATATTGGGGTAAGATTACAGAAAGGCCTATAACCCCAATGAATGATAAAGGACAAATTAAGCTCATATCCATTATCGAATAAAGCTCACTTAGTACCCAATTTATTGATGCATACTCATATATATAGAGGAGGATCATTGTCATAAATAGAAATATCGTTGTCTATAGTAGATGGAAAAGTAACATGTTTAGAAAATGCATCTACAAATGTCTTATAAACAACATCCGAATGAGCAGTAGAATGAATACGAGTAATAGCCTATAAATTAATGGTTTTAGCATGACATTCAGGATTGGCTAGCAAGAAATCATGAATAGAAATATCCTTGATTAGAGGATCCTAAGATAATTGTGAGAAGTGATGAAATGAGGACCCAAAAGCATTCAAATGTGATGGGTTCACCAAATGATTTAACAAATATAGAAACTATGTAATATAAATTTTAAATACTAGTTATAAAGTTACATCAAAATGATAAAGCAATGAAATACTTATTTGACCTAGGAAATAAGCAATTTAAATTTAAAACCCTCAGTGTAAGAGAGAGGGTAAGATACTTTGTTGATTTGCAATAATTCTAAGGTTGTGCCGAGATAGAAAACTAATGAAATAGTAAAGCAGAGTGTCGCAACGGAGCCTAAAAAATGAAAAACTATTGGAAATGTTGGGACTAGGGTGCTTAGACAAGGTCAGGGGTGTTTGGGGTGCTGTAAACCTCCTTTGGGTGACTGTGACTGCTCAAAACCTCAAAAAATCAAATTTTCGGGGTTGTGAGATGTTCTCTGGATGTCGTCTTTAGTCATTTGTACTTCGTTGCGTGATCACCGAATTCACTTGAAATCTACAAAGAGAAAGAGCACCTACAAAACACCAAAACACATCAAATCCTAAAAGGAAAAAGATGCAAATGGGGAGTCAGATTGACCTCAGTGGTCACCCGACTGAGTGAACTTACAATCTGTGCTCTTTACTACATTTCATATTTTAGTTAGTTTTGTGTGTGTGTGTAGAATCGTGCCTTAGGTGGCTCTTGTGCCAGTTGGATTTGAATAGCGCAATAACTAGATGTAGAAGATGTAGATAGATGTGTGTATGGAAAAATGAACTTCCCCTTCTATGAAGTGTATGCAAAATAATGTGGTCCCTTGCCCTTGAATGGATGCTTTGATTCTCTTGTAATGGCCTTTGGATGCAACCTTAGGTGATAATAGTAGATGTTTAGTGCTTGGTCCCTTATTATGATCACATAGCTTTGTTTTTATATGATTCCTTTGGTTGAATTTCATAATTAACCACTAAAAGGCCGACCACCTAGAAAATAAGTTTTCTAACAGCTAGAAAAGACCAAAATATGCGAGAAAGATAGAAAGAAGTCAGGTGCACCTGGGTGTTGGCGTCCTGCCTGGGCGCTGGTGTCCAGACTCAGAAAAAATGAAGTATCAAAAGTTAGACTAGGCAAGAAGGTGCATAAGGCCAAGAAGAAAACTAGAAAGCAAACAAAGAGTCCAAAGATAGAGGTCAATTAGTACTTTTCTCACTTAGGAATCATATGAATAGTGGTATGTGATCATGAGCTAGAAATATACCCAAAGTGCATGATTTAGTATCTACAACATGGACATACCATTATGCACCACTCAAAGTTATTTAGTGGCATGGTTCGATGGTAATTTACCTAGGAAAATTAATTATACGTTATGATGTAAGAAGTCAAGTAATGATGCCTCTACAAATTGGGTAAGGAGATAATCATCTATTTGAGCATAAAATGGTTCATTCCCTATATATGCATGTAGCAAGATGGAAAATGTGTGTCACGTGAACTGGATGATCTACTTGAAATAGTTCCATTTGTTAATTAGGCACAAAAAAGGAAGAGGAAACAATTAAGTTGCAAGAATCATTATAATGTTTGACATGCATGGTCACAACTTACTAAATTGTGCATCTCTCAACTTAGCTTCTAAGGAATTTATAGAATCCTATATTACTCTTGCAAAAATCAAACAAGATTTCAAAATTCATGTATGAAAAAATTCTCTATATGCGTATTATATATAATTTTTTTCTTTACGATGAATCTCACCAACAAATCATTTAGGGGATGTAATATAGAAAATTCACATGACACTTGTGCATTACCAAAACACTAATGTAGTGCCTCAAAAAACTTTTAATGGCCTCACATGTGCATAGACATCGAGTGACACATCATGTCTTGAATTCCTTATTACATAGTAAAACCCATAGATAAGAACATGAAACTTAACCTATGTTTTCTAGTTCCATTTAGACCCTGGGAATATATTAGGATGAATTTGACATTGGGTTACCCGTGATGAAAGCACTCCAATGAATTTTTCATTTGTTTTAGTGGATAGGTTTTAGAAGATGAGCATCATGTTTTTTTTTCCAAAGTAGAGCATAAGAGGTAAGGAAAAGATGAATTCATTCTTTGAAATATTTGGGTGCACTTTCAACTTCGAAAATTCATTATGTTTAATCATGACCCACATTTTGTAATTCATTTTTGGAAATCATTGTGATAGATGATATGTAAATAATTAGATAAGTGACTCAAATTTCATCCATAAAATGGTGGAAAAAATATTCATTTAACAAAACAATTGTTTATTTGTTATGAATATACAAGAATACACATCCACACTCTTGGGGTGATAATATTATATACATCCAACATGCCTACAATAGAGATATTCATAGTTCTACGGGTCACAGTTCATTCTAGACATTTCTTGGGTTCCAACCAATATTAACCATAAACATATGTTATAGTGTACAATTAGATACTTCCATGAGTTACATCACACACCCCATGAGTCCAAGGTTGGCGATAAATCTAGAAACATTCAAGGGTCCATACTAAATCATAAGTCCTTTGCATCATGGTCCTTACATCATTTTGTACATTGTTAGTGAAAATACCTTTGTTCTTGATCTACCACCATACTTGGGTCTTCATCTAGTGTTCAATATGAAACTCCTTAAGCTATCTTTGCACCACTACTTCAGCAATCAACATGTTATATGCATCTTAAATAATATAAGTGTGTGAACTCGATATGCACCAACCTACAAATTTGGTTATCCCTCTACTATGACGGGCCTTAAATGATTAACACGCCTTAAAGAATTTCATCCAAGTGTAAATTGGCATACTGTTTAATATTTTAGTAATAAGATAATGAATCTAATGTCCACATGGGAAAGGGAAAGTACACTGTAATTTAAGGAATAGGGAATGTAATAACTATATAAAAACCGAAAAGGAAAAAAAACTAAAAGGGGCATGCACCCAAATAGAGAAGTGAAAAAATTGTATCCTTTCATGTATCACATATCACCTTGTATTTATAATATTTTTAAGAGCTCACTTCTACTCAATCTTGAAGAAGAAATAAGGTAAATGAAAGAAGAAATCCTCAATGTGTATATTATTATGGAAGGAAAGTTTTTTCCAATACATTGGAAATATGAAAGATCTATCAAAGGAAAAGAGCCAAGAATGTCCTATCCTTGTAATCCATGAAGGTATGCAGCATTTTACATGATTCTTTGAAGCAACGAACCCACCCCCAATCTCATAGTATGGAGAATATATAAAAATATTCAATGAACCTCAATTTCATGCTCCATGATATAAATTTAACAAAATAATGCACCTAAGTAATTTGGAGATCTCCTTTTATGTTGAGGTGGTGTGGAAAAAGTCTAAATTGTGTCCATCAAACTCTTAAACTATGAGATAATCAAAGCTTGGTATGATTTGGAAGTTGAACAAGGCCATTGCTAATGTAAAAATAAAGTATAGTTTTGAAAAAATGAATTCTCAAGGATCTTATCGTTTGGACTGTAAGTAGGATCTAATATCAATCTCATCTCTGGTACTCTTAACTATCTTCCTACTAGATAGAATATTTGATGCATCAATTAAAACTTGTGAGGGAAATTTCTTTTCATGTCAATATTTACAAAGCTTAGCAAATTGGAATCCTTGACACACCAATGAGATTTTAGATGCCACAATCTATCAATTGCATAAATAATTTGAATGCTTAATATATATGTTTTTGAAGAGATCAACTAAAGGAGTAATCACCTATCGATGCATGTGTATCATAGTCACCTCTTGAAATATCACAACAACAATGAGATGTGCTCAGTTGAATTAAGCAAGAACGATGTCTTTAGGAATTAATCATATAAAATGGAGGTTTTCACTCTTTGAATCAAACGTCAATCAATTTTTTGAAGATGAGACCCCATGGTTCAGCTTTATATGGAACAATAGGTGTAGCAATTTTGAGATGAAGTGTTGTCTAGATATCCTAATATTGAATTTGGAAGAGCTGTTATTCAGGACTTGTGAAACTTGCAACATACCTTGTTATTATTTTAGAGTCAATATGGGGGTACCAAACTAGAGTGTGAATTTGAAAAAAGTGAGTTTAGATGTAGATATATGTGAAGAGATCTCTTGATCATCTCAACCCTTTAATCTCCATCTTAAATAAATTTTTCTACATAGACTTTGATGTGTAAAATATCACACCTTTTATTTTATCAAGATTTTCTTTTTTAGTTAGGTTATATAGGGAGAAGGCCCTAGCCCATTATGGCATCACTAGCCCAAACCGGCCATGGAGCCATCTAACGATGGAATATTTAAGCTCTCGGCTGGCCCACAGATTAAAGCACATTATCATGGTTCCCTATCAATAGGGTATCTAAAACCAAATTATCATGGTGCTCTATCAACAGGGTATCCAAACTTTCGACAATAAATCGTATTAACACGGAACCAAGATTTGAACCTTGGACCAAGAGACCCAAAGAACCGTTACACCACTACCCATTGGATATTGTATCAAGATTTATTAAAGACAATAAATATATCACAAAAAAATGACAAAATATGTATTTATCAAAACCTTCATTTAAACAACACACACACACACACACACACACACACACACACACACACACACACACACATAGAATAATAATTGATATTGTACAACTATGAACCATACATGCCCAACCAATTTGATATGATTTCCTCAAACTCATATAAATAGAGAAAATAAGAATTATTACAAACAATATGGTTGAAATCCTTGCCATCCAATATGCTTTGAAGGAAGCAACCAGAATGGGGTGGATCAGAGTTATTATTGAATTTAACTCTCAAGCGATTATTCGACTGCTTAATAAACAAGGCAAGATTCACTCATCTAGTTGGCGTATTTCACAGATTCAAGAAAATATTTGTATTTTGGCTCAACTTTCCAGATGATTCTTTATGTTCATACTCTTTGAGAGAGTGATAAAGTGGCGGATGCTCTGGCCAACTGGGCTTTGGATCAGGGAAATGTTCATGGAATAGGTCATATTCCTATAGAGTGGTCCATGGAGAAAAGACAAGCAATTCACCGAATTTTTCATTTGGATGAATCACATCGATGACTTTTTCTTGTTGTAGTATGCTTTAAGTTGCTACCATGGTATTTCTAAGGATGTTTCCTAATATATTAGTTACAATGCTTGACACTATACCCATTTGTAACATGTTTCTTGATAATTAATGGAAGTAATATTATTCCTTAAAATAAAAATTAAAATTAGGGCATAACATGTAGAAAAATAGTTTCATTAAAATTTTAGAGTATAATGTTAATATGTGTAATGAGCTGGAAATAAGTGTAATGAGTCGGGTTTGTCTTTAGCGTAAACATGCCCCGCAAAATGTTGTCTAGATTTAAAATATGATTTGGCAGCTTTGTTTACGAAGACATTTGTGTTTGCATAATTTTGTTTGTATTCCCGAGAAATACATTATAGAAATGAAACTTTTGAGTTTTTGTTTTCTTAATAAGAAGCATGGCTTTTGAAAAAGAACAGATGGGTGAGCTCTCGCGCCCGGAGAGTGAAATCCGTGAAACTTCGAAAATTTCGCATTCAGAAGTAGCTGTTGCGAAGGTGGCTTCTAGTTCCTCCAAAGCTAAGTTGAAGATACCAGTCTCTGGTGCGAATAGCGTACCGCTTGGTCTGAGCAGCGGCAAAGAATGGTGCGGGCACGATGTGGATTCGCAGGCTATGGTCGGTGTGTTTGCCATGATTAAATCTTGTGGCCCTGGGGCAATTCTCAAATCCCTTATCCTTCGTTAGGGTTTTCAGTGGTAAAACATTTGTTTGAAGAGCTCGACCCTGAGGTTTTTCCTTCCCCTTCTTCGCAAGATAAGTTAGTTTCAGATTCCCCTGCTAGTGGCTTGGAGGTGAAAGCTTTGAGTCCTCCGGTTGGCCTTAAGGTTGGCGCGATTGAATTCAAATTTTTGAGGGGCTCGGTTCTGATTGATCTGCCCTGTGTTAAGAAGAAGGACCTCGTGGATATTCGACTCAGGAGGACTTTATGTTGCAAATTCGTTGGTGCAAATTTCTTCAGGAGGAAAATTTGAAACTGGATTTTCTGGTTTTAGGGCAAGGAAGGTAGAATTAATTTTTTTTTTTCTCCGGAACGGTTTCTTTCAAGTATCCTTTCCCTCCGCGGATTCGGTGGAAAATGTTCTCAAAGGGGGCCTTGGTTCTTAAATTCCTCTAGTCTTTATATAAGACCTTGGTCTGCTGATTTTAATCCAAGGACTGAAGTTATTCATAGAGCCCCTCTCTGGCTCAATTTTCTGAATCTCCCCGCGGAATTTCAAAATCCTGCTTCTCTTAAATCGATAGCCAGCTCGCTCGGCTCATGGGTCTCTATTACTAATCCCTCTCTGTTGAAATGGAAAAACCCTTCAGCGCGGATTTGCGTTGATATGGATCTCTCGGCCCCCTTTCCGAGTTTTGTCTTGCTTCCGTCTCCTAAGGGTGATAGCTCGACTTCTATTTTTTGTGAAGGGTTGAGCTTCAAATGCTTCTCCTGCGGGGCTTTGGGTCATTTGAAAAAGGTTTTTCCGAACTCGCAGGAAAAATTAGGGCTCCCTTCTTTCCTCGTCTCCTAAGGGTGTGGAGTCGAACTTGGCTCTTAATTCAGGCCCTCTTCCCTCTTTGTCGGATCATCCTGTTGATACCTCGGGTGGTTCAAAATTTCCCCACACCTTCACCAGCTGGTTTTTCAAATAATATTACTCCTCGCTCGCTGCTTCAGGAAACAAAGGATGTGCATAGAACCTCTGGTGCTCTTGTCTCTCTCATCAAGGAAGGCTTCGTTCAAGGTCAAGCCACCTTGATGGAATCTCTGAAGGGATGGATTTCTTCTAATAACTGTCGGGATTTGGAGGCTCCTTTCTCCCTGTTGGGCTCTTTGGAAGATGGGGAGATTGGCCAAGAGGTCCTCCTTCATGTTCTGGCTTCGTCTAAGCTCGTCGTTTTTCAGGAAGGTTCGGGCCTCGATGTGGGTGGTTCCACCGGTAAAGGGGGGAGAAAATCTAAGCAGGAGCTAGCCCAACTGGAGGTGAAAGCCGGGAAACAAAGAACTCTGAATTTCGGCCTTTCTAATGCCGGGAAGGGGAATCCCCTTCCCAATCCTCGATATTTTTTTTCTCAGTCAAAGGTCTTAATTCCTCTGACAAACAGCGTTTGATCAAACGTTATATTTTCTCCTCGGAAGCCTCTTTGGTCCTTCTTCAAGAGACTAAACTCCCCGTTTTTGAAGCTAATGGTCTTTGGATTAAGACCCTGAAAGGATGGAAAGGAATTTTTTCAGATTCCTCAGGTGCTTTAGGAGGACTCAGAATTATCTGGAAAGAGAATGTTGTTTTGGTGGAATTGCAGGCTCAATCCCCCAATTGGCAATGTGTTAAGATTAGTTTCCATCGCTCTCATCTCTACTTCCTTCTGTTCAATATTTATGCTCCTTCTAGCATTTTAGGAAAGAAAAATCTTTGGTCAGATCTTCTCAATTCATTGCATCCCCTGGATGATCAATTGTTCATTCTTGGCGGGGACTTTAATGCCATCTCTGATAGTAGGGATAAAAAAGGGGGGATTTCCCATAATTTGCAGTCCCAAAAAGATTTCTGCTCTTTTCTTAGAGAAGGAGCCTTATCGAACCTTGAACCCAAGCAAGGTTGGTTTACCTGGAGCAACAAGCACAAAGGTTTCAGCAATATTGTGGAAATGCTTGACAGTTTTCTGATTAGCCCCAGGTGGAATTTGGAAGACCTGGTAATGGAATGTTTTGTTCTTCCATGGTCTAGGTCTGATCATTTCCCAATTTCCTTATCCTTGAGCATTGATCTTTCTCCTTCTAGATCTCCTTTCAAATTTGAGTTAATGTGGTTGCGGGAGGCCTCTTTAGAAAAGTGGATTAACTTGTGGTGGAACTCCTACAAACGAGAGGGGTCCAAGATGTTTGTGCTCGCACAAAAGCTAAAGATGCTAAAAAAGGATCTGCAGCTGTGGAACTTAGAGGTCTTCAAAAATATCTTCCAAGAAAAAGCCAGGGTTGAATCTGATTTGAAAGCTCTTAATGAAAAAATATTTAGGGATGGGATGCATCAAGAGGATTTTGCTCATGAAAAGGCTTTGCTGGGTGAGCTCGGTGAACTCCTCCTCAGGGGAGGAAATATTTTGGAAACAAAAGTCTAGGGAGTTGTGGCTGAGAAGACGGAGATAGAAACACCAAATTCTTTCATGCTTCTGTCAAGTCTAAAAGAAGTTTAAACTTCATCTCAGCCATTGAAAATGGGGATGGAAAGCAGCTTGTGGATCAACAGGATATCATCTCTGAAGGTATTAATTATTTCTCCTCCTTGCTGGCTGGGGATATTGTCTCTCATGAGAACAATCAAGTCTCCCTTCTGGATAGTATTCCAGCCTTAATTTCGGAACCTCAAAATGCTGAGCATTTAAAATCTTTCTCCTTTTTTGAAATTGAGAATGTTGTTTTCTCCTTTGCTAAATGTAAAGCTCTGGGACCGGACGGTTTTCCTACAGACTTCTTTAAGATATTTTGGGGTATTGTGGGTTATGATGTTTGGGCTGCTGCTGAAGCTTCGAGGAGATCCCATTCGGTGCTGAAGGCTTTAAATAATACCTTCATCTGCCTATTCCCAAAAAAATTGCAGCCCTCCACCTTTGGGGATTTTAGGCCCATTCCCCTCTGCAATACGTCTTATAAAATAATTTCCAAGGCCATTGCTCTTAGAATGAAGCAGGTCTTGGATCCCCTCATCTCTCATGAACAATCTGGATTCATGCCTGGTCGCTCAATCCTCGATGGTGTCATTTTGTCTCATGAGTTGACACACTCTCTCTCCTCTTCCAATACTCCTAGTATGCTGCTTAAGCTGGATATAAGTAAAGCCTATGATAAGATAAATTGGAGGTTCCTTATTAGGGTTCTTCTCAAGTTCGGCTTCTCCTTACCCTTCTGCCAATGGATCTTCAGTTGCATCTCTAGCCCCTCCTTCTATGTTCTCATTAATGGGAGTGTTGAAGGTTTCTTTAAAAGTAATCGTGGTATAAGACAAGGGGACCCCTTGTCCTCATTCTTATATATCCTTGTTGCTGAGGCTCTCGGTAACTCCATCAAAGACAAGCTTTTGAATGGTAAGTTGTTTGGTCTTAAAATTGCTGATGGAATCCCACCTCTAACCCACCAGCAATTCGCAGACGATACCTTTCTTTTTGGCAGGGCTTCCATTTGTGAAGCTAAGGAGATAAAAGATTCTTTGGATAGATACTCTCGAGTGGCTGGTCAAGAGGTTAGTTTGGCTAAATCCTACATTTTCTTCTTCAATGTTCCCCTGCAATTGGTGACAAGACTTTTGAACTTGTTTAAATTCAAAAAAGGTCACCTTCCGGTCAAATATCTTGGCATTTCTCTGTTTAAAGGTGCTGGTAAAAGCTCTTTGTGGGATGATCTGCTCGGTTCTCTAGCTTCGAAATTGAATGCATGGAAAGGCAGATGGCTTTCCTTAGCCGGGAGGCTTCAGCTAATAAAGTCTGTTCTCTGTGCATCCCCGATGTACCTCCTCTCGGTCCTTAAGATTCCTAAGGGCGTCCTTGATAAAATATTTGGAATCCTGCGAAGATTCTTGTGGCAAGGCACCTTTGAAGAAAAAAAGCTCCCTTTGGTTCGCTGGGATACTCTCTCCTTGCTAAAAAATCTGGATGGTGTTGGTATTCTGAACTTGGGTTTGCAAAACATTGCTTTGGGTGCTAAATTGGTTTGGAGGCTTATCTCCAACCCCGGCAGTCTTCTCAGTTTGGTTTTCGAAAAAAAATACTTGGGCTCTCCTCTTCCCGAGTCTATTTTGCGGGTTGCGAACCCTCCTAAGGGCTCGCATATTTGGAACTTAATGATATTCTGTAGATCTCTGTTCATTTTTAATGCGGATTGGAAATTCAGCAACGGTGAAAAGGCTCTTTTCTGGGAAGATCCTTGGAATGGCTTCCTGGTTCTCGGTGATTCACCAGGCATTGAAGATCTCAAAAGAAGGCTGGTCGATGATTGGGGTCCTTTTGTGTCTGAATATGGGGAGAAGATGGACTCTTTTCCTTGCATGTTACAGTGGAAAAGTGTAAACCATCTGAATCTTCCTCTTGAAATTAAAGCTAACTTTGAATCTCTTGTGCAAGAAAGACAAATTCTTATTTCAGGTAAGCAGGATGAAATAGTTTGGTCTGCTGCTTCTTCTGGATCTTACACCTCCCATCTTGGATACCTTCTTCTTCATGAAGGCTTTGCTCCTGAGCTACCTATATGGGAAGATTGTTGGGACTCTAAATGCCCCCATAAAGCTGGTCTCTTTGCTTGGATGGCATTTAAGGGAAAAATTTTAACTCAGGAAAGAAGAAAGAAATTTGGCATCCAGGGCCCCACTAGATGCCTTCTCTGCAGAAAGGATTCAGAAGACAGAGATCATTTGCTTCTACACTGTCCCTTTGCTGTTGAATGTTGGAATTGGCTATGTGCCAAGCTTAACCTTCCATGGGTGCAGCCTAAATCCCTTCCTGAGGTTGTCCTTGCTTGGCCTTCTTATTCCCACTTAGGTGCCCTTTCCTCCATTTGGCTTTGTAGTTTGGTCCTGTTACTTTGGCATCTATGGTGGGAAAGGAACAAAAGACTTTTCAGAGAGGAATATGGTTATGTGGATTCTGTTCTTCTAAGACTGGAGAGGGCTATCTCGGAAGCTGTTTCTTCCAACTGGTCAAGATCTAGTGCTTTCTCCGCTTGCGACAAGCTTTTAGCGAAAAACTGACCCATGATAATTAAGCCAAGAGATGTTGTTCATAAGACATCCTCTGCTTCCTCTCTGGCTCAGAAAAACACCTTTTGGACCCCCCCTCCACATGGTTTTTTTTAAGCTAAACATTGACGGGGCCTCTAAGGGCAACCCGAGGGCCTCGAGGGCGGGCTGTATCATTAGAAACTCCTCTGGGGAGGTTGTTTCCGTAGCTTCTTTCAAACTCATGGATGGCTCCTGTAATTCCGCTGAACTTCAAGCTTTGAGCAAAGGTGTCCTTCTTGCTTCCTCTCTCAGTATTGAGAATCTGGTAATCGAGGGTGATTCGCTCATTATAATTAATGCCATCATTAAAAAGAAAGCCTTGTCTTGGAAAATGGATATTGGCATTCAGAAAATATTATGGGCATTGTTTAAGTTCAATTCCTAGCGAATTAATCATATCTATCGGGAGGGTAATGGATGTGCGGATTGGCTGGAAAATAAGGGTGTCTCTCAAGAGCGTGTGGAGATGATTGCAAATGAGAGCACCGAATGGGAGGATTTGTTTTCGATTGCCTTGAAGGATTTGACTAATCATTAATTCGACGGCACCCTTCCCGCATGTGATTAACAACCGCCTTATATTTTCCTGGCTGCTCGGTTCGTTCTTTCGTCTCAATCTTTCCTGCGAAATGGTACACCCTCGAGCTCCGGTGTTGGCTCTGTCATGTGAGGTGAGAGAAATGGCTTTCAGGAACTGTGTCACCGATGGCAGGTCAATAAATTTTTTTGCATTTCTGATGCCGCCGACCTTGAAGCCATCAAATCAATGTTGGGTCTGGATTTTTTATGTTCAGAAGGATGGCCAAGGGTTAATAGCGGGATTGCTTCTATCTTTGTGGAAAACCTGCTAATTCTTCATCCTGTGAAGGCTGTGGTTGTTGATATGGCGGCATTCTGGCTTCGGCCCATCTTTTGTGGCAATCTTGCCTCAGAAGTGGCAAATCTCGATTTGACACTCTGGCCCGTCTGTGACTTCGTCTCTGTCCCCGATGTTGGCGCTTCCTCTGCTCTTCCCGACCTTGAACGCCGTTTCCAGGTCTTGTTGGATTTTGTTGAGTCCTTGGTGACCTTCGCCAAAGACAAGAAAAGAGGCAGGGTTAGGATTCAACTGCCTAATGTGAAAGCCTTGAGGACCCCTGTCGAGTCTGTCCCAACTTGGTGGTGTGATCTGCGGGCTAGTGCGAGCGATGCTTTCACGTTCCTGTGGCGTGCTCGGGCCAACAACAATGAGGAGCTCGCTGCTTCCGACTCGGAGCCCAACGTGATTCTGGACTCTCTGAAGACAGATCTAGATATTTCTAATGTAGTTGTTTAATCATATGGTGGGATATGTTATCGATATAGCTATCTAGTGGTTGGTTATATGTAATAGTTTGATATAGATATTTCCTATGTTTTCACTCGAGGCTTGGCCTCCTTTTTTGTATATAGGGAAGAGGTCCCTTCAACCCGCCTTAATTATCAAAAAAAAAAAAAAAGCATGGTTTTTAACGCAATTTGTATTTGGTTTGCAGTTGGCATTGAGTTAGGTAGAGATCATGTGAAAGGACTTCTAGATATGGAAAATAAATCTACGAGAGTTGTGGTTATTTACGGGAAAGGAGGAATCGGAAAGACAACATTGGCCACTGCCGTGTTCAGCGCCCTCGACCTCACTAATCACAAATATGGCAGAATTGATATGCAACAGAATTGTTCCGAGGGAGATATTAAGCTACTACAGCAGCAAATTTTAAGAGATATTTTTAGTAGTAATATTGACTTGAGGAGTTTGGAAGAAGGTCGGCGAGAAATGACAAAGCGTTTTAAAGAAGCCACTCACCCTGTTTTCGTGTTTGTGGACAACGCATTAAAACACAATGACCTTGAAAAGCTTGTACCTGTTAATGAACTAACACTATTACCAGAAGGGAGTAGAATACTTTTAACTACAAGAAATCTTAATGAAACTATCAATCTTTTACAAGGTTTTGAACGCTATTCATATCAGGTAGATGCCCTTCCAAAAGCAGAGGCAATGAAACTCTTGTGTGAGTATGCATTGGGCAGTAGCGAGAAAACTTTTGACAGTACTGTAGATATTGAGGGCCTCCTTAGAATATGCAGCGGCATTCCTTTGGTTCTCATAATGGCTGGATCTAAATTACGTGAATATGCTCGAAGCGTGGCTTCTTGTAAGGAGGCAGTTGATCATATTAAGGAAGGGTTGTTGGAAGGAGGCAGTGAGTTGAGCGAGCGTATGGTGGACTTTGTATATAATCTCTTGCAATGGTCATGTAAAGAAGCATTTTTTGATGTAGTCTTCTTCTTGAATTACTGGACTCGGTCGGTTGTCAACACCCAATATTGTTGGAGAGATAGAACTTCAAGAGCTAGAGAGGGCGGCGCTAGTAAATTTATGGAAAACCAGCACATGGGAAAAAGGTTGTTTGAATGTTCATGATATAGTGAGTGCACGAGGGAGAACCTTATCAAATGGATATAGAATCACCGATGAAGAATCATTGAATGATGTTCTCCAAGATGACCAGGTGTGCTCTTACTAGAATGCAATGCATATTTATAAACTTCCCTCTTACTAGAATTGTAGTTTTTACAATGTATATTTATTAACTTCACTCTAATTTTCCATATTTGGTAGAAAAATATATAATCAGTTTCAAGTACAGAAAAACAATTAATCCCTTTCTCACGTTTGAATAACTTCAAAACAGCTGACCGGTTTTCAATATATTTGAGCTATAAATCTTTTTGCAGAAGATTAAGGAGACGAAGGGTATTTTTCTTTCCCACACATCCAAATTCGAACTTCAAGGAAAGCATCTGAATTTGATGAGCAAATGTTTAAGAGTTTTGTACTTGACGGGATCGAATAACATTATAAAAGGAGAATGCAGGGGAATCTTTGAAAATCTAAGATGTCTCGGCCTTGAGCAATAATTATTTACAGATGGACCTGAGTAAACTTCCCAGATTAAGAGCGTTCCATGGCCACTTCGACGGAGGACAAAAAATTTACGAGGCATAGTCTCTACATTTTTTTTTAATGAGAACTCTTTCTGGTCAATTTTTTTTATTCCTACGTTGATGAAGCTAATTTCAAATAGTAAACATGTTTGCAGTTATCCAGCGACGTCCCTTCATTGAAAGAGATGTATTTAAAAGGTGCCACAATCGACAATCTTACCACCACCCTTTGCCGACTCAAGTCTTTGAGTTCTCTCACATTGCACGACTGTGGAGGGTTTACTAACATACCTGAAACCATTGGGGAACTGACCGATTTGGAAAGGGTAGAACTACCTAAATGTGATAGTTTAGTGAACCTTCCAAATAACTTTGGTAATCTTTCTATCTTGAAAAAATTGATTTTGAGTGAATGTTTGGAAGTGATCAACATTCCAGACGACTTTGGCAATCTATGTGTTTTGATAGAGCTTGATTTACATGATTGCTCCAGCTTGGTGAGCCTTCCAGACAGCTTCGGCAATCTATCTGCTTTGATAGAGCTTAATTTGAAAAATTGCTCCAGCTTGGTGAGCCTTCTAGACAACTTTGGCAATCTATCTGCTTTGATAGAGCTGAATTTGAAAAATTGCTGTGAGCCTTCCAGATAGCTTTGGCAATCTATCTGCTTTGATAGAGCTTAATTTGAAAAATTGCTCCAACTTGGTGAGCCTTCCACACAGCTTTGGCAATCTATCTTCTTTGACAGAGCTTAATTTGAAAAATTGCTCCAGCTTGGTGAGCCTTCTAGACAGCTTTGGCAATCTATCTTCTTTGACAGAGCTTCATTTGAAAAATTGCTCCAGCTTGGTGAGCCTTCCAGACAGCTTTGGCAATCTATCTTCTTTGACAGAGCTTAATTTGGAAAATTGCTCTAGCCTGGTGAGCCTTCCAGACAGCTTTGGCAATCTATCTTCTTTGACAGAGCTTAATTTGAAAAATTGCTCCAGCTTGGTGAGCTTTCCAGACAGCTTTGGCAATCTATCTGCTTTGACAGAGCTTAATTTGAAAAATTGCTCCAGCTTGGTGAGCCTTCTAGACAGCTTTGGCAATCTATCTGCTTTGACATAGCTTAATTTGAAAAATTGCTCCAGCTTGGTGAGCCTTCCAGATAGCTTTGGCAATCTATCTTTGACAAATCTTAAAATACATGATTGCTCTAGCTTGGTGAGCCTTCCAGACAACTTTGACAATCTATCTTCTTTGATAGAGCTTGATTTAAGTTATTGCTCCAGCTTGGTGAGCCTTCCAGACAGCTTTGGCAATCTATCTTCTTTGACAGAACTTGATTTAAGTAATTGCTCTAGCTTGGTGAGCCTTCCAGATAGCTTTAGCAATCTATCTTTGACAAAGCTTAACATACATGATTGCTCCAACTTGGTGAGCCTTCCAGACGACTTTGACAATCTATCTTCTTTGACAGACCCTGATTTAAGTTATTGCTCCAGCTTGGTGAGCCTTCCAAACAACTTCGGCAATCTATCTTTTTTGACAGAGCTTGATTTAAGTTATTGCTCCAGCTTGGTGAGCCTTCCAAACAGCTTCGGCAATCTATCTTCTTTGACAAAGCTTGATTTAAATTATTGCTCCAACTTGGTGAGCCTTCCAGACTACTTTGGCAATCTATCTTCTTGGATAGAGCTTGATTTAAGTTATTCTTCCAGCTTGGTGAGCCTTCCAGAGAGCTTTCACAATCTATCTTTGAAAAAGCTTAAAATACATGATTTCTCTAGCTTGGTGAGCCTTCTAGATAGCTTTGACAAATTATCTTCTTTGACAGAGCTTGATTTAAGTTATTGCTCCAGCTTGGTGAGCCTTCCAGTCAGCTTTGGCAATCTATCTTTGACAAAGCTTAAATTACATGATTGCTCCAGCTTGTTGAGCCTTCCAGACAGCTTTGGCAAGCTATCTGCTTTAAGGGGAAACATGGATTTCAGTGGTTGTTCTAACTTGGAGAGCATTCCGAACAGTTTTGGCAATTTGTTTGGCTTGGAAAGACTGAAACTAACATCTTGTTCCAGATTGCTGGCCCTTCCGGAGAGCTTAAACCATCTTACTTCTTTATCCTCTGTGGATTTATATGGTTGTAGACAGCTATCTGTGTTGCCACAAAGCTTTGGAAACATTTTTAATTTGGAATTGTTGAATATGGGAGAGTGAAAAGGTCTCATATCTATCTCAAAATATTGGTCAGCTTAGGTTTATGAAATATGTGAGCATACATGGGTGCAAGAGCCTACACAGCCTTCCTAGTGATTTTGGAAGCTTGAGTTCCCTGGTTGCAATGAAGGCGTCAGACTGCCCTCAACTGGCCGAGGAAAAAGCAATGGACATCTTAGCGGAGGTAAAGAACTTAATGTTTGCGGATATAGAAGGAAGCCCCATGCTGATAAAGCGGTGGGAACAAGTGAAGGAGCAATGTCTTGTAGCAGTTAGCCAGGTAATCGCTTCCGATGTTGATTAAGAATCTTTACTGTTTATCATTTGTTCTTATAATATGAACCCTTTGATATATGTTGACAGTTTTATGGCCACCGCATCGTGTTGTGTGGATAAAGAGGGAAGAATAAGACTGGAGAGCTTAGAGATAATATTCCCCGACAGAAACGAAGATGATTTTGCAGCAACGAGAGGAGAAGGCATTGGAAGACTAATGCTACCTCTTGAAGAAGGCCACAGATTTCTCAAGGATGCTGAGAATTTTTCAACATACTTCTTTTATTCCAAGTATTAATGGCGAAGGCATTTTGCATACCTATTCTTTTATGAACTTTATTCTTTCAAAAATCATTGTATTATTGTAATTTTGACTCCCATAAAGTTTGAGGACGTCATAACTTTTAATCAAAATATTATGTCATGTAATTATGGGCGTCGTGAACACTTCTAGTTTGTCATTTGTTGAATCAACTCTGTTTTAATAATAAGTTCTTGTTTTCATCAATATTTTATGAATAAGTATTATATTTTAATTCATTAGGAAAATATAAATATGTTAATGTTGATAATGATGTTTTAGAATATTTATGAAGGGTAAAAAGTTGATCAAGTATAATTTATTTTGTTTTTACTAATTATTATCCATTATAATTTATTTTGTTTTTAATTAATAAATATGCATTACAATTTATTTTGAAAAATTAAAATGACTATTGTAAAGTCCGCAAAAATGACGTCTTACGAACTCGCTTCAACCAAATACTTAATTCGAAAATGCGACTAATTTTTTCTTTGTTTAAGTTAAAAGAGAAGGTTACGAAACAAGGATACAACACGGGTACATTAATTGATAGCTATATAGGAAGGTAACAAGGATTAGTTTACTTAATTTATATTTTCTTTTTTTCAATTAAGTTCATTCATAATAAAGTTAACTTTATGCCAAATTATTAAGTTCATTACATTACTAGCTAAAAGGGCCCTTTATTAAATTTTACACAAATTAAGAGTTCAAAAGGGACATCACACCACTAGGCAAATAAATGGCTCCACTTATTCATTAACACATACCCTTAAGGGCTTTAAATTAAAACATTTAAAATATATTTCTTCTTAATAAAGCTAGGGTCAATTCTCCACCCTTGGATCAAATCCATGTTAGCCACTAGATCCTAGGGTTCTCAACATAACCCTAAAAATCCTTATGATAGTCTATTAAAACCTTTTTTCATTCTATTCCTCTTATTTGGTTAATTTTCTTTTGATAAATTTGTAGGTTGGAGAGAAGGAAGCCATGGGAGCAAAGGGAAGAAGCCATGGAGGATTCTACAAGAAGATTTAGTCTAGGTTTAGCTTAGTCTTAGTTTTATTTATGCAATCTATTTCATTTGAAGATTGGGAGGGATTTCTTTCTCCAATCTAGTTTTTATTCTAAGATTATAGTGTATTGGGTTTAAATTTGGGGCAAACCCTACCCCCTTTGATATAAAAGAAAGAATGCTTTTAGATTCACCATTTGAGTGTTTTGTTGTCTCATTTCTAAGCATTTATCTTTATTTTACTTGCTGGTAGTAATAGGTTAAATTTTACAACTTAGGAATTAGAGAAAACTGATTAACTTTCACGCACAGACGCAGGTCCGCAGAATTCTATCATAAGTGACATGACCGCCACCCAGAGCAGACCGGCAGTTCTGAGACCGCCGCACTGCCAGGGTGACAAACAGTGGACCGCCGCCTTCCAGAGCAATGGTTGTGAAATCGTTGACTTACTTGGGCGACAAACACATGAGGCGGTGGTTTTGAGACCGCCGCCTTAGCCTGAGCGGTAGTTATGGGACCGCCTCTCTGCACAGGGTGGCGGTCTTGTTTTAGAAAAATAGAACCATAATGTCGAGAATTTTACAAAAACTTAAAGTTGTTAAAGGATGTAAAAATGCATTTTAAGTTGTCTTTGTTCATTTTAAAGTTCCAGAATTGAGATTTATTACCCATTTACTCATTTATTAGTTAATTCTAGTCTTTTTAAAGTGTTTCCATATCTAACTAAATTCATCTACTTTCAAGAATAGTTTATGTTTACTTAACTAGTTTCTTCTTTCCATTACAAGAGAAAGAAGGGAAAAATAAATCTATTTCATTACTTGTCATTTCCTTATATAAAATCAAATTTTCCAAATGCAATATAATCTAACTTATTTTCCTATTTCATTTTACTACAATGTTCATTCATTCAAAACCACCATATTAACTTTATTTTCTATCCAATGATATTTTGTAAACAAATTCAACTTCTAACAATCTCTACATTTTCTTCTTTCTCATGTTTACAATACAATAAATACTCAATGAAAATATACTTTCTTTTCCATTGTAAAATAGATTAATCTTTCAATAAAAGCACTATTTTTCTCATAATACATTCAAGGTTTCAACAAGGAGAAAATACTTTCTTTTCTATTTGCAACTAACTTTACAATAACATGTTTTCCTCTTTCTTCTCTCATTTGTTTCTTTCCACATACAATACAATAACAATAACAACAATTTGAATACAACTTTCTTTTACAAAGTCATTATAATTTCCTCCACTTAAAGTGGGAATCCATACAAAATTTAAATACAAGAATTAATACATTATTACAATTTCTTCCACTCTAAGTGGGTAAAATACTAAGGAAATTTCACATGGTCATCAACAAGACTCCAATGCTCCAAAGACCAACAAGTTAGCTTTTCCAAGAATTTCCTTGATTCACAACAAAATAGGGGGAGAGGCAACGCTCTCCACCCAACCAAGATACCCAATGGAGAGGAGAAGT
The DNA here is from genome assembly GCA_019776745.2 of Taxus chinensis. NCBI lineage: Eukaryota > Viridiplantae > Streptophyta > Pinopsida > Cupressales > Taxaceae > Taxus > Taxus chinensis. The sequence goes on along the minus strand of CM034154.1, from coordinate 589,676,467 downwards.
CATCCTCCTTATTGGCCCCGAGCCCCAACCACATTACAATGGGAGAATATCTCAACTCATGGCAACTACTATCTTCCACAATACTTAATAAATAACTTCACATTTATTTCATTTTCATAGAAACACAATAGCAACTCAACAAGAAGAAAACAATCAAAACAACAATATAACAAGGCTTATCAAGAAAGCCAAAAGAGTAAGACCTATGGGGAGGCCACTTATGTCTCCCAATGGGAATGGGTGCCCACCTAAAAGCCTCCAATGCAAAACACAATTTCCCCTATTAACTCTTATGCCTCCCTCAAGTACCCCTTATACCTCCCTCAAAGACTCGTATGCCTCCCTCATAATAAGAACAAAAAGAAATGCAAGCATTCCTCATACTAGATGGGGCACCCAACCCAAGCTCCCTCCATAAGAAAGTGATCACTTATGCCTCCCTACAAGAAAACTCCCCATAGTCTCCTCCCACTCCCAACTTAGGCATTCTACACACACCCAACAAACATTTCAAAGAGACCACAATATTCAACACAACATATACACACATACAATAAACAAATAACATAATTTAAACTAAGGTGAAGCTCCTACCTCTCCATGGTAGAGCTTGTTCCAAGTATGAAGTTCCAAGCCTCTCCAAAGATCAAACAAGCATCCACAAAGCTCCAAAAAAAATTCCACAACTCTCTCAAAATCCTCTCACTCTCCAAAATTCAAGAGACTAAAAAAAATGATCCTCTAACCCCAAAACAAGCAACAAGGATTCAATAAATAGAGAAAGGAGAGGGAGGGATGATGTGGCTCCAAGTAAGATGCCACCTCATTTCCTCTCCACTCCACATCACTTGGTCAACCTCATATTCCAAAGCACCATTAATAAGTTTTTGGAGGAATGACAAGAACCTTACACACTCCATCTAAGCTCACTCCCCCAAAGGGCAAAATTAAATATTTGAAAGAAAGTGCAATAAACATTTTACCTTTTTATCTTCCCAAAACATCTAAAAGGGCCTAAATTTGACCCCCAACCCATATGTAGGGTTGGCATGGGCATTTAAGAGGTGCGTGACAAGTTTGAGTTGTCCCACAAGCTTCCAAATTTGGCCTCTAAGGCCAAATTCGAGTTTCTCATGAAGAGTAGAGTGTGCTACACTCAAAACTCAAACACACATCACTCAAAACAAAATCCAAGACTAAATCAATTCTAATAAATGAACTCCTTTTTGGTCACATATTTAATTAGCTTAAGACAAATTTAAATTATCTTAATTAAGACACTACAATCCATGACTAATATAGGGGTAAACACAAATCCAAAAATCTAAATAATAAAACAAGTAAAATTTTCACTACTAAAGAAAACACATACTAACATAATAGAAAAGGAAATTAAAAATAAAACAACACATGACCCTTAGGTCACAATTTTCTCCTAACCAAATAATTCTAACACACCCATAATTACATGTTGCCATGGTGACCCTAGTTGGATTCTTCTCGAATTTCGATGTGGTTGGTCTCTACTCCCTCGATGTTGTTGTGAATATAATATACCTATAAAATAGAGAATAGCTTCTTCGGTCTCGTGGCCGCATTAAAATATTCATGCCAAAATATGTGACATAAATCTAAAATCAACTATATATGAATTAATATCATCTATGCAAATATGATATCACTTATAATTTCTAGCACATTTCTATTCCACATTTCATTTATGTCAAAATGATCATCACAGTAATCCAATTATCAAGATCTACTCGATATGACTAAATATATCACATGTTACAATACAGATAAATAACCATGTCAAAAGTATATCAATATCAACATCAAATGTCTCCAGTAGTCCATATGCATCATATAAGAATCAAATCAATAACAGTTCAATATCTCTGATATCTACTAACATGCTATATAAAAAACTATAATATATCCATAAGTGCAGATGACAGTAACTAATAATCAAAAAGGTGTCTAAGGGAAGTGGGCACTACATCCCCCTCCCCTTAGACTCGACTTCCTTCTAGAAGTCACTGGAACAGGTGTGAAAACTGCACTCATAGCAAAGTAGCATCCTCCCAAGTAGCCGCAGTCTCATCATATTTGTCCCACTGGACCCGAACCTGATCAATCTCTCTACCGCGAAGGCCCAAGGTCCTGCGCTTTATAATGCGTAGGGGCTCCACCATTACCTACTCATGATCATGCACCTGCAATGCGGTCCAATCTAGCACGTGAGAAGGATTAGAAATATATCTCCTAATCACATAAACGTGAAACACATCATGGACGCGAGACAAGCTAGGTGGCAATGCTAGATGATAGGCCAAAGGACCGAGGCGCTCCAAGATCTCAAAGGGACCCACAGACCTATGAGCAAGCTTAGAATCTTTTCCGTAACGGATAGGGCTCTCATGCGGTTTGACACGAAGAAACACCTTCGTGCCCACCTCAAAACTACGACCTGTCCTATGTTGGTCCGCATACTTCTTATGTCTGTCCTACGCCTCCTCCAATATCTTTCTAATTAAAGTAACTTGTTGCTCCATATCCTATAATAATGTTGGCCCAAGAGAAACCCTGTCCTCTAACCTATCCCAATTAAGAGGTGTCTTACACTCTCTGCCATATAATGCCTGAAAAGGAGCCATGCCTATCGAACTCTGAAAACTATTATTGTAGGAAAACTCCACCAAATATAGATACTCCTCCCATCTCGACTGGTGATCCATAACGTACATCCTAAGCATGTCCTCTAGGATCTGATTCACCTGCCTAATTTGTCCATCTATCTCATGGTGATATGTTGTGCTGAAATTGATCCTCGTCCCGAGAGCATACTACATGGTGGTCTAGAAATGGGAAGTGTACAAAGGATCGCTGTCACAAATAATCTTCCTTGGAATCCCATGTAATCTAAAAAACTCATTAAGATATACTCGTGCCACTGCACTAGCTGTATAGGTGGTTGTAATGTCTCCATTTATGAAGACCCTTAGCCTATACTTCCCCGTGGGCTTTGGGATGTTGCAAGGGGAATATTTTTATTAAATAATTAAATATTATTGCCTGGAGCAATAATTATTTAATTATGAAGATTATTTAATTTAATTCCTAAAATATAAAAATTAAATGCGGAATTAATTAAATAAATATTTAGGTGGCTTTTATTGATAAAATTACCCTTTGAAAAGGGGACACCACACCTAGGGAAAACAAACTGCTTTTATTTAATAATTTCCTTCTCCTACAAATTTTGAATTTTGTGCCTCCTTGCTTATAAAAGGAGTGTTATGATCATTATTATGATTATGTTATGATGATATTTATTTTATGCTCCATGCTTGGAGTTGGGACTCATGCCCATTGATGTTCTCTCTCTCTCTCTCTCTCTCTCTCTCTCTCTCTTGCGTGGGAGGTGGTATTGAGTTGGTTTTGGGATACAACTGAAGTATTTATTTGTGAGATCCATGCTTTTGGCTTTGGCACACATTGTGTTTAAATTTGCAAGTGAAAATATATATTTTCTACTGTAGCAGCTGGTTTTTGGTTATCAAGTTGAAGTGTTTTGTGAGTGCTTTGCAAATCGGTTTGGTGTATGATCTCTCTAAACCCTAGGTGACCTCTTCTATGATGTTTGTGGATTATTTCTAGAGCATTCTTTGATGTGACTAGATCATATTTATGCATGTCTTTATCCCCTTACTACTATGAATTGAGTGATATTATTTTAATAAATCCAGTGACTATATTGGGTGTGTTTTGGACTAATTTCGGATCCGAAATGAACTGTTGTTCTTTCCTTCCTAACAACGACTAGTTTGGGAGTAAATGCTAAATATTTTAATACATGTTTGAGCTTCTTTGGATCTGCAAACTATTAGCATTGCTGGTATAAGCTTGGCGTCAATAGTATGGTGTGCAAGCATTGATTTTTATATCAATTTCTATGCATATTGGGTTCCTCTAATGTCTAAGTGCAATGACTGGATTTAATACATGATTTATTGTTGGTTTGAAGTCTCATGGGAAGCGAACTATATGTGGCAAGGTGTTAACATACTTTGGTGACGGTGTTTGCATTTTATGTGGTGATCTTTGGATGAATGTTCAACTCAGATCTCTACATATTTATTTAACTAATGAGTTAAGGCCATTAAACCCTTGCCTTAGGGTTTATTGAGTCATTTACTCAACCGGTATAAACAGTTTGCTATTTTCAATTGATTGATGCATTGAAGATTTGGTTGTTTTCCTAATTTTCATTTAATTTTAGAAGTGGGATATTACAATGGTATCAGAGCTTCCTTCCTTTATTCGTGTGCGTCATTTTTGGATGCAAGATTTGTATTTTCAGATTTGTATGTAGAGATAAGAGGCTTAGTGGAATCATGGAGTTAATGAGTGAAGGTGGGTTAAAAGAAAGGATCACCAGGATTGGAAATAAGCTTAAGCGTCCAAACCATTCAGAAGATGCCTTACTTAATGACATGTCAGAAGCAACAAACCTTTTATCCATGGTGAGACAATCAAATTATGAGTCTATGATTTTTGCGATGCATTTTTTGATAAGTCATTTATTTAGACCCAATTTTTTGAGACATGCAGATCCGAATGTGAGACTTGTAGTCACCACCTATATGAGTGAAATTATGAGAATAACGGTTCCTAAACAGCCATACAGTGATAGCATCATGAGAGAGGTATTCCACTTGGTTGTGGGGAGTTTTCAAGGTTTGAATCAAATTGAGAGTTCTTCTTTTGCTAAAAGAGTTACAATTTTAGAAAATGTTGCTAAAGTTAGTTCTTGTGCTCTAATGTTGGATCTTGAGTGTGACGGTCTTATTCTTAGAATGTTTGAGCAATTCCTTGATACTATGCATGAGGGTTATGGGGAAAATTTATTTCATCAATACAAGAAATTATGTCTCTTGTAATAAATGAAGGTGATGTTATTTCCAAGCCATTATTATCTATCTTGTTGACAGGATTAAGAACAGATAAGGAGAAATTTCCAGTTGCACATGACTTATTTAAAAGGGTTGCATAAAATTGTGAGGGAAAATTAAGGCCA